>OX453280.1:6115033-6250033 GCA_949710005.1 Ricordea florida
AAGATGCATGTGCTGCGTTTTGGAAACAAACTTATCTTGGAAGTTTGCCACATATTTATCTTAATCTTCCCTATAATTATCTCTAGGTAACCGTATTAGGTATGATGGAGCATTCTGGTCGCCAATCTGGTAACTAACTTTCAGGATTTGGTCATCAAAATTAAAAATTAGTTGCCCTGCCTCTCCACAACAGCCACTTTCTTCTGTTCCCATGGTGGCCATTGCAGAGAGGTTCAACTGTACTTAGTTTTCACAAACTCGGCAACCTTGGAATTTTAAACTTGTACTCTGATTGACACGCTATCTTGGGACATTTTTGAACACTTTTAGACTTCCTATGTGGTGAATAGCACCAGGTTATCGAGTGAGTTTTGGTTGAAGACAAAAATGGGTGGCATCAATTCTCGCTGAAGTGCTATTTTTAAGAGATGCCACTGAGACTGCTTCATTGGTATATACCCTGTACATGACACTAAAAACAACAATCTTGTTAAATGGTCACATAATAGAAATATTTATCTTGCTGCTTTAAATATTAAGCAGCTTGGTAAATATTCTGCCACTACTCACCTTGGTGATTATAGTAATTGTTACATGTAACTTTAATTTCAAAGTAAGACTATAATTCAGACAATGGTTCAGCACCTGTGAGCATCTATTAATCTGTTTTAGGCAGCCTCAGAAAAGAGAACAAGAGAGAGAAATTCCAAAGAATTTTCTGTTTGCTATAGTTCCTAGATACAATGTCGGATTAATGGAATTGCTAATATTCAGTGACACAAATACATGTGTGCAGTTATTTCATTTCAGTACAGTAAGTACCGGGTACCATGCAATTTATGAAAATGAATTTGCCTGTCCCACCAACCAAAGGAACATAACATAATTTTTTCTTTCGAGTGTATTTACGTTGAGTAACAATGCCCTGAATATACATACTTACATAACTGCAACTGGATCTCTTGATTATTAAATACATGTATCTTTTTACTGCAGTGCACATATAAACAGGCCTTCTGACAGGGTGCGCAGGTGCGGGACCGCACAATTCGATCAAAGCCGCACAATCCCGCACAATTTCCGAAAATCCGCGAAATCCCGCACAATATGGAAAGATTTGGTTAAAAATCTAATTAAATCAGTATTCCCATCGATTGCCAAGGTTTAAAGAACTTTTTAGGCTATTTACCTAGCAAAACAATCGAGAAATCCGCCGCTTTCCGCGATTGAACAGCTCGAGCGGATATAAAAACAACAAGGCGGCCCTTCATAGCTCCGTGCCGGCCTGGGCACTAGTCTCAGTCTAATCGTGGTTGTTTACCATTTACCACAAATTCCCGGAAATTCCGGTTGGGATGTAAATGGTAAACGTTTTTTCGGTTCGTCCCACTGGAAAATTCCCGGGACAAACGGAAATTCTGAAAAGGTAGTCCCGTTTTCCTGGTTGGGACGCCAGAGGAGTTCCGAATGGGGGCAAATGGTAAACGACACGTACCGTTCTTTCCGAACGAAAATTCCGAACCGAAATTTCCGGGACTTTGCGGTAAATGGTAAACAACCCTTGTCTCGGTGTTGCGGTTTTTGCAGCAATTTTAAGCGTGAAAAGTTTTAAACCTTCACGAGATAATATTCGCTCTTCATATCAAAGAAAGTACAAAAATGTCGGGATTTTTCATAAAGTAACTTGTTCTGGTCATAGTTACTAACTATGTTCTGGTCGAAAACATTTTATTTCGAAGCGGAATTACGGTTTTGAATAAACTTAATCGATCGTGTCACGCAACATGATTTTGTTGATACAAACTTTGGCCAAAGTTGTAGCAAAATAGAAATTTGGTTTATGTTTAATTGCCAAACTAAGAGGGGAGTTGTTGCACTTTTCATTTATCCAGATATTCCTCCGTGTCGGTTTTTTTTGGGCCCGGTGATCGGATTTTTGTTTGTTTACAAGATTGCGCAATCCCGCACAATCGCCGTTTTTTACCGCACAATTTGCCTCCCAAAACCCGCACAATTTTCTTTTTTTTCCCCGCACCCTGTCAGAAGGCCTGTATAAAAAAACTTTCATATATATACATTCATTTCTTCATCTTCTATGGGTTAATGTGCAATACGAACTCACACATAACCAACTCCCAGTTGGCTTGATAGATTAGTTGGTCAGTGCGTTGCACCGGTATCACAAGGTAATTGGTTCGAATCCTGTTTGGGTCTTATAGAAAAGACAACTGTCTTTGTTGCTTACATAACTGCAAGGATCTTTCATTTATCAAATAACATGCCATGTTACCAAACCAGATGCTCTCTTACTCCAACTTTAATGAATCCTGTAATTGATGTTGTGCATAATCTGTATACAAAGAGCATTAGTTTCTAAAGGATCTGGTGCAGCAAAAGGAGGAAAATAAAACACACTGGGTATATATGAAACAATAAATTTGGTAAGGTTAAAGATGAAGAACCATTAAAGATGATAAAAGAAGCTTTACATATTACATGTATTTACCACAGTTAAGGGTTTTTTTTTCAATTTATTTTCAGGAATTTCAAAAAAGTTTAGGACCCAAACTGCAGTTTATACTGAAACTTAAGTCATGGTGGGCTCCTAATTATCACACAGATTGGTGGGAAAGCTATGTGTATCGCATGGGTCGCTCTCCTTTGTCCATAAACAGCAACTACTACTGTTTAGACCAAGACTGGCATCCCACATATGATCAAGCAGCCAGGTATTTTTTTATATCTAATGTACTGTGATCCATTTGTTTTTATAATAACATTTTGAAAATCATGCATGCATGTGCTTGCCAACCTGCAAAGAATAGGTACCATTACAAAGGGACTGGAGTAGAGAGAGGTGAAAGGCTTCAATACTAGTTAACGCTTTGTCGCTTTGCAAATTTGACTCCTAAAATGCTTTTCATTTACGTTTATTAAAGTCTATGTAGATTGGGATGTGATCATGTTTCAGTATATCATAGGGACTGTACATGTAAAATGCGTTTTCTGCCTGTCTTGTTTTTGTCTGTTTCTTTCTTTTTCTGTTTTTTTTTTTTGTCCTGTTCTTTTTTTTTTTGTTTTGTTTTTGTTTTTTTTAGGCTCAAACTGAAAGCTATCATTTTATGTTAAATTAAAGAATGAAAACTCATCTACTCATGTGTTTGTACATGCTTTAATTTGGTGTATATGATCCTCAGGGCATTTAGAAGAATTCTCATGCAGGTGCAAACACTCAACCTTCGTTCTTGTGTTGGTATGATCTGCTCTCTCAAATTTTCTTTAACACAGCTCGGTTTGTCTAAACCAGTACAAACACAGTGAATGAGTCGTATTTGTTAATTGATTCATTCATGTGCCACAGATTGATACGTATATGTAGTTTATATTTTGTTTTGCGTGCAGTGTTACTTACCGTACACACCTTAATGTGATGTTTGGATCTCATATCACAGGGCTGCAACCATGTGTTACTTTATGTTGAAGTATTACCAAGAACTATTAACAGAGCAGCTTGAACCATTGGTTATCAGGAAAACCATTCCTATCTGTATGTGGCAGTATGAAAGGACTTTCAAGACCACAAGGTGTGAATGTTAACGTCTCAATTGACTTCCTCTCAGTTCACTTAACCTAGAAAAATTAATATTGATTTGACATCTGTTTTTCTTGTATTTGTTTTATTTTAGAATTGCAAAGGAAGATATTGATGATATTGTTCATTATGAACACACAGAGCATGAGGTTTGAACATTTGCTAATTACCATAAGTATTATAATATTAATTTTGATAGTGTTAACTTATATTAAGGCAATTTAAACTGGCACTAAACCTAACATGACTGTAAAATCATTAATAATAATAATCATAATTATTATTATTATTATTATTATTATTATTATTATTATTATTGTAGTAGTTGTTGTTGTGGTAGTTGTAAAAGACTAGTAGTAGTTTTTGTAGTAGTCACATATGGTAGTAGAAGAAGTATTTTTTGTAATTGTAGTAGCAGTACTGAATAGGGGTAGTAGTTCTAGTATGTATAAAGTACATCTAGTAGTAGTATATGTTAGTTAGTAGTAGTGGTAGTGGTAGTGATAGTACATGGCTTGAAATTGCAACCATCAGAGTCACAGTTCTGTTCTTCTGACTAAAAAATTTGTGATAGTTGCAAAAATGCAATTACAGCATTTCCAGCGGTTTCAAGAAATACAGGTGCACTTCTTTGTAGGTACTTCATATATGGTATATTGTTATGTACCCATGGAAGTTAATGTTTTGTTTGCTTGTTCCACAATCCAGAGGTTGTGCATTATAGATGCTTTTGGACTTTATAGAAAATTGCCAGGACTTGGCAGTTTCACTGTAATGTTTAATAGTCAAAATTTTGCGACTAACTTTCATTTTACGACCACAAAATTTTCTTAATTTCAAGCCCTATAGTACTGTCCTAAACCAAAAGGATGTTTAATTTGACTGACTTGTAGTTCACGTACTGTGACAGTGATGTTTATATATAATGTTTAGAACTGTCCCTAGATAAGGCATTTCTTCCTTTCACTCACATGATCTTAGGTGCAATTCTCATATAAATCATTGACTGCAATATATTATTTTTGTTGTAAGCCTAGTTGGAAGAATTTGATGTTTGATCAGTTCATCATCTTGGAATGGATTTGAAAAAATCATGTGGAATTTGAAGTTTCAGTTGAACTTGTTTTCAGTTCTCATTATCATATAATTTTCTTTAAACCTTATCGTTATTTTAAGGTGGTGTTCCAAATGGATCATTTCTGGAAGTGAAAGATTTGATCTGGGTTAATGAAATTAAGGCAAAGTTGCTCCATTTACATGTAGTTAGCTAGCCAAACCAAAATGAGGTGCTTCTGTTTTTGTTAGTAATTATTAACAATAATACAGGTAATTGTTAATTTAGTCTGTATTAAACTGTTTCTCCAACTTGTAAAAACAAATTGAGGTCTCTGTGAAAATTAAGCAATTGAACTTGCAACTTTTCTCTTTAGCATATAGCTGTGTTCCGTGGTGGCAATTTCTACGTGTTGCCCGTTACTGACAGCAGAGGTAAATTCATATCTGTCCTGGATCTAGAAAGTCAGCTTGAATGGATAGTGGCAGATGCCAAGCATTCAGATGGCAAGTGTCATTAAATTACACATAGTTCTTTATATAAATATGGTAATTCTCTGAAACTGGGGTGACTGGTGGCAGAATATTTACTGGGTTGCAAAGCTGGAAGGTACACTTGTAAAATTAATACATCAGTTCTATAATTTCTAAAACCAGGATATTCACTGAGACTGAAGATTGTACATGTAATAATTACCATATGTTCATTTATTTTTTTTTGTATATGTTGTGGTTCAATTTTTCCTTGCATGGTTCAAATTTTATTTTCCTTTAGAAAATATTCCAAGGAAAAAACGCTTGCTGATTGGTAGAAAATGGTGTTTCTATTAAACAATTAGATTATGAGCTCGAGATTTCTATGCGACCTCGTGCGCTCTCATCGACTATCACGCATAGAAATCGAGAGCGAATAATCTAATTGTTTTAGTATAAATCTACTAGTCGTTCAAAACTTTGTCTTTTCTGGAAAAGCCTCGACTAGTAAACTATCTAAATCTTCTTCATGGACCCTTCGAAAACTTGAAGCGGCCGCCATTACGCTACTCACTATCTATCACAGAATAGATAGTGGGTAGCGTAGCCAATCAGAGCACGGCATTTGTGATAGAACGCTACTAGATTTAAACTAAAACTTGATAGAAACACAAGAAAGTTGGGCTATTTTCTGAAAGGAATAGAAAACATTTTCTTCGTGTTTCTATCGAGTTATAGAAACACTCGTGAAAGTTTGCAAGAACTCAAAAAAGCTGTGGAAACTCTTGCCCATTGGCTCGTGTTCCCACAGCATTTCTTATTTTCCCAAACTTCCACTCATGTTTCTATAACTCGATAGAAACACAGAACATGTTTTCTATTTCTAATTGTTTTGTTGGTATGGTATTAAATGTACGTGTATGATAATAAAAAAGTTGAAAACGGGAAAATAAAAGTGAAACCAAGAATAAAATTGAAGCACAACATGTGTATCAATGAAGCAACCTCAAACTCGTCAAAGTGACAAGGAAACTCTGTTTCAAAATTATGTTGTTTTATACACATTAGCAAAACCCACATGTGCAAGGCTTTCCCAGAATCACAATGCACCTCATAGGAAGCGAAAAATGTGGAATATCCTGTGGTTATGAGCCAATCAGAATACTCAAAATGCCAAGGCTGGCGAGCTGGTGGAATAATTAATATATATTTTTTTAAACATTACATTTATGTAGCATTTATTCATACAGTATAAAACTATGTAGTCACATTAAAATAGTATTGTCAGTGGATTGGAGCAGGATTTTTACTATTGTGTGGAATAACAGTTACTGTACAATGTACATGTAGGTGGATTTGACTGAATTGTCTAGTCCTATATAAGACATGCCTTTAGCAGAAGCAGTAATGAAGTGGCAAGCCCAAGTAGTTTGTCACAGGGATATATACTTGTTTGATTTTGCCATACTTAACATGTGAGCAGAAATTAGATTTGTCCTTGCAAATCAAAGTATGTAAGAATTGGTACTGTTGACTGTGGATGAATTTTCCCTGGACATTTCTCACAAACTATAACAATAACAAAATTGAAATTCCAAGCCGCTTTGGACAGAAGTTAAGTTTATTGATCGGGATAACCTTTGGTACACGAGGAAGGTGAAAGAAGCTATTCACATGAGACGGCATCCTAATAACAGTCATCAACAGGGATAACAGAATTGAAATTCCAGAAGCGTGGATGCCGACAATCAAGAAACACATGCAAACAAGCCTGAGCAGCAAACCAGTGGACCCCTGTGGAAAACAATGCAATCAAGAACAATATAGCAGGATTGAAATGCACCAATCAGTGCAGACCACACAGCTACATAATGTTCAGCCGGAATCAGTCAACCCCATCACCTGAAGAAGACTAGCAGTAAGCAGTCAAAACATCGCAATCAACATCCAGTGACTGCATCGTGTGACAAAAGAAGAATTTATATTATCATAGCAGTATTCATATTAAATAATACAATTTTACATGCATATTATAGCACTGTTACATGATAATCCAGTAGTAAGGGGGGCCCGTAGAGTACAAATAAAGCAATCTGATTGGTCGAGAGAAATATGTGTGGAATGTGTCAAAACTGTCAAAACTGTCAAAAAAAGGAGGATTATGATTGGTGGAGCGGAAGTATAAGTAGAAAGAGCGGGAATAGCGAGGAAAGATGTCATGTGAACGGTTTCTACAAAAAACGGCCTGGCATGCGTATACACTGAAGGAGATTCCTTCCAAGCCAGGGATTTATGCCATTGGGAACAGTAGCGATGGACATTATAAATATGTAGGAAGAACAAATGATTTGAAGAGACGGTTTAAGGAACACAAAACAAGTAATAAGCAAAAGATAGATTTTTATGTGCGAAAGGAGTTTGCAAACAATAAAGGAATAAATCTAAAAGTAAAATGGATTGTAACAAAAAGACACAGAACGCAAGAGAATGATTATATGAATTGTGTTAGCAAATATTTAGGGTATATGCCTGAATACAATAGAAGAGGTGGCGGAAAGATGTAGTAAAAGAGAGAGCAATAAAGACAACATATTCTGTGTATAATGTATCGTTTATTACGACCTATTGATTAAAGTACTTGCCATAGGGAAATGATTTTTTTTTAAACGAAGGGGTGTTGAGTTCTTCATTTTCTTTTTGATCTGTTTTTTTATATATTTCGTAGCGTAGGCCGTAGCAACAGCTGTAGCATAATCCTTAACCAACCCCATACCAACGTTAGCGGCCCATCCAGTACCACGTTGGCGTCTTTGCCTTCTTCTTCTTCGTCTAACAACCATCGTCAATAAAGGATAGGCTAAAATGATAACTAGATAGCGATGATGGAATAATTTATAAAAAATTATTTCAAAAGAGTTTGGATAAAATCGTTCCTGATAAAATCGTCCGGATTAGGGTCTGTGATTAGGGGTACAATGGGTTGTTCAACCACCACAGGTTGAAATGGGTTCGGTAAAAGTGGCTGAGGGGTTGATGTCTTCTTGTTGGAGAGAGCACTAACGACAAGGACATCAGTGTGATTGTTTATAAAGTCATCGGTGACAAACTGGTCCGGGATCATCCAATCGTGATAGAAATAACGCAAACAGTTGTCGACGAGATGTGTAGTCAATTCGCTGCGTTGATAGCGGGCAGTAAGACCGGGTTTGCAACGTTTGGGTTTGCGCTTTTCATGTTCTTTAGGAAGCATAAGATTACCATGAAATCGCCTGGGTTCCCCATCCACATCCAAGATGGTGACTTAAGTAGTAGTCGTGTCTTTCTTGGGAGACGGTTGTTTGCGTTTTTTAGGTAGGTCTTTGCCAGTAGAACGTCCCTCGTTGTATTCACAGGTTTTCTTGTTGGGAAGATCTTCATCACCCCATTGAAAATAATTGCACTGATCGCAATCCTTACTGTAGGAACAGCGGAAGAAAGGGCGTTTGAAGTTGGCAGCTGAGCGGGAAACAGACAAGGTGGCATATTTGCGATGCTGACAATAGGGCGGTAGAGCTTTGTAGATGGGCGAGACACGTGTCAGTAAGATATGATGGTAATTAGACAAATCATCTGTTTTAGTAAAGAAGGCACACCCCTGTTCATTAGTGCAGCGCGTATAGTGTTGATGAGGGGTTGATTGGGCTTGAAAGGTTTCCAAAGGAGCTTGACAAAATCCACATGCCATAGTAGGTTGTTTGATAGCCTTGGAGCGTTGTTTCTTAAAGGCATCGTAGGAGAACATCGTTGCAAGCAAGTGGAGGTTGAAAAGGACGGGTCACTCAGAACGCATGTAATTTATAAGGAGCAAGGTAACCGGGTCACTAATAGCGCAACCAATTACGAGCAATAAGATGATGTAATCCTGAACCCATTTGATCTACGTCTTCTTCGTTGAAAAAAGGTAACTCATCCAGAAATTGTAATTGACGTTTTCTGCCTGCACGTGTTTTGTGTTTGATAGGGGTGCGTTTCAATGGGGTTCTCTTCCTGGCTATATCAATTTTTTTCCTCTTGCCAGTTGCAGTTGGACGCCACTTGACATGTGTTGATGGAGGTGTCACATAAGGCAAGAAAGGAATTGGATCCTCGGGTGATGGCGTAGCAGGAAGTATGCGACGTCGACGGAGCGGTGTCTGTACGGGTGCTGGTACGGCGGGGGGTTGTGGAATAGGTCGCGTAGAGCGAGAGTTTCCTATGGCAGTGGCATAACGAGTCACTCGCCTCCTCTTTGGGGGTTGTTCAGGCACGACACGCACCTCAGGGACTTTGGCTTTGTATTGACCCAGTAGGCCTTGATAACGATTGGCGACAGTTTGATAGAGTAGCAATTTTTTACTGGCAGGTAAGGAACCATTATCCAGAATGGCTTTCATTTCCTGATCCATGGCACTCAAAGACGAGACCGTCGGAGAGGTGTTGATTTGTTTCTCGTGAGCCAGGGTTTGCAAGAGATGTTCAGGAATAAGCGCCATACGTCTTGCGCGAGCCATGGTATAGCATATAATGTAACACAAAGAACACGGGAGAAAGATTTATAGCATGTCATTTTATTCAACTATGTACATATTATACTAAACCAACTATAACGTTGCCTAAGTGACGACCACCTCCACTTTGATTCAGTAATAACTTTTTTCGTCTTTGAAGAGAAGTACGCTTCTTCACCAAATCGCGAAGATGGCGCTTGTACTTTTGAAGTGTCCTCAATTTCGCAGGAGATAAAGGTACATTACCATGTAGAGTATTTAATGCTATTTCGCTTAAAGTATCTATTTGATCTTTCGTGGCGCGTTGAATAAGTTCAGGAAAACTTCTCACGTTACTCTTCTTGAGAGTCTTAAGAAAAATAGTGTTTCTCTTTAAACGTTCCATAATGATCTGATGAGTTTACGCAGTGTGACTGGTTTTTAAAGCATCGTCCTTCAGTTTTGTTGATTTACCCGTCTTTTTACTGACCGGTTCTTTTCTGTGAGGGACAATGTCAACAGGAGGAGATAACTTGCGTTTTTTAGGTTTGGGCTGTTTGCCTTTGGGATCATCCGTAACTTTTTTTTCCACCATTTCGCTGAAGGGTTTCCAATCTTGAATGAACTGTTTGTAGCCTGTTAACTTTTCTGTGAGATCTTTTTGCATGGCAAAGACAACGTGAAGAAAATGAATGCACGAGGCAGCCAAGGTGCTGATATCCTCGAGTCGAGCTTGTTGCAAAAGTGCTAACTGTTCCTCAGGATCGTTCGTACTGCATAAGATAGATAAGAGGTTATCGTTGCATTGATCCTCATCACCAACAGAGCAAACATCATCACTGAGTTCACCATCTTCGCGATCGTCGAGCAACGCGCTGGTAGAGGCCTTCTCTGGATTCATGCTGAATGAAAAGTGAGCTAAGACGTATTCCTCCTTTCATCGGGTCTTGGGCAAACATGCGTGGGGGCGGTAACACCAATGTAGATGGTATAGAATATCATAATCCACTCCAGTATGCCCCAGACGGACGCATTATTATTTATTAAATACCCTTTCCTTTATGTTTCATGGCATTTATTGTCTTGTCATCATGCCGAAAGCATCCCGTTACCGTTACATTTACCCTCCTCCCTTTATTGGACCCAAACTTTGTACCTCCTCCTCCTCTGTGGATGGACCCCAAGATGTTCAACCTGTTTTGGATCTCTTCGTCCCCTTTGTTTCTACTACCCTCAAAGAAGCACGAAGGAAAGCGGCGCGTGATCGCGTGGATGCGCACTTTGAACCTAAACATCTTAGAACCATTGATAAGATTGCTGAATGCATTAGTTTAGGTTTGTCAGGACCCAATCCCACCCTGGGTAATCTTTTGTTAAAAGCGCTTGGACAAGCTGGCAAAGGCATCCTCGACAATGTAAAGTATTACAAAGAAACACACCATTAAACCAGTTTTATGTTTTTATTGTCTCTACTCTTATCAAATTATCCATCACTTTCAAACGGTTATAACGACCATACCACTTCAATGAATCAGTTTCCAACACTAAATTCTCTTTGTTGAATTCGTTACACACATATTCTGCTACAATGTTCCAACCATACTGCCATCGTAACTGTTCCTTGTTTGTTTCACAATCCCAGTGCAGAATACAGTCACATTTATACGGATGCCACCAACTTCGCTTTAATTCCCATTGCAAATTAAACCACTCTCCCCCTTCTCTTTTCACATGTTCCTTTGCATGGTTTGTTTCATATGTTGTTCCATCATCCACTCGCAAAAAACATCTTCCCCCTATTAATGTTTCATTGATTTTTTCCTCTACATTGTTGTCCACAATTCCTATTGCTTCCATCACATCGCTTAATGCACCTACGACTTTCTTTTCTCTTTTCTTTACTCGCTGTGCCCGTATTATTTGGTCTAATTCCATTTCATCGTCACTGACCTCTTTACTCGCCATTGCTCTTCTACTATTACTTTCCTCGCTATTCCCGCTCTTTCTACTTATACTTCCGCTCCACCAATCATAATCCTCCTTTTTTTGACAGTTTTGACAGTTTTGACACATTCCACACATATTTCTCTCGACCAATCAGATTGCTTTATTTGTACTCTACGGGCCCCCCTTACTACTTAATCCAATAGTTACTTGAAGTGATTTGAGTTGTAATATGTCTTACTAGTAACCAAAGATCAACCTGATGGCAGTGTGCCAGCTCTCACAGCACTTCCCAGATCTGAGTGGGCCAACATACGCAAGGAGTACTTTTCAGAGGGCCTGAATCAGCAGGCACTGGAAGCCATAGAAGAAGCGCTTTTTGTGGTCAGTTAAGACAAAAAAAAAACAATTTAAGTTGAAATTTTTCCTATGATACATGTAGCGACCAAAATATTAGAAGATTGTAATTACAAAAAGGGTGGTGTTGCTTATTCATTTTGATTGATGTATTTTTATTTTTTATCTTTTATTTATTTATTTATTTTTTTCCTTTTGTAACTGAAAAGCCCTTTTGGGGAGTTGCAAATACAGTATTGTGAAAAAGTAATGCAAACGAAATGCGTGAATTTCGTTCTTTGTTTCCCGAACTTTCGTGCGAAAGTTCGCGAAAAAGTTCGTTGCGAACTTCGCGACATTTCACGACATTTTGCGCGAACTTTCGCTGGAACAAAGAACGGTATTTTCTAGAACCTTCGCTGCCTCAACGATAATTCGCGAAATTTCGCTAGCTAAGACAATAAATTTCGCTAGACTCTCAACAATAGTTCGCTTCTCCACGTGCAGACTCCGCTACGGGATCGATGTATGTATGTGGAGAAAGGAGGGTTTTCAAGTGACAATATTTCCCTGTTGGTGAGGATTTTGTCTAAATCAATGCATTGTTCTACAGTATACGTACATTAAAACGTTTGGTATAAACTAACACAGTGTTGTGTCATTTTTAAGTATTAAAGTTTGTATGAGTTCTAAAAACCCCTTGATGCAGTCTTTTATTTTGTCCGTCCCTTCAAAGAAATCAATATTCCCCTAGGTTTTCTCTCTGATTGGCTTAGCAGCTGGAACACACAGCATACCGTTCATGTACAGTACCGTGCAAAGGTAAGTTGACACTTGGTATCGAGTCGAGTATCGAGACTCGATGCTCGATACTCGCGAGTATCGAGTATCGAGACGCAACAATCGAGGATCGAGAGGAGTATCGAGTCTTGCGAGTGCTTTTCTGTAATTAGGAAATAATGAGCTGGTCGCTTGAGTGGTTTCTAATTAGTTAAATCAGCTAATTCTGACGGTTTCGCCACTTGTCGAGTTCGCTACATGTTCGCTACCCGCATAACCGAGTTCGCTACTTGACATAACTGAGTTTGTGTTGAGGATCGTAAATCGCAGATTGGTCGAACGAATCGCCTGTATTCGCAAAGATCGTTTTCTCTTCTTTCCAAATACTTCTATTCTTGCAGCCAGTATGATTACATCCAGTTCGCCATGAGTTAGGTCCGTACAGTTGTTTAGATTCGCGAGCAAAGACACGAACACGGCCCACTTTTCGGGCCCTTACTGCACGCGCATGCAGATCGTAGAAACTGCTTTACTTTCGCAACGACTTCTTCTGTTTCAATTAAACCGTCAACTTCATCGATCATCGCCATTTTGTGGTTTCCTTGAACAATTACAATTGCGTTCGATTGATTTTTGATTCGGTTTCCTTCGATTGAAGTCGAACAGCAAGTAAACTGAACATTTTAAAATACACGTGATTGGTTGACAAAACGGCTGCGTTACCATGTCAATTTTAGTAAAGTTTAGATGTCACGCATTGATAAGTAGATAACGCGTGTTTTGAACACAGAAATTATTTCTCACTCTCTCCCTTGCTTTACCGGTTGAGCAGACTTTCGAGGGCTACTTTATCACATTTTACATTAGAAGCTTTTATTATATGATTATGGAGTAAGCCATCATTGCTTTAAATCTCACAATCCTCGCAAGCGGCTCGACGTTGACTTTTGGTTTAGACACGAGCGTGACGAATGAGCGGTTGAAAAATCCTGCCAACTGTTGTTTCATTCGAATTATTCATTCTTTTGCTTAGCCGTTCACGCATAAACTGACGCCGTTTGAGAGTTACTTGTACCGTTCAGCCGTTCACTGCTGACTGCTAACCATTCATAAATTTTATTCAGCCATGTACTGATAGCCTTTCAAAAATTAATTTTCTCCAACCGTTCCGTGCGTTTTGCCGTTGGAATATTTTTGCTTGAGAGGCCACACTTGACCATTTGCATGCAGAATCCTAATTCGAACAGTATTTTTTTGGTGAGCTTTCGGCCGGCGCGGCTTGGAATCCTTCTAACAGCTCGGACGAATTTTCTCAACGGCTTTTCTCAACACTTTCAACGGGTAAGGAAAAAGCCAAACGGCTTTTTCCAACGTTTCCAACGTTTCCAACGGTTTGAGAGAAATTTCCCAACGCTTTCAACGGCTTTTCCAACGCCGTGAGAGGTCACATTTTGTGCTATCATAAATCGCGCTTAGTGGGATTTCGCAAGTCTACAAAACACAACTCCCTTCATCGAGGACATGTTATTTACACCACTGGAGCAGAGTACGCAGTGACCAGTATTTCTAATTCGATTCTGCACTCGAGTTTGGCCTTTCATGACAAAGAGCCCGCAATTGAAACCTCCATTGTTTTCTTATCAAAACTCATGCATATTCGTGCATAATCGAGACCGTTCCGGTTCGATGACCGTTTCGAGACGACGGTATCGAGTATCGAGTCTCGATACTCGACTCGATACTCGATTCTCGCGAGTATCGAGTATCGAGTGTCAACTTACCTTTGCACGGTACTGTATATCTGTCACTTTAGAGCTGCCATATGGGTAATTAGATCAATTTCTTCATTTTGGTTTTGTTGTCACAGGTTATATTGGAAGATCAGTCCTTCACGACCCTCAGTGAGCGTGCCAAGTACCTTCTTCATGGAGATGGCCGCAGTTTCTGGTTTGACAAGAGCTTTTGTCTGTTGGTGTTCTCAGACGGAAAATGTGGAATCAACGCTGAACATGGCTGGGCTGATGCACCAGTTGTAGGGCATATGTTGGAATATGCCCTTACTTATGAGTAAGTTTTCTTTCATTGTTTAATCTGGCGATCTGACAATTTCTGAATGCACATCACACTGCTGTAAAGAAGAATTGTTTCATGCACTGCAGTGTTTCCTGGACATGCTGTCACCCAACACAAGGTGCCATTGACTCGAGCGCAATGTTGTTGATCTCTAAAATTGCTGAATGTAGAAAGGTAACATTTAAAGTGGTCAGTGCTTCTATTGTTGTTGTTTATGTTGCGTAGGGTAACGCTCATCATTTTTCCCAAACAATCAGTAAAATTCCGGTTTTTTTTTTTTCATTTGAATTAAAAACATTTTGAACATATACACAAAACCAATTGCTTTCTAGTAAAATCAGCCGTTTTTTTGCCAATCCCTTTTTCAGCAAAATTTGCCCCAAAAGTTCCCATAAAATCATGCAGGCGTTGTTTCTGCGAATTTGTCTCTGAAAATCCCACAAACTTTGACTTTTTGCACAACCTATCAGAATCCCTGTGCACTAGGCTTAGATAAATTCTGCTTGTAAGAATTAACGGCTTATTCTGTCTTCCGGCAGTGCTCATAAAAATCACTTATTCTGTTCGGACACCCTTCTTCTGCTCAGCATCCGAAAAAATTTTTGGCCCTTAAAGCTTCAGGCTTTATTTATGTTTGCAAATATGGAAGGGAGCCCGGGACAAACCCCAAAGAACTAATATAATCATAAATTGTAACTATTGTTAGTGCTTTTGATTCTCCCTTATTCTGCTGGAAATGCATTATTCTCACCTCAAAAATCACTTATTCTGCTGGAAATTCTGCAGGCAGAATTTATCCAAGCCTACTGTACACTAGATTGAATACTCCCTTTCATCATTCCAATTTTCTTGACTGCCCTGTCAGGAGGAGAATGTGGTTCCCCTTCCAAACCGTACCATGAAGTTTTTGTCTCACCGTGCCTGTCTGTGGTAGATTGCCAAATTGGCTACTTTTCTATTTCTGAGCTCCTCTTACTGCATGCAGTTTAGGGGGAGACAACTGTAGACACTTTCTGAATTTCTTGACCAGTCAAAATTAACCCTTTCACTCCCAAGGGGTCTCCATTTGACGAGTAAAATCGTCTGGCGTTAGACAGAGTAAAATCTATAAAGTCACTCTTGGGAGTGAAAAGGTTAAGGGAGATAGTTTTTAACCCTTTCACTCCCAAGGGGTCTCCATTTGACGAGTAAAATCGTCTGGCGTTAGACAGAGTAAAATCTATAAAGTCACTCTTGGGAGTGAAAAGGTTAAGGGAGATAGTTTTTAACCCTTTCACTCCCAAGGGGTCTCCATTTGACGAGTAAAATCGTCTGGCGTTAGACAGAGTAAAATCTATAAAGTCACTCTTGGGAGTGAAAGGGTTAAGGGAGATAGTTTTTAGCCCTTTCACTCCCAAGGGGTCTCCATTTGACGAGTAAAATCGTCTGGCGTTAGACAGAGTAAAATCTATAAAGTCACTCTTGGGAGTGAAAGGGTTAATATGCAATTACCTAATATGTGGAAGAGCCTCCTGAACTGTCTTTTTATTCCACACAAACGTTAGGTACATTTATCGAACATACAACGAGAAAGGCAAATGTGTTCCGATTGGTGGGCAACACAGAAGTGCAAGCTTAAGAACCCATAATCTTCAAAAGCCAGCTAGGCTTTATTGGGATATCACTCCTAAACTAGCAGATATCGTTGAAAATGCTGTAAAATTTGCTCAAAAGGTATGTTTTTGCTCTTTGTTAATGAGTGCAATGTTGATATAATTTATTTGCACTGTTATCAGAAAGGATAACAATTCTGTTTTAATTTAAAACTGTAAAATTTTCTCCCCCAGAACAACAATGACATTCAACATGTTGTGGTAGTCCATGATAATTTTGGGAAAGGCTTTATTAAAAGCATGAAGGTAAGTGATAAATAATAATAATAATAATAATAATAGTAATAATAATTATAATAATAATAATGATAATAATAATAATGATAATAATAATAATAACAGTTATGCCATGACTTTATATATATACTGTTTTTGTAATCTTTTAGTATATCTACATGCATTTTATTTAATTAATAGTTTTGTTTGCCTGCAGTGTACATTTTACTGTAACCATTCATAATGATAAAATCTTCTGTTTATTTAATTGTCTTTGATAACGAACTGACAAATGTTGATAACAGATTATATTAATAAAATACCAAAACTGATATTGGCAGATTGTCCAGTATCTGCCACGGAGGTCGTTTCAATGTGCATAGAGAAAATATGTCCAGGATGGGTAAATGGTTTTTATTTATAAAAAGTTAATGCTAATTTACAACACTATTAAAAGTGAAAATGGATGTATTAAATATAGGAGTCATATTAAATGTAAAATTTATGCTGCACACTTTTGGTGGTATTGTTGAACAGTCATTGCAGCACAAGACTCAGTATATTTAACAATTAGATCATGAGTTGGAGATTAATTTCTATGGGTGTTAGTTCCTGAGGCCGAAGACTGAATCAACTATCACCTTTTAGAAATCGAGAGCGAATAATAATCTGATTGTTTTAGTAAAAAATCATAATAAACGAATCATGTGTTGGTGAAAAAAATATTTAGTTATTTTATGTTCTGTGTTTGACATAGATAAGCCCAGATGCCTTCATACAGTTGGCTCTGCAAATTGCCTATTATAAAGATTCTGGTGGCAAACATCCCCTCACGTATGAGTCCACAATGACACGTCTCTACCTTCAAGGACGCACAGAAACTGTACGCACCTTGACTATAGAAGCTAAGGAGTTTGTCCAAGCATTCATGGACAAGAGCACCCCTGTCGAGGAGACGTACAAGCTTTTCCTTCGTGCGGCAGACTTGCATTCCAAGATGTACAAGGATTGTATGAGTGGAAAAGGAATTGACAGACATCTCTTTGCCCTTTATGTTGTTTGCAAGGGGCAGGGACATGTAAGCATCTTTTGAACAGATTTTAGTAATATTACAATAATATCACTTTATGTTACGTGGCTGGTTATGCTATTGGGCAAGATGAGGCGAATCCTGAGTTATGATTGGCTACCCAAGCGGGTAAGATGGGCCTTTAATTTCACAGCATACATAACTGCAATGATCAATCAATGTCATTACAACTCCGCAGTTCAAATATAAGGCCTTTCACATGTTCTCTTGCATTCTTCTCCTTCTGCGGGTAAATTACGAATTCACAACATGACCAGCTCCCAGTTGGCTTGATTGCTCAGTTGGTGGAGCACTGCACTTGTATTGCAGAGCTCATGGGTTTGAATCCTGTTCAGGCCTGAAATTTTTTCAGGATTTAATTTCACAGCTGCTTAAAGTTACATAACTGCAATGATCAATCAATGTCATTTCATGGGCCTACCTTGTTTGCTCAGGATTTTCTTTGTTGTCTGGAAAAACAAAATATAATAAACAAAATGGCCATATAATAGTTACTGGTTACAAATGCGTTATTCAGACCAAGCTTGTTAAGTCAAGATGGTTGGGTATTGGTCCTGTTCTTTCTTGCGTTCTTATTGACCGAGACACGGTCAAGGTCAATAAGAACCCAAAAAGAACTCTTGACCAGTTCATGCTTCAGGTGAATAACTATTATTATTATGAATACTCAGGTCATTATACAAAGTCATGCTCTCTGATTGGTTCACTATCTCGGATTATCAGCCGATAATCACCTTGACAAACAAAATGAACAAATTGATGAAATAAAATTTTTTCATGTTGTACAGTGCTTTTTCTTTTCTTTTTTTTTTGAAATAATCACCTGTGTATTTATACTAAAACAATTATTCACCTCAGGCTCAGTGAACATTTAGCCTGCAGTGCAGGTGTTATTTTGGATCAAACCCTAGATAAACCACGTTTTCCATGCTACCATCTTGGATTGTAATTGGATTCTTGTAGAGGTTTGGTGCATATGTGGGTTGGGGGGGTGGGAGGTGTTGCACTTTCCCCTCCCCCTGGTCTTTCTGTTACTTTCTGTTACTCTGGTACAAGCCCAAGGTGCCCCACCAGGGTTACATCCTCTAAAATGGTTGGATGTTAATGTTTGTAAATGTGGTTGCAGTATTGTGATTATAGAATGTTCTTGACTGTGCAGACTAGCCCTCACTTATTGTTATGATTGATGGGCTAATCAATGAGTAGTCTCTTGTTTCCTGATTCTTTGAGCAAAGAGTGTAATGAGTCCCACCTCTTTTATTTTTTTCAACTGTTGCATAATTGTTTCTCTTTATAATATGTCAGTGCAGAGGATCTGAGGCAAAAAGGCAGACTACTTGTGGCCTACTGTATCTATATTAAATATAATCCCCGCTATAATTAACAAAATTATTCTCAGAAATCTAAGTAAATATTCCTAAAGTCACTATTCACCGTGATTGAAGAAAATAATTGTTTTAGTCTACAACAATGAAGCAACCTCAGTAGAGAGCTTAAGTAAACACAACGAAGCCGCCAACAACACAACCAGTGAAAAAAATTAATTGTAGCATAATTCATACAACAAAGAGACTTAAGTTGTACTTCATTTTGAGCATGCAGTTTTATTGTGTCGTTCATTTGCGCTATTTCTTGGTCCTGCCCTGGTCAACATTTCATCGTGGTAGTGTTCGCTTAATTTCCCTAGTAGTCTTTGAAAAAGCTGATAAAGTGTGGATCAACAGCAGGCATATTTTGGTAGCTTGGATGCCATTTTGTTTTCTCCCCAAACAAAAACTAACTAGCACATGGATTGCTCAGAAGCCCCTACATTATTCACCTCCTGGGAGATAGGCAGTGTTGAATATCCCAAGATAGTGAGTCAATCAGATTGATCAAAATGCCAAGGTTGCTGAGTTGGTATATTATACTATTAACAGTGAATATAATTATAGTTCAAGATTGTTTACAAATTTGCCCGTTATTGCAGGAAAGTGAGTTTTTGAAAAGTGCTCTTAGTCTTCCTTGGACACTGTCCACAAGCCAGCAGCCTCAACAACAAATGGCTGGACAGCATTTCAGCGTCACCGAACCTGAGTTGACACATTTGGTAAGCTTTCTATGTTCACCTCTGATGTTCACCTTAAGCTACTGATTGCTGTAATTATTGCTAATTAATATAAACATTCTCATTTAGAAATTCTTATGTGTACTTGTCAGATAAATCACTAGGGTTGAATACAAGCAAGTAATTAACAATTATTCTTAGAAATCAAGGTAAATATTACTAAAGCCACTATTTACTGAGAGTAATTGTTTTATAATTGTTATATACCTATGAAGCAAGTTCAGTAGGGAGCTTTAACAAACATGACGGCAATACAGAGAATAACTCAACCAGTGAAAAAAATCAATTTCTGAAGAGTAATTTGTATTACAGAGAGACTTACTGGAAATTAATTTTGCACGTGAAGTTTCATTTGCTGTTCATTTAATATACTTTTTTATGTCGTATACTCTGGTTGACATTTCATCATGGTCATATTTTGCTTTAATAATTTTCCCATTGACACCTCTCAAAAACAGCTCTAAAGCGAGAATTGATGGCAGCCCTTTTTTTATTTTGCTATGACACCATTTTAATCTTGAACCAAAACTCTCAAGCACAAGCTTAAGGATTACTCAGAAGCCCCAGCATAATATGAGGTGGATATCGGTAGTATTGAATATCTCGAGGTGGAGATAATCAGCCAGTCAGATTGCTCAAAATGCCAAGGTTAATTGCTGTGTTGGTATATACCCGTACTAGTTGACAGTGAATTTTATTACTACTTGCGGATGAAACCTAGTGTTAGATGAAGTCTCATATACTGTCAGTTGTTTTCTTCTATAAAAGGTACAAAGCCAAAAACAAGGGCAGATGATGTCCTCCTTGGTCTGTATAATTTTGTCCTATCTAACACTGGAATGCATGTGTATATAGCAACATTAATTTTTACACTGAGCCAAAAGACTTGTTACCTTTAGTTAACTTCTTCATTTGTCTCATGACGCAGTCACTTTGGTGTGGATTGCAATGTTTCAATCACTTTTAAGTTAAAAGTTAAAACTGCTGGTATTCGTCAAGCGATGGGGTTCACTGGTTATAATGTTATGTAGACTTGGTGGTTCTTTTCAATCCTGCTGTTCGTATTGTATCCTTAAAGGAGAATTAAGTTGGGTGGTGATCTGGCAGGCATTTCTTGCAAGTTCCGATTCAGGTGCAATGACTCACACTTAAGTCTGATAACAAAGACATTTTGCCCATTAAACTATACCAGAGAAGAAGACTAACCCCTATCAAAACGTCAAAATAACAGGTTAATTTGTATGGTGAGTGCTTCAAATTTTCACTCTAAGCTTGTTGAAAAGCTTTTGGCAGTTTTGAGAAATGTATGCCTGATCAAATGTAATGCTTCAATTTACCAATGATTTTTGTATACTTTTTTTAAATTGTCCCTGTTTAAGACCCAGTATAGTATCAACTTTCATTTTCTCCTAACTGTTCTAATATATTTGTTACTGTACTAGTGTGGAGAAATTTTTTTAAAATTTCAAATGAATGCAACTCTTTTTTGGTGATCTGATTTTCATTATTCTCATAACATGAATGATTGATGAACAGTGAAAATGGTATTGGGAAATTGGATGCTGGTCACTTCTAGAACTTATTAAAAAGGGTTAACAATTACTGTATAATATTATATATATGTAGACATTGATCATCACCAATGATCATAATTGTTACAGATTTCCCCTGGAGGAGGCTTTGGTCCTGTAGCTGATGATGGATATGGAGTCTCTTACATGGTTCCAGATGACCACAAGATTTTCTTTCATGTCTCATCAAAAATCTCATCTAAGCAAACAGATTCTGAGAGATTTGTCAGGCTGCTGTTCGAGACTATGTCAGAGATTAAAGAGTTCGAAGGGAAAGTAAAGAGTAAGCAACAAGAAAAGAGTAAACAAGAATAATGTACATGTAGAAGTATTGAGCAATGCAGTTGTACAAAATTGTGATCATGTGTACTACAGACATCTGTCGTTGAGTGTCCATTGATATCCTCGATCGATTGAAACGATCGACCCTCCATCAACTCCTTGGTTGACACTTGATCGACACTCCATCAACATCTTGTTCGACAGTCAACTAATTTTACATCGATGCATATTAGTCGGTCGACACTCGGCTGACTATCGAACGACTGTTGATCGAGTGTCAATCGAGTATCAATCAAGTATGGATCAAAATGTTGATTGAGGGTATCGATCGAGAGTATTGAACGACAGTCGATCGCAGATGTCATTAGTACACATGATCCCAAAACTGTGTACACTTTATACACCATTGAATTATTTTTAATATAGTTAAATTTTATCATTATACTGTAACTTTATTTGAACTGCCTGTCAATTTAGCAAGGTTCTCTGCAACCTTATTTTGAGATTTGCAGTTAGTGAAATCAGAGTTTGAATTTACAATGTATTGCTGAAAGAAACACGAGTGCAAGCAGTGGATGAATTTGAGGCAATCATTATTCACTTTATGCGATACATGTACAGGTGTTACTTCTTTACGACTTACATCCTACATATGTGTTGTTGATAATTTTCTTATTTAATGGAAATTTTAAATTAATGGAAATTTTTGTTTGGATTTTTAATAATATTAGAGTTTCTATTTTCTTGCCTTGCTGAATTACATTTTATCCTAGTGTTTTTTCAATAACTAGTTTGAAGCTATTTATTTAATGGATGTAGCAGTGCATGGTTTCAGTGAGATGGGAAGCTGGCATTTCAAGCATTTGCAAATTGGCATGGTGTGATTAATATTTTCCTAGTTTGGCTGGAAGCAAGTTGAGCTTTCCTAAATTCATGTACAGTGTTTGGTTTTGGTACAGTAGGTGGCATATTCTTTAATTTAGACTGCAGATACAAGTGGCAGCCATGATACACTGTAAAATGTAAGTCTCATGTGTTAACTGATTCTTCTGGACTGTACTATTATCTACAAAGACAAGCCATACATGTATGGGTACTTTGCATTATACATTTGAGTCAGTTATATACCTAGACTTTCACTCGACAAAATGAGCACTGTGATTGGTTGATTCTTGGTCACTTGCCCGTGATCAAATTGAAATGTATCCCGACCGGGATACAATTGTGCAGTTGACTTGCCCATGCGCCAGTTGTGCAGTCTTGGTTCATTTTTGCTATATGATTGTTTAAGGGAAAGTCTAAATATGTGACAAAGCACTTAATGTATAGAAACTAGTTAGTTTTGTTTTCCCTTGAGTCCTGATGTTTCCCTCACATCAGGACTCTAAGGAAAAAAAACCAACTGTTTCCCTTTGGACCACACATTAAGTGTACCGTAAAAACTCGTGTATAAGCCGCACCTTTTTGCTGAAATTTTGGGCTCAAAATAGCGGGTGCGGCTTATATACGAGACCATTGCTTTCAGAGGGGGCTAATTGCCTAGTTAGGGGTCAGATTTTGCACTTAAAAACGTAAGTTAATAAACATTCAACATTTTGAAACTTGTTGCTGTTGTTGATCATTGCTTTTGATAGAAGTGGTGGCTCCTAAAGGAGCCCTTTGTCTCTTCAGGTTTTAAACCTGAATCTTCTTCGCAAGTAGTTCTTTCAAGCGATTCATTTGTATTTCCTTTGCGCAGCTAAACTCTCACTGGCATGGAATTTCCATTCCTCCACAAAGCTGCTTACAATGCCTTCTGCGACCGATCACTTCAATACTGATCTCTCCGCCGTGTGCAAGAAAATACCACGCTATTCGTGAAAAGTCACGGGGCAAATGACCGACTGTTTCGGTGTTCTTCACGACTTGCCCCGCGTGTTTATCCATAGGATTGTTAAACTCGCGTCGAGCAACAAGTTTTTCACCAATTGAAGGCTTCCATACATGTTTATAAACATGGTATCCACGCACAGCTGATGTGAAATGGAACTTTAGGACGATATCGGAAATTCCATTGAAGAATAGCTTGTAAAAGGTATTTCAAGAGTTATTTAGCTCGCAGCAAATAACACAGCATCAGATTTGACCAAGCTTACAATGTACAAGTAATCACTTTGTTTTGCTCAGACCTTTTTAAGAGTTTTCTTTTTTCCAAAATCAAGCTCGAAAGTTGGAGGTGCGGCTTATATACGAGTGCGGCTTATACACGAGTTTTTACGGTATATTGTATTCAAGGACTATAAATTACAAGTTCCAAAGCAAAACTACTGTATATGACAATCTGGACAGCAAAAAATGGTCAGTCAGGTAAATATTTGCATGGAGTTCCTAATTTAATGGGAGAACAGTGCCTTGTATATAATTTTCAATGTTAGCATTTTGTTTCTGGGAAATGAGGTGTACAAAAAGTCTAAATTTTGACCTGCCTGCTCCAGCAGACTAATTAAATTAACAAACAGCCAGCCAGTGCTGGAAACGTTGCTATTCCTTGGCAGTGCATACCTTATTTCTCCAAATTAGATCGCCAAAACAATAAACCAAACACAGGACACGGGTTTCCTTTAGAATGGCAGAGCCCATGCAAAATTGTAGCCCATATGAACATAATTTTATGACCAAATTGTCAAATGTGATAGTTATGCGTGTTTTTGAGCCTTAAGTTGTCAAATTGCGTATTGAGTATGGCTGGGATTCAAAACAATTTCCATAAAGGAATACCACAAAGAAGCATTCATCATGAAAATGAAGAAGATGATGGCTTTTTATTTATACTTGTCATTTTTTTGTGGGAATTAAATTTTTTGATTTTCAAAAAATCTAGAAATTAAAGTCCCATTAAAAGAAGTTCTTGTGAAAATTAATTACATTACAGTAAGTTTAATACCAGTACCCTGCTGAATGATTCTTTCATCAATTTCAATGACGACCCGTTAGGACAAATTGACAGTGCATGACCTTCAGCTATAGGCACAATTCAGCGATATCATGTACTCTTGCATATAGCTCTACTTTGGTGTAAAGGAAGATGTCAAGCTGGTTGGTCAAAGGGAAGCTGTCTGTTGGCAAAACATTTTCCAACCACCATTGAGTTAGAAAAGAATTATGTTATACATTTATGATGACAATGTACTGGTATGTTTGTATTAGTAATCAACACATTCATTTTTCCAATACTCACTATCCGTTAAATTTTGAAAACTGTGTTGTAATTATAAGGGGGAGATACTTCTTGGTCACTTTAAGATCTTGATATGTAGTACCAGGCATTATCTATTTAAGAATTCACCACCAGCTGTGTGATGTTATAGTTTTTGTTATTATATTTTTCTGAGATAACAATCAGTTCGTATTGCAAAAGAAAAGCAGCTTGGAGTTGCATTGTTCCACCATGCCCTTTATTCTAATATTAAACTGTGTGGTAGTAGAACTACATTTAGTTGTTTCATTAATAATTACTATTTAGTTACCTTTGAAAGTCTTCAATAAATTTGACTTAACATTGTTGAGTCTTGAATGGCCATGGGCCCATCACCTTCCTTGATCCTCTGTGTAAAAGGGGTTGTAAAGGAGACAATTTTTTTATTCCAAAGCCATCATGCTGATAATAAACTATTGAAATACAGGTTTTGGCTGAACAAGATCTCAGGTTGAATCGAGTGTGATGGTGCATTCCTTTGAATGATATGAATGTGATCTGACTTTGTGACCCAAGATCACACAGTTCATGTTGCTTTATTCAATGAATCCTTACCCAGTGCAGATTCATCAGTTTCTTTGATGTGCCATGATCGAAGTGATCTAGTACCATACCACAGGAATGCATCCTTAATCAATAACTCCTTGTCATGCTGTAGAATTTGAGATTCTTCCATAAAAGTTCACATGAGGACCAAAAGTCCTCATTAGGCTCTGCTGGATTACGCGATGACATATAGTATATTGTATAGAAAAGGATTCAGAAATTCTTGGTTTTTCCAAAAAAATGTTCAATGTGATAAAGCTGTCTATTGGTATCCATCATTGACGTTTCTTTTCTTGCTTCATCTTTTTCTTTTCTTGTTTGGCTCTTTCTCTGTCACGGTTTGCCTTCAGTATTCGGTAAATAAAGAAAACTGCAAAGAGGAGTTCTTGTCAGTGTTATATTAAAGTATACATATCATATGGTTTTCCTTGCAAAGCTGCAAAAAAAGGCTTGCAACAAAATGGTTACTCTGTACTGTCAAGATCTGTCTAGTAGTTCACTTTACTGTGACTGATTGCATTAATACACTTCTTAATTCTACAGTTGTGTGGTTAGTACCCTTGCATCTTTGAATAGAAGTGCCAGACAGGTGATGTTGTTTTGTTACAAACCTTCCTGTTCTTCATATGTAAATATTGTTTGTGCATGAAAGACAGGGAGGTTTGTAACCAAGCAAGGTCACCTCCAACCTCGCTTCTATTCAAAGACTAGGTTTCTTTTAAAGGACAAAACTGTAAAATGGTCTGTTCACTAACTTTTAATGTTTTTCATTCTTGTCACCAATTTGCTTGACAGTGTATTGAATATTTTGCAAAGAAAAATTTTGTATTCATGCTACATGTATGCAACTTTTCCTGAAAACCGTAAATGAATGGCATGGACTTCCTTGCATGTAACTTGTGGTAAAGTAACTCCAAACTGACAGCAAGTTTTCTTTTGACTATCGGCAAGAATTCTAGGCTCTGGGTCCCTTTTTTTATTGTGGAGCCAAAGAACAGTCAACAGACTGCACCAGTTAAATTTATAGATACTCTGCATGATAAGCTTTGTGTAATAACTCTGGGGAAGATCCATAGGGGTGGCATTCTGTCTCATCATCTGACATAGACAAGGGTATGCACGTACAGACATGAATAACATATTACAGAAACTTGTGAGTACAAGAATACTGTTCAAGACTACAAATCAAAAGAAATTTCTGGTTCTGTCCTTGTGTACTGGTACACAAGAGCTGATACAAAAGACCAAACAATACCTTACAGCTAACCAGTGACTCCTAAACAAAGAAAATACAATGGTTATTCCCTCATGTACCGGTATACAAGGACAGAACCAAATTTCCTGCCTATCACTATTACAAACATGATGACCATTAACAAAGAGAACCTTGATAATATAAGCAGCTAAAAATTTATATAAAAGTATATAGCATTGCTTGTAAACTTACCCTCTTTCTACTTTGTAAATCTGTCCCTTGAGGACTGTGCTATTTCCAATATAATTGCAAAATTTTACATCTCAACCTTTATTTGTTAACACAATTCATGAAAATAGGCCTTATAACCTTTATACACCACTATCACCAAAAATTTAATGCTATTCACAAAATTTCTCAGGTCTTTCAGCAGAAACATGTTTCACTGCCAGAGATGACGTGTGCTAGAATAATATGATTCATACAATGTCTGCAGGCAAACAGCTGAGAATATTGAGATAAATGTCCAACTCAAGCATATCAAATTGATACAATACTAAATTATCCACACATGTGTTAAGAAACACATGGCACCCACTAAAGGAGATTTACTACCCAGATCTTGGTCGAGGAAGGGTAATTAATTTTAGGTGTAAATGGTACACAAATGAACTGCACTCCTGCACTGTACATCATAAGAAGAACAAATTTTAGGTATATATTTCACTACCATTACAGCATTTTCTACAAATGCAGGTTTTAACCTTTCCGGTAACAATAATTTACCTTTTATTGACGACTAAAACTGAAAGTTATAGATAAGCTTATATTCAATAAAGAACATGGACTTGTCCAAGATTTAAATATTATATATTCAATTGTTATATTTACTTTACTATTACGGGAAAAATGAATTTATACAAAGCACGGCATACCGGCTGCAGCACGCATTTGTCAACCAACTGTAGGACATAAATGTGAAAGCAGCTAATCTTCAAGTTACAGAGCTTCTTTGCTGTTTTTAGTTCACGAAATGTAACTTTTAAAACTTTAGGCCATAACTTACCTACTAAAAGAAACAAAAGGACCCCAGGGATTAGAAGCAATTTAACATCCACGCTGAATTTTTCATGTGACTTGGGATCACTTAAATCTACCATTTTCCCCAATATTTTGACAAAATTGAACCACTATAATACAAAACCTTTTTACTGGTGAGGGCTACGTGTAAAGAAAGAGCGACCAGGCCAACATCCTCTATCCCATGACTCTTATCGACAAAGACAGTTACGCCAACTTGCCCGCCTAGCTAGACGATTGTCATTCAACACAAAAATATACGAAATTTTGAATTATCAGAAGTCAAATGGAACGGTTCATCTCCATTTTCGGTTCGACAGGAATACTTGGGACCACCTTTGAAAGTGGTACCGAGCGGCAGGTTGCTCTGGCCCTAACTGTACACGAGGGAATAACGATTGTATTTTCTTTGTTTAGGAGTCATTGGTTAATTAGCTGTAATGGATTGTTTGGTCTTTTGTATCGGCTCTTGTGTACCGGTATCAGGCGTATTTTTTCCCTCCCGCCCCCCCCCAAAAAAAAATCGCCTGATCGCGGGTTATACCGGTACACGAGGACAGAACCCAGTTTGCCATCCAATAGATCTAGACCTTTTTAGCCTGTTCATTTTGTTGTCCCATTTTAGAGTACCCGATGTTACTCTAGAGAGCGATTTCTTTAAAACTCTCCTTACTCACGTGCATATGTATGCGTAATTTGTAAAAAGACAACTAAGGAAATTCCCCTGCGAACCGTCATGTGGTCTGAAATGGGAAAACAAAATGTACAAGCTAAAAAGGTCTATATATATATATAGCCATTGCCAGCCAATGCCTATTTTCATCTAGTTATTGAAAGCCGGACTTAATGTAGCTAATGTTAAGGTAGAGTTTCATGCTCAGTATAGGAATTAATTCAGGATTATTGAGTTGTTTTAAAATCAGTCCGTGTAGCACATTATGGGCTCAAGGCTTCTCCAGGGGGGTATAGAATCATGTAAGCCTTTGCAAAATATGCCGAGATCTCCTCTGGGGGTTAGTAGAAGATCTCGGGATAATTTGTAAAGGCTTACATGATTCACTACCCCTCGGGATATTTTGTAAAGGCTTACATGATTCACTACCCCTCTGGATATTTTGTAAAGGCTTACATGATTCACTCCCCCTCGGGATATTTTGTAAAGGCTTACATGATTCACTACCCCTCTGGATATTTTGTAAAGGCTTACAGGATTCACTACCCCTCTGGATATTTTGTAAAGGCTTACATGATTCACTACCCTCTCCAGGTATCGGCATAGATGACGTAAAACAAGGCCAGACAATGGTGAAACAATACGCTACGTCATCTGTGCCTGAACCTGGAGAAGGAGCCCACATTATGCACATCCACTTGACTTGGTGTTACGTCTCCCTTCGAAGCCACATATTGATGTGTTCACATGTACAGTAGAACCCTGGTAACCTGAACTCTGAGGGGAAACAAAAATCTGTTTGAGTTAGTGAGGTTTCGAGTTATCTGGGTCAATTAAAATATTCCATTTTCCAGGCTAATAATGAATGGTTTATTGATTTTCAGCACTTTGGTATACAATACAGTGTAAATTAAACTTATTTCACGAGGGGGGGAGAGCGTGGGCAATTACCTAATAAAATTCCCGCACAGCAAAAGTATAGAAAAAAATTCATACACAGCCCAAAGGGAAAAAACTTTCTTGACAGGACAAAATTGCCCACCCACCTCCCTTCAAGAAATAAAATGGCCCATCCCAAACCCCATTATAAGTTGGACACTTAACCATTCCTGTAAATGAAAAAAAACAACTAATTTTTCACGAAGTCCTTGCCAATAGGTGGCAAATTTATGAGTTTCACAGGCTGCTATCTACCCAAGTCCAAGAATATTAACAAAGAAATAGGGTTCAAAGCTACATAAGTCTTCCTAAAAAAACTTTCAAACGAGTTCTTCGCAAATTGCTATTTGATATTTTAGAAAAGGAGGATGACTATATTCAAATCCCCATGATTATCAAAAAAGTAGGTACATAGATACTCTTATTAATCTCTTTAACTAATGTCTACCATCATTCTTAAAGAGTCTGAGACTCTATTTAAATGCATTGTACGTCCCTAAGCGCTGTGTTAATTAGATCTTTGTTTTATTTGAGTTTGCAATATGCAAGGCTTGTTTTAATTTAAGGTTTTTGTTTCTTTAAGGTGCTTATTTGAGTTCCTCATGTATTTGTCTTGCACTGCCACGACTAGCCTCTCAGCTATTTGCGGGGCAAACTACTCCAACTTCTGTATTCAAAGACAAATAAAAATGTTATAAGGTTCGTCTTGCACTATTTCAGTCTTCTCATGTTCTCAGTATTTCTGTCCTTCTGTGGTACGTCTCATCATTTTCCTTAACATTCTCTTCTTACGGCAAACCCAGAGTCCAAGCGGGCATTCCTTGTCATCTTCATGATCAAACTCCTCAGTACCAATGCTTTCATCACATGTCCATATCCCTGGGGGACATAATCTTGTTGCACTCTTCTGTACCGGTTTTGGAGTGTCCTGTGCCAAAAGGTTCTTTTCTGTGCTCTTGTGACTCATCATTCTGCAGACCCAGACCCCTGGAGGACATCCATCCTCTTCGTTCTTTGGTACCAGTTCCTTTTCCTGAGCTTCTCCGCTGATCTCAGATCGTTTCCCTGTTGAACAAGTCCAGACTCCCGGCGGACAAGGATAACCGTCAGAGGCCAGGTCAATCTTTGGTCTTCCCTGACTTGAGGAAATCAAAAAAGCGGACAAGACAAAAACAACAGCCGAGAGATAAACCTTCATCATTCTGTGGAACGAGTAGAGCTGAACTGTGCACAGCGAATTCAGATGTTGTCTTCTAGTTCAACTGCTTGTAAGACAAACTTCAACTGTTGCTTTAGCTTCTTTTATTGGTAAAACACAGCTGTGAAAGCATAACACGAGTTCGGCTAAAGCTGGTTCGTGAATTACGACAAATGGTGATATTTGGCAAAGTCAGTATTATTTTTATTGATCATCTGTTGACACTTGGTAGGAAAAAAAAGATTAAAATAGTGAATGGCTTTCTTTAGTTGCAATAGTACATAAGTCCTCATACGATTGTTTGCGATTCAGTATTAAGTGAAGAGTTTTCTCATCTTCATCTGCTATTTACACTGAAGATTCTAATCGCAGTCATGTCTGTATTTGGTTAGAAATAAAAGCATTCTAAGCGTTTGAGGATTTTGGCAGTAGCGATTTTTGTGGCATTTTGTCAAGCAGCCAACATGCCATTATCTGTGAAAACGATTAAACAATCTGTAGCCTCTTGGAACCAATTTGTAACCCGCAAATAAGAAGAAAGGTGACCTAGTCTTAACCCGTTTTATACAATGTAAATGAGCTTTGATAAAGCCCCATACAAACTCTTATAAAAAAATTCTGCGAACTCTTTAAGAGAAAATCACCAAAGAGGAGTACATTGCATGGCAGGGCGTTACTTTAGAGTTCTGTATCATTAAGGACTTGATAGTGGTCAATGAGTGCTTTCCAGGTGCGACATTCGCCCCTCGTTAGAGTACAATAAATACAGTACTTATACGTTTAATAGGAATAGTTCTAATTTTGAGGACCGTATGGCAGTCTGGGGTATGGGAGGAAGAGGGAATCGGCTGCATGTCAAACTTTGAATCGTATTCAGGGCCGGACTGTTTCCCCTGAAAGCCCAGGCTATGAAATTAACAGGGTTGCCACGGTCAGGGAAAAGTCAGGGAAAAACAAAAGTTTTTCAATGTCAGGAAAATGTCAAGGAATTTTGCAAAAAGTCAGGGAAAATCATAATTCTTGACAAAGTCAGGATTGCATAACGTTTTGTGAAGTAGTCGGTAATGAGTTATGCGTTCAAATGCAATGCTTTTGGTCGGTGGTTTTCGTTGTGAATACTTTCATCCAAATATTAAGGAAGAGAAATCCAAGGGAAGCTTGGGAACCGGTGTTTGATGATTAGTGAAAATTGTTTTGAGGTCAGTGAAAAGTCAGGGAATCTTTTGGGTTCTAATGAGCGGCAACCCTGAAATAACAATGGCCCGGAGCTAGATTTTTAGATTGATTCTTCCTAATGTTTTGTATTTCTCAGCTTAAAAATCATATTTCGTCCAAGTTAACCCTGGATTTGTATCCCTTAACCTTAAAAACCAACAAAATCTGTAATTCCTGTTGTAAACAATACGATCGTAAAAGCATTGAGTGTCTGGAGAAATGCACTGGAATCCAGACCCATACCTTTTGAGATCATCGCACCCTTATTGTGGGTCCTGGGTACAAGTTTACCTCAAACCGATATCAGATGATATAACCAAAATTCTTCATGATATGCAGTAAAACCGGTGGCCCACCAAATAACGATTTTATATCTACTTTTTCATGCTTATTCAGTTGAAGAGTTACACGACAGGTTTGTGTTCCGAGCCCGATCTCGGTTTCTTAAGAATTCAGAACTGGTTGCTAAGCAATAAGAGGTTTTATTTTCATGCTTTTTAGGTCTCATAGTGCCACATCTTTCTAGGCTCTATGGTTATTACAGGCAGTCTGCACTCTTCACATATTTTACATATATTAAGCTGAAGTTTGTAATGACATGAAATTAACGTTGGGTACAAATAACGTTGTTATTGTGGTTGTAGACCATTATTTGGCGGAAACTGTATACTGGCCAAATGAGAGAGACTGGGATTTCTGATCATGATGAACATATACAGTATATCAACAACTCTCTGGTCACTTTGCACTATTTTTATTGATACTGCATTTTTTTTTTTTTCAAATCTTCTTCTCTCTACTGATTGGTTCACATTTTCACATTTTCATTTCTGTGGATTGCCGACCTAAACTGTCAATTAGTTGTGTACAAAATGTGGACAACGCATGCCAGTAGCAATAAACTGCTGGCCGTCAAGACTGTTGAAGAATTGCAGTTGTCTCCAGTGCAACAAGTGAACTCGCATTCAACAGAATGACGGCACTGAAGCAGTTCGTTCTTGTCGCAAGACGAGCTGCGAACACAATCCCTGAAAACAAACAGTGATGGCACCGTTAGACATTTCAAGAATTCAACTTGCGGTTTATTTTCTTATTCATTTATTTATTGGGGGCCCAAGAGAGGCCCGCATCCCTAATCTTGACGGTGACCAGCAAATAACAGACAAGCACAAAGCGGAAGTTTAAAATTTTGTTCTTTCAGTAAGAACGATCGGAATGCGAAAAATGTGTCAATGGAGACAGTTTGTCGTAACACCGGAAGAGAAAAATCCGTTCTCCAAGAACGATAAGAATGCGAAAAATGAGTCAATCTCACAATGCGAAAAATGAGTCAATCTCAACAGTTTGTCACATAAAATCAAGGCATGGAAGATTGCAAACGTTACGTTTTCCAGAAGTTGTTTTATTGGTGTTGCTTTTTAGACGATTTGCAGCTGTGATTGTGAAGAATGTGTCAATCACCAAAGTTTGTCACCTGAGATCGAGCTAGCCTTCTGTCACATGAAAAGTCTTTACCGACGTTGTTCAAGCGTTGGTTTCGAGAAGGTTTGCTGTGATATCGACGTTGTCTCGCAAGTTGTCACGATCTTTTTTACTTATTTCTCTGAACATAGGGTGAGTTAAGTTATATTCCACAGTTTTCTCGGCGGTTAATTAGTCTGGTAGAGCCAAATCAATTCAATATTTCAAGGGGAATCTCTGTTGTTTTGATCTATGAAGCTCTTCGCACGTGGCTCGACCTATCACTTGGAAGATCGAAGGGCGTTTTGGTGAAGTTGTTGAGGCCATTTTCAGGGGATTTGCTGTGACTTTCAGCGTTGTCTGACAAGTTTTCACGATCTATTTAAATTCATATTGCCGTGAAGATAAGGTGAGTTGCGTTATATTTTATACTGTTCACTTTTTGGACGGTTAATTTTTCTGGTAAACCACTTTCACTTTTTGAAGGAGCAGTTTGACGTGTTTCGATTTACGGAGCTGATCTACTACAACGTAAGGCAAACTTCCCAAAAAACGTCCACACGTATGTATTTTGTAATCTAAAATTATGCACTCTCGTTCCAGTACCTTCCCTTAAGTGCATCTAGGCCCGATCTTTTTAACCTGTGGTTACCACTAGTTTTTATAAACTTTATATTGAACGTATTGTAATAGTCACATGACATTCAAAATGTGAAGAATTAAGTCAACTTTTGGGGGAATCTATAAGTGTATAAAGTTGTTGAGGATAAAACCCGCGGCGCAATATGCAGTTCAACGATATTCAACATAGTTTTCCTAATAAATGTTTAACAGTACGTGTTGCTCATGGTGAATTTTGTAAACGTTTTGTCACTGCTAACATGTACACAATCAAGAGAAAATGAGGAAAGAGAACATAACTCCGTCTGATATGATAAGGGGACAGAATCTATTTTTAGCGCGGAATATAATCTATTTATATCTCGTTCATGGCTGCGCGGTTTCCCAGTACCGAAAGTGGAAAGTCGAGGTCAAACGAAACAAGATCCCATTGGCGCATTGAATTACAACCACGTGATGAGAAGGGCATCAGTCATTGGTCAGTTAAATAGTTTCCGGATCAAAAAAAAATATTTTATCCCCTTATCATAGTCAGAGATTTACCCAGTATAAAAGATGCGTTCTCTTACCTCATTTTCTCTTGGCGCAATACACGTTTGTTTCCATTCAATAAGATCAGAGCGGATAACTCGAAACAAACGCATGCCCAATACGGTGCGTTGGTTGCTTAGAAGGTCTGCGCAATAGGAACTATTTTGAAGCTTACTTGTTGGTTCAAAGCCTACCTTACAAATCCTGTTTCTCCACTGGCTCCTTTGAACTCGACACTGAGGCATTTGTTCCTCTCTCGGTTACATTTTGTTTCCTCCTGCTTATACGCACACTCTTTCCAAGATACTCCGCTGGCACATTTGTAGCAGCTCAGCACCTGCTGGGCTTGACCTAAATGTTTAGAAACGTTATTCACTCGTATGAACATTTGCTTCCATGGATGATCTTTGAGGTCAAAGCAAGCACGATCGATTGTACACCAGGAGGTCTGCGTTCTAATCTAGCATGTCGGTACTGTTTAAGTCTTTTTTTTTTTCACAAAACTTTGCATATTTTACTAGTTGTTTACCGTCTCTCTGTCTATTTCTCTCTAAATTTCCCTCTCCACCTATTCTAGTTCCTATTCTATTTAGGTACCGGCGATGTGTTCGGTGTAGCTCGCAATATTTTTTAGCATGGTCATTCAGGGCGGACTAATAGAAACCCCGGTGCTCCATGGGATATTGTTAAGATTCAAACTCCGCAAGCTGGACATGATAATGACCACCATTGATGATAGCCCGTCATCCGTCACGGGCGTTTCGCGCTTGTGTGCTTCGTGGGGCGCGTGTAAGCCGTTAATTTTACTTTCGGAAAACATCTTGACACCGAAACCGAACACGCAATAATCTTCATTGTTTTGATTTATAAATATATCGAAGATATCTCTTTTTTCCGCTTCCCACTTTATTTTGAAAGCACATAGGAGCCTACCATCAATATTGATGGCTCCTGTTATGGAGTTCTGGTTCCTGAAGTACGTTAATCCGAAAATTCCTTTTTAGTTTAACAGGAATCAACCTTATCAAGAGAGCTTGACCATATAGAACAATGAATAGCGTGCGTCTTTTTAAGTTGGTTCATGGTTTTTTGAGCATTACGTTCAATAAAATGATCAAAACAAAAACATTGTCGGTCTAAAGCCAACTCCATATAGAACCTGAAATTAAACTGATGTTCGAGAGATTTGAATAATTATGATAATAAATAAAGCTCCTAAAAAGAAATGGTATCTTTATCATTGCTTTTTGTTTTGTTAATATTTTTTTGTGCTTGGCATAGGTCTCGATCTAGATCTTGAATTTGATAATTTTCACTGGAAGATGAGCTCGGCCAGTTCACAAATATAAATTGTACAATATTTGAATTTTTTTTTACCCTAAAGGTCAATTAAGAGGCAGCTTATGCAAACTAAAATTGTTTTTCCAACTGAAAATTCAACTTTATGTTTGGATTTTACATGGAGTTTTCTTTCTGTTTTTTTTTTTGGTTTTTGTAACTCTTAACTGATAGTTTGTTTGAGTAAAAAACGGAAAAAACTGGCGAATATTCCAACGTCACCTTACGTTGTTTTTTTCTGCGGCCATTGATGAGAGAACGTAAACTAGAACATACTTTTCCGGCCTGGTGTCATATTTACGTAAAATCTTTGTCTGCCTGGAAAAAAACAGTACAAATATAATGCTTACAGCCAATGTGTGTAGCGAAAAGGACGATAGTAAATGTCCGTAGAGCGTTCATCTTTGTCGACTTGAAATTTGGTGTTAATATCTTGTTTTAAATTCGCTTGCCCACATTGGCTGAAGCTCTCAGCGATGCCAGCTTGTCTCAGCGTGAAAGCAGCCTGGTTATAAAAGGAATAAATTGTTAGTAATTTTGGCTATTTTACTTCCATAAAAAGTCTGTTATTGAAAACAAAATGCACACACACTTGAACTTGATATACGCAAGCGTAACTAAAACTTGCACCTGGTTAAGAAGTTTCCCGTTGTTTTGTTATTCTTCCTTACAAGCACACAACAATTCATTCTTATCTTTATTTCTGTCGTAATTTTACATCTTAAATAAACTTGTTCTATTATGCACGTATCTTTAAATGATATTTTAAGGTTCAAGTGAACCTGTATGTGTGGGTTATAGTGATCGTTTAATATGTATCGGTCAAATCGAAGCTTCAACATCTCCCCCCCCCCCCCCTGGGCATTTGACACCTTTGCCGTCCCGGGGAGGAGGAAATTTGATCATCAGAGTCTTCCAGGGGGTGGGGCATTTGATCCCCATGCTTAGGGGGTGGGGAATTTGAACATAGCCTCGATTTCATGTGAAATCTCTGGTTGCCTTGCACGTGGCGAGCTTGCGATCATGGCGGACTCGTTAGAAGATTTCCAAGGGAAAGATTGTGCCTTTGTAGCGAGTTGGTTGCAAAAAAAGGGATTAAACAAACTTTGTGCAGTTTTTGAAGGTATTTAAATTTTGATATTTGTAATACGTACTGGATTCAGGCTTTGAATATATGAAGGTATTAAGTTGTGTTTACAATGAAACACAGTACCTAATTATGTCCCCGGGGTGGGGGTATTTGAACACCTAAATGAACCCTAGTGTGGGGCATTTGAACCGTATTTTGGCCCGGGTATGGGGGAATTTGAACAATAAGTTTCAAAAAGTCAAATGCCCGGGGGTTTGCCGTGGGTGGGAGGGGGCATGTTGAAGCTTCGATTTGACCGATACATTTGTTTGTTCTACGAGTTACTTCCCTTCCTTCAACGTAACTGATACAGTGATTGGATTGCTCCTTTTTCACTTTCAAACGAAAACAAATACATTCAACGCACTAATTACAACGAGAGCTCTTTACTCTTCATCATGATTTAGAGCGTAGGGCCAAACCAGACAACAGAAACTTAACCGGCAAAACATTAACAAGCTTACGATCGGTCGCTATATATTTACATTCCTTATCATCGCTTACATGATTTCTAACGGAATAACACTATATTAACCATTTGAGTCAGTTATCCTGTATGAAATGTTGAATAAAAATTGCTTTTCAAGCTTACAACACTTGAGCATATTTATAAGGAAAAAGTTGCCCAAACTTTGAAACTTTTAAAAACGTGAATTCCATCTGAAGAATTTTTCGTGCTAGTTTACGTTTATGAATGTTGCGATAAATCAATCAATGTATTTATTGCCGATAACGTGGGGAGTGGTTTCCCAATCTCCCGAGCCAGTAGCCTCCTACGCAGGCCTTTTAGGCCGCGTCACGCAAGCCCTAAGAAGGCCTGGGTGGGAATACTACCGAGCCAGGGGCTCATGTAAGAAACGTTGGTCAAATGTTATGTGTGGGTTAGTGATAGGAATATTCTGAATAGCCATCACTATATTGCTTTAAATGCGTAGTTACAGTTAGCAAGTTGTTAACACATTAGAATGATTTATTAAGGAACACCATTAAAGATCACAAGGTAAATATATCGCATTTATTTTCTTGTTTATGAATCAAGCACTAGCAAAACAAATGTCAGTTAATTTCTAAATCAACCAATTGCAACCTTGGTTTCAATCACCATAGAAACAGTGTAAAGACTCCTAAACAGGGGCTTTCTTTAAAATGGAGAATTTTTTCCCTTAATCAACGACAATATTTTCTTTCATAACTTGCATCTGGCTCTCCTTTTCACTGAAATTGTAATTTTTATGATTAATTGGTAATAAGACTTCGTGTCCTCCAATTCGGTCTGCAATTATACTCGTGATAAACAAATCGAACTCCCGCTGCTCGGTCGTCCGAATTTTTTATCCCTCTTATGATTACCCGGAGGGGAGGGTTGGGGTATTTGACCCATGTTTGGGTATAGCGGTGCCGCCGAGGAATTGAAATCCTGAACCTGTTTAGGACAAAATCGTGACTCTAAAAAGCCTACTCTGTGTAGGACAACACCCTCTATTTTAAGATCCTGTTTAGGACAAGAGACAAAATACATTTTGTTTGTGTAGGTAATCACATGATTTCGAGTGCAATTTGGGATAAATCAGCACGAGTAAATTTTTTCAAAGGCTAACCAAATTAGGGCGAGTGCAATTTGTAGTCTTTGAAAAATTTACGAGTGCTGATTTATCCCAAATTGCACGAGACAAATCATGTGATTACTTGTTAATAATATACATGCAAAAATTTAATTTCAACTTTCTGCACTCAATTTCAACTTTTTGCACTCAATTTCAATTTTCTGCACTGTTTGGGATTAATTGACGTGCTCTCAGCCAATGAGCATGCTGAAATTTTTGCATGTATATTATTATAGAAGAAATTAAACTGTTCAGCAATATATTCCAATCATAGAAATCATGTTTGATGCGTCTTAAACCCAGTTGTTGCGTCTCCACACCTGAATGGCGGGATGCTCTCCTGCCTGTGTGACACAGTGACATCTTTCTTTCATCACGCTATCCAGCACAAAGAAACTGTAGACTAACCGGCATGATCTATTCTGTCAATGCGCGCCTATTGTTAGTGGAAAAATAATTTAAATTAAAGGATACCGACAACAATAGGATTCACTCATACCATGCCCTGTTTAGGACAGGTTCTGACCTTGGCTAGGAGAGAGGCTTGTAAAATTGTATACCCTGTTCAGGACAGCGAAGCCTGTCCAATGGCACGTCCCCGTCTAGCCCAAATAAGGGAGACTGTCAATCAACTTAACCGACAATATTAAATTTCACGATACTCGCGTTACTAATATAATGAGCCGTTGCATAACAGACACACAACGTGACAATTCACGTGCGTAATTTTCCTTTTAGACAAATGTACTTATATAACGCAGTAGCAGTAGCCAAGTCTACCATGAAAGACTACATCCAGCCTCATGGGAGACCCTTGCATCAGACCGAACGTGTGGAAATCTGCCATCCACAAAGGCGCTGCCAAGCAAGAACAAGACTTGGTATCAAGCTGGGAAGAGAGACGCCGACGCCGGCATGACCCTGTCCCTGCTAAAGCCGACAGCTACCTGTTCCGGTACTGTGACCGACCGTGCAAGGTCAATGTTGGTCGCGTGAGCCATGAGTAGAGGTGAAGCGCAAGACCCTCTCACCCCTCAGACCGTCGTTAATCGACGCAAAAGTCAGAGAGAGAGAGAGAGAGAGAGAGAGAGAGAGAGAGAGAGAGAGAGAGAGAGAGCAGTAGCCCCTCTGCACCTGACCCCCAGACCGCCCCCCATGACCCTATCAGCATCTATCTGTATGTTAATTATGCTTGTCACGGTCAGCTTCCGTTTCTTTGTTTCTCTGAGATTAAAAGGGGCAAATAATGCTGTCCATAACTAATTGTTTACTTTCCAGAAGTCCAGAATGTTCAAACTTATTGTTATCATTTCAAACAATGGGATCGTTTGTTGCATGTTCAGACACGCATCGGTCACATATCTGCAAATTGAGAACTTTAACAGCATTCGCAGCTAAAGGTTCGCAGTTTACTATAACGACAAGGTTCCAAAACATGTAAATTCCTTTTCTCCATCAATACGAACACCGAGGCGTTTTAATAAAAATCACCGCATATATTACAGCGAAATGCACCCTGTTTCGCACCTTAAGTAAATAAATTCATTTCGCTGTGGAAAAGCAATTAGATCGGTGATTTCTTAAAACAAAAATTAAAGTATTGGCAAAGGATTTAACAAGTTTCATTTTCCTAAAAAGCAAAACTCCCTTACGTTCTGTGAGTTTTCAAAACAAACTGACATCCTTTACACGGTTCACTTTTTTTTTGTTTCAATCCTTGCCTTATTTACATATGCAAACACTGAAGCTGGAATGTCAGCAGTTGGGATAAAATTACACACTAGTTCGTCAGGATCTATCGGATGCACCATGTTTGAAGCGCTCTTGTGGTTCGCTCTAGCTTGTATTCTTGTGGCCTTTACTGTTAGACGTTTCTCAGGACCCAAGAATCTCCCTCCTGGTCCATTTCAATGGCCTGTCATTGGAAATATGCACCAGCTTACATCGGCTTTTAGGCATTTGGAGCTGATGAAAATGGAAAAACGCTATGGCAGAGTGTTCAGGCTGTATCTTGGTGGCCAGCTCATCGTTGTCATTAGCGGAAAAGCCGTGAAAGAGGCACTTATCACCAAGTCCGTTGAGTTTGCTGGGCGTCCAAGTCTTCATACAGCCGACATTTACTCCCACGATGGCAAGGCTATCATCTTTGGGCAATATTCTCCGCGGTGGAAATTGAATCGGAAGATCGTGCACTCTGCGCTAAAAATGTACAGCACTGGATTGCTAAAACTGGATACGCTTATTCATAAGGAAATTAATTTGCTGTCGAAACGACTTGAATCTTCAGTTGGTCGAGCACACGATATTACAAGCGAGATTCGACTTGCCGTTATGAATGTAATTTGTGCTCTCGTGTTTGGTTCGAGGTTTGAACTCGATGACCCCAAATTTAGGACATTTATCGAAATAACGGCGCGACTGGCTGCATTGGTGTCTGCAGGAAGTATCGTAGATGTGTTTCCTTGGTTGGAGATTTTTCCTTTCAAGTCTTTAAAGCTTCTACGTGAAGTATGCGAGGAGCGGGACAAGATTGTATCAGAGGTCTATCGTGAACACGTGCAAGCAAACAGAGTAGACAAGCCATACGACCTAACTGACGCCCTCCTCAAGACCAAGAAAGACGCAGAGGAAGAAGATTCCTCCACGAAGGGATGCCTTACTGACCAGCATCTTATAATGATGATGAGCGAGGTCTTCATAGCCGGGTTTGAGACAACCTCTAGCACGTTAAACTGGGCTATCATTTACCTTCTGCACAATCCTAAAGTCCAAGACAAGGCACACCAGGAGCTTGATCGAGTCATTGGACCTGACCGTTTGCCAGTGCTCAAGGACAAAAACAGTCTGCCGTATTTGGAGGCTGTCATCACTGAGACCCTCCGAGTCTCGTCCTTGGTTCCTCTGGCCGTCCCTCATCAGACCACTGAAGACACCACACTTGAAGGCTACTTCATACCCAAGGGAACCACGGTGTTGCCAAATCTGTGGTCCCTTCATCATGATCCAACTCTATGGGAGGACCCTGACAACTTCAGACCTGAAAGGTTCCTTGATGACGATGGCAGCTTTGTCCCGCCAAGAGCTGACAGCTTCCTTCCCTTCTCTACTGGGCGGAGGGTTTGTCTGGGAGAGTCCCTTGCGCGACGGCAGATCTTTTTGGTCCTGGCACAACTACTGCATTGCTTTAAGTTTGAGACGCCACCTGGACGTGAGCTCCCTACTCTTGAACCCAACCCAGGTATCGCTTTGATTCCATATCCGTTTACTGCCTGTGCTGTGAAAAGACATACATTCTGAATGAAACGGAGACCTGTGAAATTAATGGGACCTTTAACTTTGAAGATATCAGAACTTACAGCTTGTTCAATGGATGATGAACCACCGTGATAACCATGATCAAGAAGCGTGAATAGGAAGTTGGCCGCATGCTGCTCCATTTTTACCAGTTCATTTATTTTTAGAACATGTTTTACACTGAAAAGAGTTTTTCGCCTGACGTAGTGGTCGTTATCTATCCGAGAAAAAGTCGCCCCTAAACGTTTTTCGAGTACAATCCATTTTTTAATTAACCTATTATTTCTCTAATGGAGAGATAGGTATTTCACAGATACGGGGACAAAATATTAATAAAAAAAAAATGTTCAAAGATTTATCAGAAAATTAAACAGAGATTTTTTTCCCGTTTACAAAAGTTTCCGATTTGCGGTCCACGGGGACAAAATATTAATAAAAAAAAAATGTTCAAAGATTTATCAGAAAATTAAACAGAGATTTTTTTCCCGTTTACAAAAGTTTCCGATTTGCGGGTAGGTCCGGAAGATCGTTCGCCCGATATCCGCAAAAATTAATCAAAGATTTATCAGAAAATTAAACAGAGATTTTACCAAGAAAAAAAAATAAAATTTTGAATTTTTAATGTTAATTTAAAGAAATAACTTATGAAAGTATAAATGGAGAAATTACAAAGATTAAAACATGATGAATTGAAATTATATGGAGAGCGGTACGCTGTTCCAAAATGGCGAAGACTTAGAAAAGCAGAACTTGCTGGAAAGTTAATTAATATTCCTAAATTCATGAAAAAGTTTAATAAAATTACTGAAAATCTTACACAAGAGCAAAGACTGGGGATAATATTAAATGATGAAGAGATTCCAAAACCTGAAAATACACCAAACCAATACACAGAATTAAATTTTATTGATGATGATCCAGAAGATGAAGAATGGGAAAAAATTAAACAAAATGCAAAATCTCATAAGGGACAAAAAAAGTATCATCGTGAAAAAAGCTATGAAAGAAATTATGTAAAGGAGGGTGTAAGACCAAAAACAGCTCCTAGAAAAAATATTACAAAAAGAAAACTCACACCTAATTTTATAAAACCACAAAAACCATCAAACAAAACTTTTAATTGGGGAAATTATTCATTTAAGGTGATGGATAAAGATGAATTTTCCAAAAAGCTTGCAGATTTAACCAATGAAAATATTATAAAACTTACTAATAACAAACAACCACAACCCAAACCTAGAAAAGAGGTAAATATATCTGATAGTGTGAGAGATGAATTAGCTGAAGAAGAATTTAAAATAATAGAACGAGAGACAGCATTGAATAGATATTTGAAAGTATATAGGATAAATGGAAGGAAAAGGTATGATCCTTTAAGATATCTAAATAAAATAAAAGAAAAAGTTATAGATCTAATTAAACAGAAAAAGAAACCAATCAAGGTAAAATTTATGTTAACATGTAATTTTATAAAAGAGTCTTTAACTGAAAATCGTATTGTGGGAGAAATTGAAGGATACTTTAACTCAAATCCGGAAATAATTACTGATTCTGATGATTTAAGTGAGATATTTGATATTATGAAAAATCAAATACTAAAAGAGTATGATCAATTTTTACCCAAATCATCATCAATGATATTTGATTATGTGAAAAATTTTGATATTGGTATAGTACCATATAACCCACTTAGGGGAAGTTCATATATTCCTTTACCAAAAGAATTAGCTGCCAAACAGGGAATTATTAATCCAAAGAATTATAATGATAATGAATGTTTTAAGTGGGCAATAATGATATATATAATGATATATATATATGGAAAAGATGTTCATCTGGAGAGAATAACTAAAGAAATGAGAGAAAGATCAAATGAATTAAACTGGACGGGGATAGAGTTTCCTGTTTCAGTTTTTGGAACAAATCAGATAAAAAAGTTTGAAAGTCAAAATCCATATGGTATTAATGTTTTTTCTTATGAAAAAGGAGGGTTAAGAATAATTAATAGAAGTAGAAAATTAGGAGTGGAAAAGATAAATTTGCTTTTTTTAACAGAGGGTGAAAAAACACATTTCTGTTTTATTAAAAATATTGGAAGGATAAATAATAAAAATTATAACAATAATAAGTGTGCTCGTTTCTATTGTGATAATTGTCAAAATTCATTTTATTCAGAACAGACATTAGAAGAACATAAAATAATTTGTTATAATAATGAAGAAGTTATGATAAAAATGCCAAAGAATGAAGATGGGAGTCCAAAGCATATTGAATTCAATAAATTTAATAAAAAAATGAAAGTACCTTTTGGTATATATGCAGACCTTGAGTGTATTAATGAAAAAATGGATTCATGCTCTCCAGATAAAAGTAAAAGTTATACTGAAAAATATCAGAAGCATAAACCGTCAGGATTTAGTTATCTTACAAAATTTTTTGATGATAAAATATATAAACCTTCTCTTAAAAATTATACAGCTAAATCCTCAGAGGATGATGTAGGAAAGAAACTTGTATTATCATTAGAGAAAGAAGCAAAGAAAATTTATGAAATTAAAAAATCTAGGGATAAAGAATATTATAAAAAGGTGGTTATGAGTGAAGAGGATAAAATAGATTATGAATATGCTACTCACTGCCATATTTGTGAGAATAAATTAGGAGAAGATAAAGTATTAGATCATTGCCATCTAACAGGAAAGTATAGAGGAGCCGCACATAAAAAATGTAACTTAGATTATAAAATTCCTAACTTCATTCCAGTAATATTTCACAACTTATCTAGGTATGATTCACATTTTATTGTAAATTATCTTGGATTAACAGAAGGTAAAATAGACTGTATACCAAAAAATGAGGAAAATTATATTTGTTTCAAAAAAGATGTTGTGGTAGATAGTTATATTGATGAAAATGGTAAGAAACAACCAATAACAATAGAATTAAGATTCATAGATTCATTTAAATTTATGTCAAGTAGTCTTAGTAATTTAGTTGATAATCTTACAAAATGTGGAAAGTGTGATGCATGTAAACCAGGGGATTGTTTAATGAGATACATAAAAGATGGAAAAGTTATTCAGTACAAAGGTATTGGAAAATGTGGTCAATGTAAAAATTGTAAATTAGCTGAAAGTAAGTGTATTTCACCAACAGATGATAAACTAACTCTTACTAGAAAATATTTCAAAGAAAAAACCAGGTTTATGCTTAGAAAGGGTGTTTTCTTTTACGATTATTTTGATAGTCTTGATAAACTAAATGAAACTGAACTTCCGTCAAAGGAGGCATTTTACTCAAAACTAAATGATGAAGATATAACAGAAGATGATTACCAATATGCTAAAAAAGTTTGTGAAATATTTAATATAAAAACAATGAGAGAATATCACGATCTATATCTAAAAACAGATGTACTACTCTTAGCAGATGTATTCGAAAACTTTAGAAATGTTTGTATTAAAAACTATGGATTAGATCCAGTATGGTATTTTACTATACCTTCACTAGCCTGGGATGCAATGTTAAAGATAACTAAAGTGAAATTAGAGTTACTAACTGACATTGATATGTTACTTATGTTTGAACAAGGTGTGCGAGGAGGTGTTTCTCAAATATCAAATAGATATGCTAAAGCTAATAACCCATACATGGAAAACTTTATATCAGGTATAATTAAATCATATATTATATATCTAGATGCAAATAATCTATATGGTGGAGCAATGAGTGAAAAACTGCCCACACATGGTTTTGGTTGGGTAAAAAAAGAAGAGCTTAAAAATTGGAGAAATATTCCAGGAGTATATATGGTTGATTTGGAATATCCTAAACATCTTCATGATTTACATAATGATTATCCTCTTGCTCCACAGAAAATTACAGTTAATAAAGTTATGAAATTAATTCCAAACCTTTTTGATAAGAAAGAATATATACTTCACCATAAAACCCTAAAACTTTATGTAAGTTTAGGATTTAAAATAATAAAGATTCATAAAGCTATTAAATTTGAAGAGTCTGCATGGTTAAAACCTTACATTGATTTGAATACTAAATTAAGATCTCAAGCAACTAATAATTTTGATAAGGAGTTCTTCAAACTAATGAATAACTCTGTGTTTGGTAAAACAATGGAAAATATTAGAAAAAGGGTAGACATTCGTTTAGTTAATAATGAAAAAGATGCAAAAAAATTAACAACAAAACCTAACTTTCATCATTTTACCATATTTTCTGAAAATTTAGCGGCTATACATATGAAGCAAACATCATTAACATTTAATAAACCTTTTTACTTAGGTATGTGTATTTTAGATTTGAGTAAAACAATAATGTATAATTTTCATTATAATTATATTAAACCTAAATATGGAGAAAAAGCAAAATTACTTATGACAGATACAGATAGTCTTGTTTATCATATAGAAACAGAAGATTTTTATAAGGATATAAGTCAAGATGTTAGAGAAAGGTTCGATACAAGTAATTTTCCTAAAAAACATCCATCTGGTATTGAGACTGGTGTGAATAAGAAAGTTGTTAATATGTTTAAAGATGAAGCTGGTGGAATGATAATAAAGGAGTTTGTTGGTTTGAGAGCAAAGTTATACTCTTATCTAATGGAGCGTGGTGATGAAATAAAGAAATGTAAAGGAATGAAGACAGAAGTTATAAAAAAGAAAATAATATTTAATCATTATAAGGATTGCCTGGATACTGGAGAAAAACAATTTAGAAAGATGAATGTTATTAGAAGCTATAAGCATGATGTTTATACAGTAACAATTAATAAAATTGCTTTATCTTCTGATGATGATAAGAGAATAATTTGTAAAAATAAAATAAATACTTTAGCATATGGACATTATAGTTTGGATATAAAAATAGATGATGATTGTAATATTGTCTTTCCAAAACAGAATTAGGAGGTAACTCAGTATCATAAGGAATAACCTGCAATTCTTCCCTTACAAATCCTCGTCTAGGACCATCTTGCCCGCCCTCTTGTTGGATATAATATAAAACTGGTTGATTAGGTGAAACAACGCTACGCGTAATATTATAAACTTTGATACTCCAAATAGGATCTGTGGCTCGCCTTTTTTCACCACCTTCAAGTTCCCCAGGAGATAATAAATATCTAACTCTAACAAAAGGAGGTAATCTAACCTCATCAAGGCCCACCACACGTTGGTAGTTTTTTGGTTCAATATCTACCTCTTTCATTTTTATAGCTTTATCAGGCTCTTTACCAGTTATTCTCGTTGGTGTATTATTCAAAGTTTTTAGAATATGTGGTAATCGTTTCACCCATACTCTTGACCTTTCAGTTCCTACCATTTCTTGTGCATATTGATGACTAAATAATTTTTCACTCAATATTTTGTTTGCACTTTCAACAAATGCTTGAGCTCTATGATTTCCAGCTTCACTTCTCTGGATTTTTACATTATGGTAATTCATAAGTTTTGTAACATCACCCATAAATTCTCTTCCAGGATCAACAATTAATGTTTTGGGATATTTCATTTTCGCTTCGCGGTCTATTTTTCTAGAATATATTTTTTCAAAAGCATTTGAAATTTCCCGACTTTCTTTTGAGGTTAATGGTTCAGCATCTTTATATCTCGAGGCAACATCAACCACAACTAATGCGTATTTATATGTTTTTCTTCCAACTCTATCATGTGGTAAAAATAATAAATCCGCTTGGTGAATCTGATTAGGTTTATCCACAACCCAGTGCGGTCTAGGAATATACTTTGGAGCTGGTAGATATATTTGCCAAATTGCCTGTTTTTCAAGCCATCTTTTAGCCTCGTCTTCACTAACTTTTACTTTCCCTTCGGGGTAGGCTTCGCCGTATTTTTCAGCTAATTTAGGTATTGCTGAATATCCTTTCCAATATCCAGCAGTTGAATAATATATTTTTGAAAACCTTCGGGATATGCTTTCGTTACTCATTTAAAGATTACTCCTCCCTTCCTTAAAATAAATATGACAACCGTATCTGAAAAAATTAATCCAAACAGGATTCCAAGAGAGCCACTCGGTTTGAAAGCGGAATCAACATTGAATAGAATTACACTAAACCCATCATCAGCTAATCCAGGAGAAACACTATATATAAATATTCCTAAACTTTCTGAAAATTTAGTGATTGTACCAGGAAGTGTATATCTAGTATTTAACCTGGCTGTTGATGGTCATGAAGATAACACCCTCGTGAATAATGTAGGTAGTAATCTTGTATCCAGACTCAGGGTTCTTTTTGGCGGTGAAACACTACAGGATACTCAAAGATACGATCTATTTCAAACATACCATGACTTATTCTTAACAGATGAAGAACGTGAGGATAGATTAAAACAAGGTATTTCTTCTGAAAACATGAGGAAACTCAGGACAAATGCGGGCGATAAGGTAGACACAGATGCTAAGGAAGTAGCTCTTGCAGTAGTACACAACACCAAGTATCATATCCTACTAAACCATCCTATTCTCAACGATCATGGAGTTTTCTACCCAAAGGCATTAGATCATCAACTAATCTTTGAGATTACACTAGATCCAGTTAACGATATTGTTGTTTATTCTGATACAACCAAGACTCCAACTTATAAAATCACAAACCTTGAGTTGGAATATTCTTGTATATCAAGTGAATACTTAGCTCGTGAGGCACAGGCAGCTTATCAGGTTGGTAAGGGATTCTTTTATGAGAATGTCACTCTACACAAAACTTTCACCATATCCAGACCTACAGACAGCGTTATAAACCAGCATATTAATCTACCTAGAAGGTCAATTACAGGGATATTATGTTTTTTTACATTACCATACGGTGGAGGAGCACGAGATTCTGAGAATTTTTTCAATCCAGGTATCACCTCAATTAATATCGATGTTAATGGTGTACCAAATCGTTTCTACTCTAAGGGGATGGTACCTTCAGACCTCTGGGAGGCGGTAAAGAAACGTTTCGGAAGAGATAGTGTAAAGGAAAAGGATTTTTATAGTAAAAAGTTTGCTCTGTGGATAGATTTGAGAACTCACCCAGATAATGATATTCATGGAGGAGGTCTAGCCTTAAACAACTCACAAGATGGTGTAAAAATAGAAATGAAAAGAAAAGTTAGTGGGTCTGGTATTATGACTTGTTACATGTTTGTTGTAGCTGATGCATTAATGGAGGTTATATGAATTCAAACTTAAGATCAATCATGTATTAGTTAAAAGATGGAAGAATTACGAGAAAAATTACCATTCCATTGCATTATAACTGGCCCAACAAATTGTGGAAAGACAAAGTATCTCATTGAACAGCTACGAGGTACATTCCGAAAAATTTTTGATTACATTGTTTTAATATGTCCAACTTATTCTAAAAATAAAACATATCATAATTTTGCTAATAAAGATAAACATTTCTATGTGTTATCACTGTTGCAAGCGTGGCCATTTGTTCTTCGGTGGATTGAAGACTCCAAGATCAACTGTAACCAAACATTTATTGTTCTTCTTTCACTGACATTCGCACTAACTAGAAGTTACACGTGGCTATGAAATATATACATGGTGGCTGATGCAATACAGCCTCGATTTAATGTTAACTTGAATGACATTTCCTGTACGTAAATACTTCCGCTTTATGTAAGTTGGGTTTGCATCCAACACCCCCACTCAATCACAACTTTACAACATTTATGGAAGTAGTCTATTAAGTTTAACCCTAGTTACAGGCTTAGTAAAAATGTCTGCAACATTATTTTCTGTTGGTACATATGTCAGCTTGAGGTTTCCATTCTGGATCTCTAATCTTAAGAAGTGGTATTTAACATCAATATGCTTTGATCTCTTATGATGCACAGGATTATTAGCCAGTGCTATTGCCCCTTGATTATCTACATACATGCGAATAACCTCACAAGGGGGACCCACTAGATCAGCTAATAGTTGCCTAAGAAATTTAGCTTCCTGGGTAGCCATGGCTAATGCTACATACTCAGCTTCACAAGAAGACAGTGCTACCACTGACTGCTTTGCACTCTTCCACGATATCAGTGAGCTTGCACTACATAACTTAAAAGCATATCCACTGATGCTTCGTCTATCACTGGATGTTGCCCAGTCTGAATCACTGTACCCCTCTAGTTTCACTTCAGGCCCTTTTACAAACTTTAAGCATCTATCTTGAGTACCCTTTAGATACCTCAGCACTTGTTTTGATATGGCATAATGTGCCTTCATTGGCTTTGATAGATGCTGAGAAAGATATGTGACTACATAACACAAATCAGGTCTTGTGCATGTCATGAGGTAAATCAAACTTCCAACAATCTCACGATACAAACCTACATTTTCAAAATTGCTTTCATTAACTGTACTGCCCTTAGTTACACCCAGCTCACATGGGATTGCCTTTGGCTTGCATTCTGACATGTTAAACCGAGACAAAATCTTTTCTATGTACTGGGTTTGGTTCATTTCAACATACCCATTTCCACACTTGAATTGGATGCCTAGAAACCATGATAGAATACCCAGATCTTTCATTTTGAATTTCATCATAAGACATTCTTTAAATTCTTTCAACACATCTGTGTTGCTACCTGCAATAATTATGTCATCAACCCATACAATTAAAATTACTTGACCACTTTCAGTAGTCCTGACATAAACACAAGGATCCACTAAGGATTGTACAAACTCTTCTTGTGTTAGATAGTCATGTAACATACTGTTCCAGTTTCTCCCACTTTGTTTCAAGCCATACAATGATTTCTTTAGCTTGCAAACAAGTTTTTGTCCATTGGGCCCTTTTTGTTCATAACCTTCAGGTTGCTCAACATACAACTCACAGTCAATAGGTGCATTCAAATAAGCAGTCTTAACATCCATTTGATGGATAACCATACCTTTTTGAACAGCTAATTGCATTAACATTCGAACCGAAGTTAAACGAGCAGTTGGAGAAAATGTCTCATGATAGTCTATACCTGGGGCCTGGGAGTAACCCTTTGCAACAAAACGGGCTTTGTACTTTTCCTCTCCATTGGGACCTAATTTGATAGTATAAACCCACTTTCCCCCCACTGAAGTTCGACCCTCTGGTAGGGAGGTGAGTTCAAATGTGTCATTATCCCATAGTGAACTTAACTCTTCATCCATAGCAACTTTCCACTTCCCAGACTCTGGGGATGTGATGGCACATTCATATGACTGTGGAACATTTCTAGCTGTGTAACAGTAGTCAACTGTAAAATTTGCAAAATTATCAATTGCATGATCAAGTTCCTCCCCTGTTGCATAGTCATCAAGGTATTTTGGTCTGACATGCTCCCTGGTAGGGTAACGCTTAACACTTTCTACCTTAATCTCAGGCTTTTGCATTTCAGGTTCTTTGTACTCAGCTGAATCAGATAACAATTCAACACTTTCCTCTTTATGGTCGAATCTCTCACTGAATTTGACACATCTGGCTTTCTTGATGGTGTTTTGATCAGGGTAATAAACAAGAAATGCAGGACTGGACCTATCATAACCTATAAAAATGCCTTCCTTAGCTCGAGCATCTAATTTGGTTTTGTTCTGTACATAAGCGTGACACAATGAACCAAATACGTGCATGTTGGACAAATTTGGTTTGGTACCTGTCAAGCACTCATAAGGCGTTTTACCTGTTCTGGAATTATAACATCTGTTGCGGATATGTGCTGATGTCATGACAGCATAGGTCCATAACTGTTTAGGTAACTCTGCTTCGATTAACAGACACCTTGCCATATCAAAAAGCGATCGCCATGCTCTCTCAGCTGTCCCGTTTTGGTGGGGTGAATAGGGAGCTGTAAGCTCATGTTTGATGTGGTTATCTAACAATAAGGATTTGAATTGATCACCAACGTATTCACCCCCATTGTCAGATCGTAATCGTTTGACTGTACCAAAGGGTGCAGTATCAGCCAAGAACTGCTTCGTTGCTGCGATGGCATCACTCTTGTTCTTTAGGAAATATACCCCAAAGGCACCAGAAAAATCGTCCACAAAAACCATTGCATAATTGTGACCATCCCTTGACCCTGGTGTGACAGGACCTGCTAAGTCAGTGTGTACTAACTCCAGAGGTGCAGTTGCACGACTATCTGGCTCTCTATTTCGAAACTGTGACATCTTTCCCTTTACACAAGTGTCACATTCAGGCTTACCCTTGGGCTTTGTTGTTATTTTCATCCCCTCAACAACATTTTCTAGTTTAAAAACATCATGCACGTTGCAATGCCCCAATATTTTGTGCCAAGTTTCCGCACTGTGCGCACCATTACTGGAATCGGCATAGTTGAGGTAATACAACTTCCCATATTTCTTCATAGCAAATTTGGTGTCACCTGGTGTACTTAGCTCAGCAGAATCTGGTGTCAAGTGTATGGAATTTCCCCTATAAACGGCAGATTGAACAGAAAATATGTTCTGTTTATAACTAGGTATATATAAAGCGTCTTCAAGAAAGACTTCATAGGGAACACCCCCTACATCATGCAGAGTAACTTGTGCCCTGCCCCTGGCAGACACAACACCACATGCCCTACTGCCATCAGCTAACTCTATGTAATGATTTTCGGGTTTGAAATCATCATCAAAATGTAAAAACTTGGACTTATCATTGAGAATATGAGCAGTAGCTCCTGTATCTACTAATAAGGAATTTTCTCTTGTTACGTTAAGAGAGTCTACAGTCACTTTGAACGCAAATGAAGCGCCCCTCTTATCGTCACTCACGGTTTTCGCTGTGTCCTTCTTGCGACAAACATCTGTGTTGTGTGTCTTGGACTTGCAGTGTCTGCACCATCGGTGATTAATCTTCTTCCTTTGTTCCTTTATGCGACATTCACTTGATTTGTGACCAGGTTGACCGCAGGAGTAACATGTTATATGTCCGTTCGATGCTGAATGTTTCTGTTTACAGTTCATAACATTGTCCTCTCCAATTTGTGGCGGCATATGAGATCTTTCGGTCTCTTCATAACTCCTAAGGGCTACTTTGAATTCTTGAAACTGAATCTTGTCGTCGCGCTGCGAAACAATGGCGGAAAAGGTTTTGTATTCCACAGGTAATCCTTTCAGTACCATGGCAATCAAAAGGCTGTCGCTCACTGTCTCCCCGGCGGATTTGAGCGATGCAGCTGCTGTTTCAGCACGTAGAACATAATCTGTTATGCATTCGTCTTGGGCTTTCTGCAGTGAAGTTAGTTCTGTATACAATGCAAGAACACGTGGTTTGCTTTTTCCCATGTAATGGTTCCTCAATATTTGGAGGGCTCTTCTGCCATCGTCCCTCGCATCCCTCATAATTAAGGACAGGCTTCGATCGTCCAGGTACTGGATCAGTTGAGCGAAGGCATCAATGTTCTTTTCCGTTTCTGTGTCATCTAGCTCACCTTCGGCTAGGAGAACATCGTACAACTTGTGAAGTCTCATAAGTCCCAGGAATTTTACTTCCCAAAGTTCGTATTTCGTAACATCACCGTCGAACATGAGCCTTCTGCTGGGCCCATAACCTGTTGCAAGCGTGGCCATTTGTTCTTCGGTGGATTGAAGACTCCAAGATCAACTGTAACCAAACATTTATTGTTCTTCTTTCACTGACATTCGCACTAACTAGAAGTTACACGTGGCTATGAAATATATACATGGTGGCTGATGCAATACAGCCTCGATTTAATGTTAACTTGAATGACATTTCCTGTACGTAAATACTTCCGCTTTATGTAAGTTGGGTTTGCATCCAACAATCACCTGATTCAAGTAATATAGATGAGATTAATGAATTGCTAAGTGATTGTCAAACTTTATTTTCCGGAACAAATACATTAATAATTTTAGATGATTGTGCTGTTTCTAATGATCTGAAGAAACGATCAAACAAGTTTATAGATTTAGCATTTTCTGGAAGACATCATGGATTATCAGTTTGGGTTCTAACTCAGCAATTAACTTCAATAGCAAAACCATTCCGTGAAAATGTAGCTTGTGTTGTTACTTTCCATAACCCATCACAAAAAGGTATGAAGATGTTTTTCGAAGATTATGGTGGTGATTTGGATTATGAATTATGTAAAAAATTTATGCAATTATTAAAAACTGAAAAATATTCTAGACTTTGTTTATCTTTACGTCACCCATTTAATTGCTATTTGGAGATCCCTGAAGTTATAAATTTAAAGACCTGACTGTAGGTAAGAAAATTGTAAAATGGTAGAAGTTGAAGATTATATTGAAGAAGAAAAGACTGAGGTAAAAGTTAATTATGATAATGAAGTTGAAATAAAACAAGAATCCCTAGCCATTCTCGCAGCTCTTGGAACCACAAAGGAATATTTAGGGGTTGATATGAGTCTTGGTGATATAAAAAAATTATCAGTAAAAGACATTGAAAAATATTATAATAGATATCAGGCAGTATTAGGTAAGAAAATTAGTGGTGGATTAGTTGATTCATCTCTTCAATTAGTTTCTCAAGTCATTTCTTACATAGTTCCAGTAGATGATATAGAAGCTCTTTGTGTGGATTTAAAGAATGATGACTTGGTTAATCGCGAACTGACAAACATTGTAGGGCTCTTAGCATTGAAAGCAGGAAGATTGGCAGCACTTGCTAGCGGGCTATTCCAGGTTGCTAAACATGTTAAAATAGGTAAAATACAACAAGTTACAAGTAAAAATATAGATGATTCCAACAAAACTGAGCGGGATACTAAGCAATCTGCTGATGGTTATGATACTGTTTACTAAGCATGATATGATGTTATTTGCTTCGCGGCCCTAAAGGGGTCTAAAGATTTCTTAATGATATGTAAAATAATGTCCGAAGAAGTTGTTGAACAAATTACTAGAGACCAACCAAAAGAAAAAACTGAAGGTAATGCTTCTAAAAAGAGGGATAAAGATCCTAAAAAAGTAGCAGCAGGTAAGAAATTAGCTGAATATAATAAAAAAGCAAAAGAAGCATTAGCTAGAGAGACCCTGCGAGCTGAGGAGCAAATGAAACGTGAAGAAGAGCAAAATTCCAATGAAGATGGCGAGTCTAAAGCATGGCTTCCAGAACTATCTTTTACAACCGTTTTATCTATTGTAGGAATAGGGTTTACAGCATTTGATATGTTTATGAGATACCGACAAAAGGAGGATAATAAAAATAGAATAGTAGATTTATCTCATGTTCCACCCACAAGATCCGTAGTACCAGCTCCGAATAATATCCCCACCCAACCACAACCTCCAAAAATGGGAATGATATGAGTAAGCGATTTGCTTCGCGGCCCTAAAGGGGTCTAAAGGTTTCTTACTGATACAGTAAAAAAATTATGTCAACTGAAAACAAACTTGTGAAAACTGTTACTGATTCAGCAGTACTTATTGGGTTAGCAGCCGCTGTTGGTTATGTAGCTAAAAAGGCTATGAAAGAATCATTTATGAACGACCCATCCTCAAGTATTACAAATTATGCTAAATGGGTGGCTGTATTGTCGGGTAGTATGTACCTAAAAACATATTTAGAGGATCAAAAGATTTTACCAAATTAAACATGGCAACAATAGCAATGATGTTTGGAGGAGCTATTTTGAATGCAACCGCCTTTGTTGGTGGATCATATCTTGCAAAATATCTTTCAGGTGATAAAACAGATGCAGAACGAATACGACACGATAAGGCATTAGAAAAATATCAAAAAGATTATGCTACATATCAGGAAAATAGACAGAAACTAATTGATTGGAAAGTACAACAAAAGGATGCAAAATATCAGGCATCAAAAAATATTTCGAATACAGATGAAGCTTTGAAATTATATAGTCAAATGCATGAACCAAAATTTGCGGATTATTATAGACCTAGTGAAAATCAAAAGATGGGTGAAATGGCATATGTAGGTGGTGGTATGTTGGCTTTAGGTTATATGGCTAGTAAATTATTTTAAATTATAAAAACATTAATTGTTTTATAATTAAAGCATAAATATCACATTATTTATATATTTAATACATGTTCACCCCAAGTTTCGCTTTTAATATCATCGTCCAATAACTTTAAAATTTTTTCTATTTTTTCACTACCATTTATGGAAATATAAAGCATTTTAATTATTTTAAATAAATCTTTTAGTTTTTCTTTATCTTTTAAATCAACGGCTATATTTCTTAACAATAAAATGTTATCAATTGTAATTATTCTTTCTTTACTAATTTTTCTTAGAGAATCAAACCAAATATGTTCACTAAAATTTTCAAAGTTATTAAACATTTTAAATTCCATTGTTATATTTTATTTTATATTTAAATCATAATTCATTTTTTATAATTTACAAAAATAACTTTTAGGTCTAAAGATTTCTTACTGATGAGTAAAAAATCATGGAAGAAAAAGAACCATTAATACCAAACTTTGAACCAACTGATCTAGATGATGATGATGATAGAGAAAATATGGAAATGGATCCAATATCATCCACCACTAGTCTAATTAACCCTGATGATGAGGAGGCAGAAACCTCGTTTGGCGGTTTGGGAGGTGATGATGATGATCAAGAATCTCCACCGATTAATGAAAGTAAAGAAGACAATAGGTCACGAGCTTTAAAAAAGATACAAGAAAAGTTCTACAATTTCGACCCACTAAATTCACCATTCAGCGCAAGAATCGATGATGTGGGAGGGGTATGGGTTAGATTGACTGATCGAGTTGATAATAGGGAGCATTTACTCATTGACTCTAATGGGGATTTGGTAAAAAATTATGAACTACTTCCTGTTAAAATTAGGAGAGCAATTGGTATTGATTCTCAGACTCTTATTATAAATAATAATAAACTAATTGATGATTTGAATGAAAAGAATGAAGAAATTAAGGATTTAAATAATGCATTAGAAGGTTTAAGAAGAGTAGTGGAAACAAATGATTTTGAGAGACAAATTTATATTAATAATGATAAAGAGAAGCGAAGAATAATCGAGGAACATCAAACCAGAATCGCGGAAACAGAAAGCTATTTAGATGCGGCAGTTAAACAGAAGATAGAATCTAAAATAGAGATTGATAAACTTTTAGTTGAATTAAAACAACACAAAGATGAGTTAGAAAAAAATAAAAGAGGATTATCAAATTTAAAAAATCTAGAACAAAGTAGAGATCGTTTGCAAGATAGGTTTAATAAATTTGAAGAACTATCTAGAAAGAAGATAATTTTAAATCAAGAACAAATAGCTGATCTGGAGAGTAAAAATGAAGAAATACTTAAAAATCTACCATTACGAGAACGTGTGAAGGCTATCTTCAAAAAATATGGTTTTACAGTATTTGCAGTTGTGAGTGCTGTTGGTGTAGTAATTGGTGTTATCGTTTCTAATCTTTCCAATGGTCTAGCCAAATTGGGTAAAGGTGTTAGTAATGGTTTGAAAACGATTGGTAAAAAACTAGGTGAAATATTACCAGGGATGGTTGGAGCGATTGTAAGCTTTCTGTTCAAACCAGCGGGTGAGGTCATTAGCTTTTTAGGTAAGAATGCTTGGCTTTTGATAATGGCTGTGGTTCTATATTTTGTGGAAAGGGCAAAGAAGAGTCGATAACAAAACCATCCCTAATTCATTTAAAGATATCATGTTGATCAGTAAAATACAATATGGATGACTACAATAGAATTTATCCTAATGTGCCTGTTAATTCAGACCTGAGTTCCTCATTTCAGTCGGTTAATTTCAGACTACAAAAGTCATGCGAAGTACTACAAAATCTTGAGAAGGAAATTAAACATTATGAGGAAGTTAGAAAAAAGTATAATCGAGCGAGAGGTATATTTACAAAAATAAGTGTTAGTAGTGGGGTGTTTTCAGTTATCCTATCTGCAAGTGGACTTGGAACCTCCCTTACTGGTTTTGGTGCTGCTGTTGGTATCCCATTAGGAGCAGTGGGGGGTATTTGTGGGGGAATATCGGTTGGATTCGGTTCGGCTTCTAAACGACTTTCATATAAAGTTAGTAAACATGAACAGACAGTTTCTTTGGCAAAAGCAAAAGTAAACACTATTCACGACTTGGTTTCAAAGGCTCTAAAAGATAACGCTATATCCGACCAAGAATTTTCTCTAATTTTATCAGAGGTGGATAAGTTTGAAAAACTAAAACTAGAAATCCGCCAAAAAACCAGGAAAGATACAGAAAAAAACTTAAATATGAATCAGATAAGAACAGAGGTTCGAGCGGAAATATTAAAGGAACTGGCCGAAGGGAGGGGGAGAACCGTTCCCGCACGTTGAAAATTTCATATGAGAGAACTGATGTAGGATGGAATTGTTATGCTGGTGTTAGAAAAGAACGGTATTAGAATAAACCGTAGATGATTTAAAAGCAACATGTTATGAACAAAAAAATGCCATTATTCAATGATTTCAGAAATATGTATCCAAGGGCTGATATAAGTCATTTCACATTTGTGCCTGATTCGTATGGTGGATATATTAAATGGCAAGTTGATGGTACAACAATAATGTCAAATGATGATCCTACTGGAAAAACATGGATTGATGATATTTCACCTCGTTTGAAAAGACTTTTATGGAAAGATTTGGGTTTGAATGGTGATGAATTTAGTTCATTTCCAAATAGTTTAAAATTAACCAATAGATCTTATCCTATACCAGCTATTAATTTTGATGACTTTTCAACTGATATAACAAAAATGCTGACATTTCAGGATATATACGTTTCAAATACGAAGAAATTCACCGCAAAGATGAGAAACATATTTACATCACAAGTTGTTACTTTCAAATTTGGCAAGAAAAGTAGAAAATGGTTGAACGCCCCTGATATGAATTATTGGCCACAACAACTTAACTTTGCAGTTTGGTGTGCAACATCTGGTTGTGGTATAAGTCCTTTTGAAAGTCTAAATTATCCTAAAGTAGTAAATAGCTTCATTAAGTTTCATATATATTTCACAATAAGGCGAATATTATATGAATTAAGCCTTCCCTTACCCGATGAGAAACCTTTTGTGATAAATAATAATCCATATAGTAAAGTTGCATATCAACGATTGTGTGCTGAATTTGGAATTGGTAATAATTCTGACTTTAGATGGAAAGGGGGTAGAAACGGCGGATTGGGAGATATATTCCTTGATTACGGTGCAGGATATCATGGGAAAGGAGGGGGATACCAAAATGTACATATTGTAAGGAATTATGATGTTGAAGCAGATCGATGGCCTGGTGAAGGTGGTAAATTCGCTGATGAAGGTGGAAAGAAGGAAAAGGGTAATCTCATTTCATTTATCCGTAATGATGACTTTGCTGATTTCAAATATGCCTGGTTTATCCCAACAAGTGGAAATGGGCTCACTAAAGCTGGTCTTGGTAGATTGAATCGATCTGCTGAAGCTTTTGTTTACTGTATATTGGGTGCACAAGTTAACACAAGAAATTCAATTTATGGTAATGGCGGTGGAGCGATTGAGACACAACAAGAATTCTTGGCTTTATTTGAAAGTAGTGTGATCGAGAATGACATTTCTAGTTCTATCCAAAGGTATCAATTAGCTGTACAAGAAGCGAAATTACGGCTTGATTTAGCTATTGCTCCTGGTGTATGGTTGATGCCGAGTAATATGATAATCAATACTGAAAGCGTGACAGGTTTTAATAACAAACTTATGAAAGCGAGTAATGATATGAATTTTGGTGTGAATAATTCCCTAAACACTGAAGCAAAACAGGTTGGAATAAGTCATAACATGGGATCTTCAAAGTTAAAGTTACCTCATATAGCTGAGACAGAGGAAAACCTCGGAGGGAAATCAAAACCACCAATGAAAACAGACTCGACGCAAACATACTCAACGAAACATGAAAATAATATTGACTCAACGCAGCATGAAAAGAATATATTAGCATTTATAGTTGTCGCTGGTGTATTAGCGTGGTATCTATTTCGGTAGATGACTGGATTTTTCAGCTTACGCGTAAGTCGTTTTTTATCACAGGTTAATTAACATAACAATTTTTTTTCAGCTTACGCGTAAGTCGTTTTTTATCACAGGTTAATTAACATAACAATTTTTTCAGCTTACGCGTAAGTCGTTTTTTTATCACAGGCGGTTATTATAGAAATTTAAAGATGAATATGGTGTAATCAAAACAAAATGTTGAGTATTACCATGTCTGAGTCTGAAACTAGGATTTATTTAGATCCTCCGCTGAAAAATCTTCGGGAGATACAACTCCTGGATTGTAATATACAAACCAAAAGATTGATTAATTTCAAGGATAAACAGATATTATTCAATGATAAGAATCAAGGCTTCATAATAATTCAACCCGGTACATATTCGCTTCGTAATATTCAATCAATCTTTCTTAATGATCCTGATGGGGCGAAGATAACAATCATTGAGACTGATACTGTTGACTATCTATATTCAAATAAGAACTTCAACATTAAACTTACAAGAGGGTTGGGGTTTGGTTTAGGGGTGCCTGAAGTCATAAATCCCGGTAAATTATACCCCATAAATATACAAATTAAGGAACCACTGAGACTTATGTGTAGTATAGTGGATAATAAGTATTCATATATGAATATAAACAAATATGGAGAACTTGTGAAACTCTCACCATCAAACCTACTTGCAAACATACCCTCAAAGGATTATCCAACAATTCCAGTTCGAAAATATGAGAGTGTCATAAACCACTTCGATTTAACCATATTAGACAATGAATGGAAAAAACTTGATCTGAAGGGTTCCCCCATAACTTTTAGTTTAAGATTTAGGTAAATTTCAGCGTAGCTGATCCTTCAGGTCTTTTGTTATATAACCATTATTATTTGAGTTATATAACATAATTATTTCTAATTATTAGGCCATCTTTCATTAAAATCTCTTAACTCTTCAAAATCAAGGCACCAATCCTTATACCTATCTGGTTTCCATGCTACTTTCATTAAATCATCATACAAACTTTTGTAGAATTTGTTTTTATGATTTATTTTATATTCATCTATGCATATTTTAACCACCATTGAAGTAATAATAAAATCATCATCTGCTCCAAATTTATCACCAAATTTATTTACTTTATAACTTTCTCTACCTATCATAAATAAATTTGAAACCAATTCATCAGTTGGTAAATTTTCATTACAATCATATTTTAAATTAACAGGAAAAGAAAAAAAATGATAATTTTTTAAATTAAAACAAAGTTTAATCACGATGATTTTTTCATCTTCATTCATAAAACCACGATTTTTTGAGATCTTTTTTGTTAAATCTTCTTTTATTTCCTCTTTAAAATCACAAAAACTTAATCTTTTATTATTATAATATTTAATTGATTCCATTTTTTTATTTTATATTTTATATCTTTAAATTAACATTAAAAATTCAATTTTTTTTGTTATGTAACACATACAGTTGTTATACAACATAATTAGATCCTATCAATCTTCTCCCCATAACTCTTTCAAAAACTTTAACTCCTCGATATCAACACACCAATCTAAATATCTAGATGGCTTCCATGCTACTTTCATTAAATCATCATACAAGTCTTTGTAGAATTTCTTTTTATGTTCTAACTTATCAGAATTTACATATATAATAACATTTAATGAATCAACAATAAAATTATCAATATTATATTCTATCTGATCATCATCTTCTTCATCATAATCATAATAATCAATAATATCACCATCACCATAAAATAATTCCATCCCATAATCATAGTTTTCTTTTTTATTTGCATAATATATTAAATCTCTAGCAAACTTAACAGTACATAGGCCATCCAAGCCAAATCTTATTATACTTTCATTAAAATTAAAATACTCTTCATTATCATAATACCAAATTTCAAAATCAATATGCCCATATTCATTATTATTAAAACCTCGATTTTTTGAGATTTTGTTTAACAAATCTGTCTTGATTGAATCTATAAAATCATGAACACCCAGTCTTTTTTTATTAAGATATTCCAACTTAATCTCTCCGTTTTTATTAAGATATTCCATATATTCTATATCCATCTTTTTATTAATATTATTTATCTTTAAATTAAAATTAAAAATTCATTTTTATTTTTTCGACATTCTTTACATTGTCTCTTTTGTTTATTATGTTTACATATTCCTTTACCTTTACACTCTTTACATAAATACCTTTGTAATTTGTGTTCACATATTTGAGAACCTTTACATTCTTTACAGTATGACTTAATTTTATTATGTTCACATATTTGTGTGCCTCCACACTCTCTACAGAAATATTTACACTTTCCATGAATACAAATATAATTATAATTATTATTAATGATAGTATCTTTTGGTATTAATTTAATAATCTCCTCATCTGGAAATTTTTTAAACACATTAATAAAATCTGCTTTGCACATTCTAGATCGTCCTTTAATTTTTAACTCTTTAGCAATTTTTTTTAATTCCACAAATTTTAATCTTTGTAATTTCTCCATTTATACTTTCATAAGTTATTTCTTTAAATTAACATTAAAAATTCAAAATTTTATTTTTTTTTCTTGGTAAAATCTCTGTTTAATTTTCTGATAAATCTTTGATTAATTTTTGCGGATATCGGGCGAACGATCTTCCGGACCTACCCGCAAATCGGAAACTTTTGTAAACGGGAAAAAAATCTCTGTTTAATTTTCTGATAAATCTTTGAACATTTTTTTTTTATTAATATTTTGTCCCCGTGGACCGCAAATCGGAAACTTTTGTAAACGGGAAAAAAATCTCTGTTTAATTTTCTGATAAATCTTTGAACATTTTTTTTTTATTAATATTTTGTCCCCGTGGACCGCAAATCGGAAACTTTTGTAAACGGGAAAAAAATCTCTGTTTAATTTTCTGATAAATCTTTGAACATTTTTTTTTTATTAATATTTTGTCCCCGTGGACCGCAAATCGGAAACTTTTGTAAACGGGAAAAAAATCTCTGTTTAATTTTCTGATAAATCTTTGAACATTTTTTTTTTATTAATATTTTGTCCCCGTATCTGTGAAATACCTATCTCTAATGGCATGTTTTACCATGAACAAATATTTCGCATGATATTCATCTGAAGATGGAAGCGCCCTGTAAACGTTTTTTAAGCCCAATTCCACTTCTTAATTGCGCTATTATTTCTCAGCTCTCATGGTATCTGCTATTATTGTCAGATCTGCCAAGGAAGCTCCTATGAATCTTACAAATAGTCTAGCTTGTATACACCTAGAAATGGAGGATTCATGTTTCTGATGGTCACATGGAATATCATGACTGGACTCTTGACTGGACTGGACTTGATCTTTTCGTTTTGTTTTGATTCTCTAATTTCTAAGAGGGGAGGTGGGGGGTGCGTGGAGGGAGGAGGAGGAGCCCATTTTAGTGTGTCATTTCTCGAAATAAAAACTATTTGCAACTTGTCTCTAGAATTACGAAGCAACGTATTTGTTTACTTTTTGTTTCACCGTTACGTATTGATAGAGCACCAAATGCTTTGTCTCAATTGTAAATATATCATATCGGGTAATTCCTGCTTGTCTGGAGGAAGGGGATATGCTTGTTTTGGAAACTTATACATTATCAGTTACATATGTCAGGGCTCGATGCAGGCAATAAGATGTGTTGTCAAGAATCGCTCAGTTAAAGTAGGCTTTTCGACAATTCTGGCCCAGTTAACAGCGAAAGTTACGTAACTTCGCATAAATAACGCAAACCAATGGACTGATCAAGAGCAAGTCTTTTTGAAACACAGCACAACTATTCAAGTGGTGAGTTGTCGCGATTTTCAGCGTCAGTCTAAGAGCATTAGAGATTAAACTTGATATTTGCCAGTTTTCTCTCAAATATTGTAAATTACAACAGTTTATAACGCGAATTCAGTGCCATTAGAGCACATGAAAACCTCCTCCAAATCGTACGCCGATGTCGACTTGTTTCGCGTTTTCATCCTTAGTGATGTGGATGGAAACAACGGGTGTCTACATAACAATGACCCAAAACCGCCTACCGAAGCACCTAGATACATGTCACAGGTGGGGCTAAACGGCTACAAGAAAACACGAAGACCCCATGCTTTCTTTCTCTGCAGCATGCATTTAGGCGCCTGGCAAAGCATAGCCAGCGATATCTTGTATTTCGGGGTCTAGCGGAGGGTTTTAACGAGGTTCTTCCTTCACTAGTTTGACCCGGCATTTTCTACAAAATGAAAACCCTGTCGATAATGTGCCTTTTGGACTGTGAAGGGGTGTGTCATGAGTTTGCTGTCATTCCCCCCTTTTTTACACCAGTTCAACCGGGGTCTTCGGTTTTGGATCTTCGATCTTCGGTCTTCGTTATGTAGATACCCTGGAAACAACAATGGAAAGTACTTCGATATTACAGATCAGCCTACCAGAAAGCATTGTAAAGGGTTCCTAAACCCAACCCGGGAGAGGCCTGGGCACGAGTAAGAGCATTTAGCAGAAAGAAGCTCGAGTTTTGTGTAGTTGGACTTCCGAACTTCCGAGGATTTACGTGACGATTAAGACAACAGCTGCTCGCAAAGGAGACCGTGATCTGAAATCTGAACCCAAAAAAGAAATTCTTATTCAGTGTTTTAATCTCTTAGCCGGTTAATTCTCTGCTAGTCGTGAAAATCGGTACGCATTTATACGGCGTCAATGGCACAACCCTGACATCGCATCTTTAGAGTCAACTACCGTAAACAAAAAAAAATAGGCAGGCATTTCATGCATATGGCTACTGCCTTTATTAAATTTATTCGGACCTTTTTGCCATACCAACCGCGTTTCATCGATTTCATTACTTTTACATACCCACAATTCTCCGCGGTGCACGAATTGTATTGTGCATTGTGATTTGCTAAATACTAGGCCCGCGCTGATTGGCTCCTTCACTCACTCAATCACTCGTGTTTCCTTTGACATACATGTATTGGCTCCTGCATTACTTCATATGCAGCAGCCAAAAAAAAGACCGATCAGTATCAGTAAATAGTAATAGTCAAACTGAACTAGTTGTTTGTTAGAACTAGCGATTTAAAATTTCTAAAACTGTTAAGTAATTTTGCGAGCAATGCGAGCAGGCGATTTTTTGGCGAGCACGAGCAGAGGTAAAAAAATTGCTTTGCGAGCATACGAGCAACTGCAAGAATTTAGGGAGCGCGAGCAAGCGAGCACTCGTTTAAATTTTGCGAGCAAATCGAGCAAAGGTAAAATTTTGCGAGCAGTTAAAAATTTTAATGGACCATTCATCACTCCTTATAATAGCTGCGGTTACACTAGCCATGTTGCCCTGGCGTAAGTGGCTTTTTCCCGCAGGGAAGCAATGTTTTGTGTGTAACCGATCTCCCCTAAAGTGAAATTGCCTCCGGAAAATTTTCATGGATACGTCAAAAGAACAAAAGAATTGCCCATGACAGTTCCAGATGTAAGTCTTATGGTTAACAAGACCCCAAAGCGGCTCAACCAATCACAAGATTGCCGCCAAACGCAAGGAAACAACGTGCTGTAATGAGCTGTGCAAACAACATGGCTGGCTTTCGAACAATGATGCCAGTATATTCTGCGGTCGTGGAAATACCCAAGCATGCCTTTTCTGGCGAGCGGCAAGTCGACGTCTAAAATATAAATGTCACTTCAGGTCCCGGTACTGAGTAAACCTTTCTAATTCTTTGGTGGATAGCAGTAAACAACACCAGACACACAGAATATCGTTTATCTTATCGATTATCATTTCGTTTTCGCCGACCATCCAGGTAAAGAACCGCGGCCCATGAGAGGTTCTTTTGAAAGAATTAGGTTTGTTTTTACCTCCGTAAACATAACTCGACCCTGATATACGCCTTCTGCGTTGTTAGTTTGGGTTGCTGGTAAATAAGCTTTATCCCAAGTGCCACTGTCTTTTCACCTTCATCAGCTGTCTCGTATTCGCTTTCCTCTTCCTGTTCTGTTTCGGGGTTAACTTGTTTAGATTTGAATCTATCGCAAATTCTCTTAACTTGTTTCCTAGTAATCCCTTTACTGCATTATTAATTGGTTGTCGTATTGCATCGGGTACAAATGATAATAAGGGACGGACCATTAGAAAAGTGATGGGGGGGGGGTGGGGAATTTTCAGCTTGCACGATTTTTTTTTTTCGCTCACTGCTTGTGCAGGAATTTTTTTTTCAGGTGAACCCCTCTGCACGAATGTTTTTTACTACGTGTGAAAAAGTCACAATTGGACCTTCCTTCTGCATGAATTTTTTTTCACCTTCTTCTTCGCATGAATTTTTTTCTTGGCATTTTCCCTTGCATGAATTTTTTTTTGTTTTTTCCCCACCCTCCCCCCCTCATCACTTTTCTAATGGTCCGTCCCTTATTGATCAGAACTAAGTGTGTGTACCTTTGGTATAATCTGGATTTGGATTCATGATACTGGATCACACTGGCGCAGCAATGAAAATGATAAATTCACTCAGATGCAAGGATTCATTAGTTCCTTTGATTTGCCATGATCTAAGGGACGGACCATTAGAAAAGTGATGGTGGGGGGGGAAACAAAAGGGAAAATGCCAAGAAACGAAATTCATGCAAAGAAGAAGGTGAAAAAAAAATTCCTGCACAAGCAGTGAGCGAAAAAAAAATTCGTGCAAGCTGAAAATTCCCCACCCCCCCCCCCCCCCCCCACCCCATCACTTTTCTAATGGTCCGTCCCTAATAATGCAGGGCCTGGGAACAAAGCTAATCTGTAGAACTTTGCATAGTAATAATTACTCGCATGTTTGGTAATTATATCGGGAATACGAATTTTGTTAAAATTCACTGACATCCAGAGATCTTAAACCAGACTGCTGAAGATAAGCTCTTAAACTTGAAATGGCATCCTAAGTTTAGTGCTCTTGATAGGCAGCAAATAGACAAATGGTGTAACAAGAAACCACGGTCACCCGAAAACAGGGTCGGAATCTGAAGGATCTCGAATAACTAAAACATTGTGTGATGCCAAATAACCATGGACTGTGCTGCTGTGACTTCGGTTATGCTGTTCGTATTTTGTGGTCTCCTTGAAGGTAAGGCATTATTGTCACAATCCTATCATTAAGCGTCAAACCGAGTCTAGAGAGTCTCGATTGAATTTATAGTAACCCATTAGTTTGTTTTCCATTTCTTCATATACGTAAAGTGGTACAAAGAAATCAAGACATTGAAATCGTTGTAAACTCGCGCCTGTTTTACAAAACAGTACCACAAAATTGAGGAAAAGGTTTTAGAGGTCTTTGTATTAATGGAATGTGACAAAATCTTTTTGACGAAGTGCTATTTTAATGAAGTTTTGCAGGTTTACATTTAGCACTGTAAGCATATGCACACTAAACTTGTTGTCTGGCAGTTACAACTACAAACCGCAAGATACAGTCACGTCCCGGGGGGGTATTTTAGGAATTTCTGGGTGGGGACGTGCCGTTGGAACCCTGGAGCCCTTAGCCTATACCAGAGTTGGTTCAGCTGAATTTTGCTACCCTATACCAGAGTAAACCCCCCAAATCACTCCTATCCTAGCGAAGCTGTTTTCCAGAAACTAGCACAGTCTAGCCAAAACAAAACCTTATACCACAATCGTTTCTCTCTCAAAAAAAGATTTATTTTTACTTGTTCAGTTTTTGTTTTTTCCATCAAGTCCCAATCCAGATGAAATCTTCAACCAACTGGTCAGTTTCGTGAAAAATGATACCCTATTCCAGACCCAAACGCTCTGATTTATATACCCTATGCTAGAGCAAACTGCTTGAAAACCATACCATCCACAGCGGCACATACCTATATTGCCCATGTATGGCAGTGCCCTCCCCCCGGGAGTCACGTATATAATTATATAAAACATGTCAGTTCCTCTGCTATAAAAGGAGTGACGAATAGTTCTTCAAAAACTCTGGGTCTCGCAAAATTTTAAACGAATTTCACAGTCTCGTTTATTAGCGGTTATGTGCGTCTCGAAGTCTCGATTTTTATACGAAAGAGTCTCGCACACAAAACACTTCGAAGTCTCGGTCTCGCGATCTAGAAAGTCAAAATGTGTCGGGCTCGCAAAGGAAAACGCTCGTCTCGCATTTACCTTTCGCCCCTACTTATAAATTATTTGGTTTTAGAAGTAACTTCTTGCTCTCTTTCGCGATCTATAATTCTCTACCGTTATTTTATGATTGCAAACATTTGAAATTAATCATAGAGTTGTTTGGTAAAAGCTGAACAGCTTTCTATTAGCACTAAGAGTTCTTAGTAAAAATCGAGGTTGGTTACAATTGTAAATCACGTACACAAGACGTTTTTGGGCGCTTTCCGTAATAATAGTAGTAAAAAAATACAATTTATTTCTCTATTATCCTTTTTTATGCATCAATTAAATTTCAAATCATTTTATTTTGGCACAATATTGAGGGGGGTGAATAGGGATATGCAAATCCGCTGATCCGTCATAATTTAATGACCGAATTCGTCGATCCGTTGTAATTTAATGACCAAATCCGTCGTTCCGTTATTGAAGAATCCGCAAATCCGTTGAAAAATATGCCCTGAATCCGAAATCCGGGCCAGAATATTGTCAAAATCCGTTGATCCGTTTTCCTATTCACCCCCCTCAATATTGTTAAAACGTCTTTGTTCTCAGCCTCTTTATTCTACTACCTACTCCAACCAATCGAAACATTATTTAGTGAGTGCTTGTAGAAAACGAAAGCGAACTGGCCAATCAACGCCTACCGCCTTTTGCACTTGCGGTCCAGGTCTGAAACGTCTCGCATTCCAGAAAATATAGGGAGCGTGATTCTCCCATACTGGGTCTGGCCATCAGCACAGTCGCAAAAGTGTCTATTTTTAGATTTTCTTTTTCCGCGAAACAAACAAAGGGTGTCTTTTCTGACCAATCACAATGTGAGATTATATTATGTCACTGGACAAAGTAACGTGCAAGAAAACGCTGTATGGCTCACACTGAATACTCATAAGACTGAAGGAGCTCAAGTCGACTTATAATACAATGCCAGAAATTCAAACACGGTTTGTGGCTTAGTAATTACTTTTATTAAACTTGCTTTTATTGCACGATCGGCTTCTTTATCGTAAAGACAGGAATGGTTTAAGCTGTCTTGGACCACGTAAGTACAGAAAACGAACTGTGCCAATAGTTTTTCCGCCATATTTTTCGCTTCTGTTTTTCGCAGTCATCGTGGTAATTGCTTTTCGCGGGAAATCGGGATCCAAAAATAGACACTTTTGTGACTGTGCTGATGGTAATGAGCTCCTGCGTTTGTCTTACTGTACAGTGCGGTTCTATCTTTTTCATCAGTGAATAAAACCATGCATCGAGACCATTCTTGGGAAAGCTACTGAACAGTGCTGTACTGTGACACTGTTTGTTTTTCAACAGATATGGTACGGCTTCACTGACCGTTTTCGTCTGCCATGAAACCATGCAGTATGATGAATATGCTCGTAGATGGTACTTTACTACAGTGTTACTTTTATACATGCTTTTTACATGGCTTGCTGTAATCTCCTGCATCTTGAGTTGACCATACCAGACAGGGCTACGATTAGTGTGATCAACGATGGGTGTTTTCGCATGGTGTCTTATTTAAACGTATTCAGTATAAAACTAGCTTCCCTGCCTGACTCAGTTACTTTACACTGTTTTATTTAAGGTGTGGGCTCACTAAAGTGTTTAACCTGTTCAAGCAACAAGTCCTTTGAAGCATGCGAAATTGGCGTTACCGAAGAAACCTGTAAGCCTCGGACCAGATGCGGGAAACTGTCTTTTACTCTGCCGGGTACTCACCGATACCGTAAAGGCTGCATTTCAGTTGATTACTGCTACGATCGTCAGCGTTATTGTCGGGGTATCATCGACGCAAAGGATTGCGAGATTTACTGTTGTCAGGAAGACTTTTGTAACTCAAGCACAAACGTTCAATTGAACCTGAGTGTGTTTATGTTTTTCTCCATTATTGCGATTGGTATATTCGGACCTCTGCTCAGTAGCAGATGAAGTTCCAATATGAAAGCAACTCCGAAGTCGGTTCGGATATTCGTCGGGAAAAAGTTTGCCAAAGTGTTGGTCACTGATCGCTGTTGAGATCGCGTGGAGAGGGAGCTCTCGTTGAATTCTAACGGCGCTAAACTATATCTAGTTCAAAAGTGTCCAAACAAGGATCGAAGATTTGATCGGGGCAGCCTTAAAGTAATCAAATCAAAGGAAATTCTGCTACGTTCAACACAGAGCTGTTCAGTCAGTGATAATATACATAAAAAATTACTCGACTGTCATTGGTTGAGATGTCGGAGAGCAGTGCAGTTCAAGTGTAACACTATATCAAAAAGTGTAATACAGTGCAAAAAGTGTAACACCAGTGTAAATTACAAATCTAATAATATACATGAAAAAATAACTCGATTCTGATTGGCTGAGAGCAGTGCAGTTCAAGTGTAACACCAGTGCAATAAGTGTAATAACATTGCAAAAAGTGTAACACCAGTAATGACATTAATTGATCATCGCAGTTATGTACACAACTTAAGCAGCTGTAACACCAGTGTAAATTACAAATCAAATTTTCATGTATAACTTCTATTAAACATAAAAATCATACATTTTTCTCGTTCAATTTGTAATTTATTCCTCATCGTGAGTTTTTCAAAAAATTCACTTCTGCAATTTAAAAATCACAAATTGGACTCAAAACCGTGTGATTGTCGTTACCAATAAGTCCGGTACGTGTGGCAACTCAATCTGTTGAGTCAAATCACTTGCTGAATTAAGAATGTGGTTCAACGGATATAATGTTTAATTTCGTACACTATTAATTATAAGATTAAACACAGGCGGCCCAAGCTCACTGTTTGAAAGGGTTTGTATGAAGGTCCATCGGCCTTATTTGACCTTTTTCAATAAAATCGGATTACTTTGTTCCTGTATAAGAATCTATCTATGACAAAATGCAATCCTCTGTAATTGATAAAGTAATTTCCAAATGGGGAATGCATCGAGCCGAAGCTGAATGGTAAACACCCGTTTGGGTATCTTGCAGATAGTCAAAATGCAGCAAGGCATTATGGTAAAGGTCATCGCGCAAATAGGCTGAACGCGAAAAGGCATATTCAAAGATCGAGGCATCACGCGAAAAGGCATAACGCAAATAGATGTAACTTTTCAAGTCGAAAGGAAACATAATCACTTTCGAAACCATTTTCCGTAGTTCAGTAAGAATTCTCCTCAAATATTGACCCAAAACACTTTGAGTGGAAATAGGTATCAGCCGCTCAAACACCATCTTCCCAAAAAGGATACGAATGCTCTTGGTTCGATTTTAGCGCATATCCAGGTCCTTCCTATAGTCGCTGATTATTTCGTGTTGTGATTATTTCCGTGATGTCTATTTGCGTGATACCTAATTGCGTTATGCCTTTTTGTGTGTTGCCTATTTGCGTTATGCCTTTTCGCGTTATGATCTACATGATACCTAAAACGGGTGTTTGCCATTCAGCTTCGGTTCGATGCATTCACAATTTTGAAATTGCCATTTAATTTTCAGAGGATTGCATTTTGTCATAGATATACTTCCATATTATGCCACATGTGGAAAAGAAAACGAGGTTGCTCAGTTATAGTTATGCATCACATAAACAGGCTAAGAAAAATCGACGTTGTTTGGCATAAATCAGTGCAATATCCATATATGTACTTCTACAAATTAATGTTAGATTCTACAATCTGCCATTTTCTCGTACAAAGTGCTTTATATAGGCGTTCCTTGCGGACTACAAAGATTCCGTAACTCTAGCATTCACAACCCATGCGCACACTCCAAAGAGCAAACCACTGACAGCTACAAGAGGGCTCGACCCAGAATAAACCCAATCACAGTCTTCTGAATCCTCTACTTCTCCCTCATAGTTACAACGTTCTTCATTGCAACACTGCAGCTCGCAATCCTTGGCAGTACCCTTTAGAAACTCAGATGCAACACTTTTGCAAAAATAACCAAGGTCTTTGCAGTATGATAGGAGGACACAGCTTCTGCCGTGCTTACGAGTTCCCGTGCCGCTGTCATGGAAGGAAAATATACCACAGCGCGGATTTTGGTAGGTCTTCTGACATGTCTGAATCGTTAAGTCTTTGTCGCATTCTTGGAGGGAAGGCTGCACACCACCCCTACATAGATAGCACTCGAGACCAACACCTTAAAAATTAATAAAAGAAAATAAACAACGATAGAAAATAACATCACCTTGGATCTACATTACATTTACATTTCTACATTTATCCCACGTCCCCTCGGGGCGTTTTTGAGTGAAAAATTATTATTCTTTCTCGATCGGGGGTGAGATCGGACGTCAGCCTGTAAAGGCACCTCTCGCAGCCACTATCAGTCCATATTTGATCTCAAGTATTGTGAGGATAGTTTCTAAAGAAACTGGTGCTGCGTCGATGGGGAATTGAAACACAAGAAATTGGGATCATGATAATCAAAGTCATACCACCGTAAGGTAAAACGGAGGTGCTGACGTTTCGAGCGTTAGCCCTTCGTCGGAGCGAATTCATTTGATTATCCCAAGTTCTCAGCATTGATTTATTATTTGATCTTACCCCGGCCAAACTACAACACCGGGAACTATAAAACTGATTGAACAATTATTTAAGAAATAGAAAACATTTCCCGTGTTTATGTCGAGTTAACCCTTCATCGGAGCGAATTCATTTGATTATCCCATTTTCTCAGCATAATTACTCGGGCTACCTGTGGTAGCACGAGTCTAGGTTTCGGTTTCCTATAAGTCTATCGACAACGTCGAGAATGAGCAAGCCTGCGCTGCTCGCGGTCTGCGGTGTCCCTGAAGGCATGAAAGCGAGGCGCCTTATTTCAAAATCATCCATGGATCTTTTCTTATTCAAACTCAAGTTTTTTTTTCTGCGTGGTCGTGTGGAAAGAGATTAGCGGGAACAGGGCCAATAAGGCTAAATCGGAAGAAAAGTATATCCCGCGATTGAGGAGTAATATTGTTGTTTTTCCCATATATCGCTTCTTCGCCTTCGATAACTTGGAATCAGATGAATGGCATCAAGTTTCACGAACCAAGAAAGCTGATTGGTCAACATTAATTCGATTAGTAAAAAACCCAACTATCACTGAAATTTCTGTAAAACCTTAGAAAACTTTCTGATAAAATCGCTCAGCTTAAACACGACGTCGACAACAATTACGGTGCGATATACAGTCTGGTAGGTTTTTTGCGGTCGTGGAACCAACCATAAAGTATACAATATATACAAAACTTAGGCGTAAACCCACATTCACGTTTGTTCGAAGCCGTATTATCAAGTGTAGCCCGAGTGAACGCTCCCGAGAGCGTCTAGTTTATTATTTGATCTCAACCCAGCCAAACCACAACACCGGGAACTATAAAACTGATTGAACAATTATTTAAGAAATAGAAAACAGTTTCTGTGTTTCTATCGAGTTTTAGTATAAATCTACTAGCGTTCTATTACAAATGCCGCGCTCTGATTGGCTACGCTACCCACTATCTATTCTGTGATGGATGGCGAGTAGCGTAGCAGTGTGCCCTTGCTAACAAAATGGCGGCCGCTTCTTCACGTTTTCGAAGAGTCCATGAAGAAGACTTAGACAGTTTACTGGTCAAGGCTGTACCAGAAAAGACAAAGTTTTGAACGACTAGTAGATTTATACTAAAACAATTAGATTATTCGCTCTCGATTTCTATGCATGATAGCGATAGAAATCTCGAGCTCATTATCTAATTGTTTAATAGAAACATGAGTGGAAGTTTGGGAGAACGAGAAATGCTGTTTCCACAGCTTTTTCGAGTTCTCCCATTGAAATGAATGTTCCTATAACTCGATAGAAACACGAAGAACATGTTTTCTCTTTCTTTTAGAAAACACCGCGACGAAAAAAAGGAAAACAACTTGTTAACTTTGATGACCAAAATGTAAACTCTCTTTGGTCGCGTCATCATTACGTCAACAGCTTGTGCTATTTCTGTGTTTCTATCGAGTTATAGAAACATGAATTCTAACCAGTCGTCGTGCGTATTTTCATAGGACTGTTTTCTAATTAAGAAATAGAAAACATGTACCGTGTTTCTATCGAGTTATAGAAACACGAGTGAAAGTTTGGGAGAACGAGAAATGCTGTGGGAACACGAGCCGCAGGCGAGTGTTTCCACAGCATTTTCGAGTTCTCCCAAACTTTCACGAGTGTTTCTATAACTCAATAGAAACACGAAGAACATGTTTTCTATTTCTTTTAGAAAACACCGCGACGAAAAACAGAAAAGCAACTTGTTAGCTTTGATTATCAAAATGTAAATTCTCTTTGCTCGCGTCATCATTACGTCAACAGCTCGTGCTAGTTCTGTATTTCTATCGAGTTATAGAAACACGATTTCTAACCAATCAGCGCGCGTACTTTCTTAGGACTGTTTTCTAATAACAAATATTTGCTTAGGTGCCCCAGGATAAAAACGGGATAACTCTTACCCGGGAAGTCTGACACTTAGTGAAGTTTTCATTCAGTCATTCATCCATTTGTTCATTACTTCACTCATATGGCGATTTTTTCGCACTTTCGATTTCTCAATTTGAGTGTAATCTGCACAATTTACGCAAACTACGGTTGTCTACACAAACTACAGTTGGTGCAGAACTTTGCAGCCAGAGTTGTATTATGGTTAGGCCGGGAGGTTTGACCATTTATTTTTTTCTCAAGCATCTCAGCGGGCCGGAATTCCACATCCTCGAATCTGATTGGCTAATCGCGCGCTCGTAACCGGTCCAGCTTTTTACGATACGGACCACGGTCCGGATTTTTATCCGCGCTATTCGCGGCAAATTAAAATTGTTGCGAAAAAAAAAAGCAAACAAACAGAAAAAATAAATAAGTTATTTACCGGTCTAGGTCGGTCCGTATGGGAAAAAACTGTGCCCTTGGTCTTGAGTACGGCCCTCGGCCTTCGGTCTCGGGCCGTACTCCTCGGGCACGGTTTTTTCCCATACGGACCTCCCGCCCGGTAAATAACATATATGTATCTCAGGGTCGGACACCTCTTTGATGGTTAGATGTTACAGAGAAAGTTTCATTTAACGATTTATTTTTTTTCATTCAAATGTATAAATGGTCTAGCTCCAGGTTATTTAGTTAAATATTTTGTTAAACGTTCAGCAGTCCACAATAGGAACACAAGGGGATGTAATAATTTTGTGGTACCCCGATGTAGACTGTCAACAGGACAAAGGGCGTTTTCCTATCGGGGTCCAAGGGAATGGAATGGGCAAGCTGAGAACATTAAGAATATGAAAGAAATTAATAGTTTTAAGAAGACTCTTCTTAAAAATATGTTTTATAAGAAATAATTGAATTTTTAATTTAAATTGTTATTGTAAATACGTTTTAGTATTTTTTAATAGTTAGTTTATTGTGACTGAAAAGCCCAGTTAAAGGGAATTACAATAAAGCATGTATGTATGTATGTATGTATGTATGTATGTATGTATGTATGTATGTATGTATGTATGTATGTATGTATGAGTGTGCAGATCTAGTGATCTCTGGTTCATGATGAGTGAATGTCATTTGAATGAGTGAACTCGGATCGTCCTAGAGTCTGTAATTAAAGTGCCAAACCTGCAAACTTTGATCAAACAAAGCAGTAAAGGGTGACGTAAGGGTTTGCTATAATGCGCTATTGCGATATTTTTGGTGCGATATTGCGTTAATTTATAATTTGAAAGTACGGTATTGCGGTATTGCGGTATTGCAAGACCAAGCGGTGTAGATATTTTGGAAAGTCTCAATGTGTTATTGCGGTATTTTTACTTTTGTCCGTACGATATTGCGGAATTTGAATCCCCCTTTCGTTCCCCTCAATAAAAATTCCCCTACAGATGGCTTAAACCTAGAAGTCACAGCAGTTGTAAGTTCCATTTCAATAAAAAGAACTGTTAAAAGAACTGAAAAACGAACTGTAAAAAAACTGTTAACGTTGCAACGTCTGTGAAAGCAAACAACTGTGAGATTTATTCTAGAACAAGAGCACACTGTTAATGAATAAGAAGTTGTGAATTTCAACAACGTTAACCTCCTGGGCATACAAACAGGAAAGTTCTTCAGTGACCCTAAAAAGCTGCGTGAAACGAAACTAGAAGTCTGCGAAAGGCCTTAAGTCGGATCAAACATAATGTTACCCGTGATGCGAAGCTTTACAGCTTCTCGGATTATTTTTTATATTACTTCAATACTGTTACCCCTAATTACGATAAGCTGACACCAAATCAGTTCATAAAATGAGGTTTTGTCGTTTTCCTGATCACGCGTTTTTTTACAAAACTTGCAACAGTCCATAAATCCCCGTATTACGGGTTACTATAAGGGATTTATGGACTGGACAACCGATATTATGAAGAGGACAAAAACTATATAACCGGCAAAGGCAGTGTGATAAAATATACTGTACTGAGCTATTACCAATCATAAAGGAGAGCGGAGGGAGATATTCTAATTGCTGGAGTATTGTGATGCTCCAAGACCCGCATGATACCATAGTTCAGTTACTGCGGACGAATCAGTGCCGACCTGTTTCAGGCTCCAAAGGCCGGGTAACATACAAAAGGTATTACAATTTTGGTGGTTTTTTTAAGATTAAGCGATATAATTTTAGGTTAACTATTAAGTTGGGTAATTTGTGCGATAAGAACTTCTAAAACATTCGATAGAATCCTACTTTAAAAGTGCGCAGCGCCAGTAAAATTATTGCGACTTTTGAGAAATGGGTCCCGGAATTCTCTACACCCCAAAACCCTGGCAGGTAAGCTGGGACAAGAGAGCATGAGTGAGGTAATTTGTACCTCACTCATCCTCTCTTGGCTGTGATAAGCACACAAGTTTCTTGCTTTGGGAAACACTGCCAAGTTGCGTACTAGTATTCAGTTTCATCAATCAGCTATCGACGTGTATCCACTACAGATATCTCTAAAACACAGAAGTTCGTGCATTCAGTTCTTACTAACCAGTTGTCATCAAATGGAAAAGTGCAGCAGTCGCCAGCAAAAACGCTCCCATTGCTTTTGCGGCTTGTGTATCCTGGGAACAAAAAATTCCAACTGAGTCGATACGTGAAGAAAGTAACTAAAGGTGTCTTGTTTAATCAACTAGACTGTGAACTTGGAATGCAAATACAAACCCTTTAACAGACTTAAACAAATATGTCTGCAAAACCGACAAGGTTTTAGTTTATAATTTTTCTAAAGCCCAGTAGGTTGCACTGAGTTATCGGCCGGGAAGAAACAAGACACTTGTTTATAATAACAGTGATATACTTCAGTCCATGTTTTGGAAGAATTCGAGGAGAGACTGTGCAAGGTAGTTTCCTACTAAATGAAAGTCACTTAAAAGTGTAAATAAACCACTATCTTTTTGTATGGGCTAAATTAAATTTCCCTGTCTTTAAACGGACGAGATCTTGTTTCAAAGACAACAAACTGCAAATTCCTGTGTTGTTCCCGGTTAGCGGTAAAGAGGCGCACGCGCAACGAAACTATCTTTGAACAATCTCGTTTCCAGTGGCCACGTGCCCTAAACCAACGGTCGGCAACACTGGGTAGTGGGTCATGTAAGCCTTTACAAAATATCCCGAGATCTTCTGATTACCCACCCCACCCCGAGGAGATCTCGGGATATTTTGCAAAGGCTTACATGATTTACTGCCCAACGCAAGTCAAGAAGACACGGAAGCTTTGGACGAGATTGGTATGTGTGCAATGTGCGAAGCTTTTCACTGGACTCTCCTTAGCTCCTGGCACCCGCGCGTGTTTTGCACCTCGAGGCTTCTTCGTCTCCCGCTCGAACCGCAACTTCGCGCATCGCGTTCAAACGAATAAGAGAAAGAAACTGCTCGCAGTCTAACTGGTAATTTGACTGGTATTTTTTGTGTTTTATTCTCAACGTAGAGGATACAGAAATGGAGATAAACAATGGTAATTGAACTGAGTGGAGTGCAATTTGGTCTGAAATATAATACGCGTGATTTCAAATATCGAACGACCGCGCAGTATGATTTCAGACCAAAATTGCACGACACGAAGTTCAATTACCACTTTATTACATCCAGTTTTGTAATCGCACAATTTAATAGTCCTTATACAGGATTTTGTTGGTCAAGTGCCAGTATTTTATAATTTGTAAATTTGATTGGTTGTTTTATTTTAGTGTTTATTCTCATTGGCTGAAAAAAATGCGATTTAGATCCTACGATAGTGCGATTCATGAATAAATCACATTGATATGGGCCAATCAAATTGCAGGGATCAGCCGTGATTTCAAAATGGATGTTATTGCGGGCCCAAGAGAGGCCCGCAACCCTAATCTTGACAGTGACCAGCGGATTGTGTTTTACGCATGCGCGCCACGTTAATAACAGGCAAGCACAAAGCGGAAGTTTAAAATTTTGTTCTTCCACTAAGAACGATCGGAATGCAAATAATGTGTCAATCAGACAGTTTGTGGTAACACCGGAAGAGAAAAATCCGTTCTCCAAGAACGATAAGAATGCGAAAAATGAGTCAATCTCAACAGTTTATCACATAAAATCGAGGCATGGAAGATTGCAAACGTTACGTTTTGGAGAAGTTCTTTTATAGGTGTTGCTTTTGAGACGATTTGCTGTGATTGTGAAGATTTTTCACGATCTATTTAAATTCATATTGCCGTGAAGATAAGGTGAGTTGCGTTATATTTTATACTGTTCAGTTTTTGGACGGTTAATTTTTCTGGTAAACCACTTTCACTTGAAGGAGCTGTTTGACATGTTTCGATTTACGGAGCTGATCTACTACAACTCAATGCAAACTTCCCAAAAAACGTCCACACGAATGTACATTTTGTAATCTAAAATTATATTCTGATACAACACAATTAGTTGACAATTAGTTACAATACAAACATACATGCACAAGACTGCGAGTCATTTTTTGAACAGATTGGACAGACAAGTTGTATGAATTACCTAAATGTGAGCTTGGTTCAATGTTTGCTAAGCAAAATAAACACCTAATATATAGGAAGTATATATCATTCGAATTATACAAAGTTAAATCAAAGAACACAATGCAAAGCACTTACTGATTCTCATAAAATAATACCTACTTAGTGGATGCAAGTGTCCCATAAGGCCTGACCAGTTTATCTTTGTGTGATAGAGGTTGGAGCTTATAGGTGATTGCATATCAAAATTTCCGTGCAACCTGATTTGGGGCAAAAAACGGAAACAAACTGCATGTACAAGCGAATAAGGTCTATTGTACACTTGAGTTCCTGAAATGTTTTGGCCCAAAACAAAATTAATCACCCAAACACTTGTACACTTATGGGCGCCCAATACAATCACCATGACAAGTACAATGGCCAACCTCCTAGGTTTACTTTTTCCTCCATTCAACATGTCTTGCTGCAACATACATATCTGTTGAGTTCCCATGCTCAAACGATATGTTTTAACTACATGCACACATAACTGTCCAGCGATTGCTTAGCAACTGACAGACATGTTTAAATTGTATTTTATTTCCAACATAGAATATGCAAAAATAGAAATAAACAAATTAGTCTGATCTAGCTGTCCTCTTACTAGTTATGTGCTTAATTTTCATATTATATCTGGATCAAAAAAAAAAGAAACAAATTGAGGCATCTGCTCTCTTCTGGACCTTCTGATACAACACAATTAGTTGACAATTAGTTACAATACAAACATACATGTACAAGACTGTGAGTCGTTTTCTGAACAGATTGGTCAGACAAGTTGTGTGAATTACCTAAATGTGAGCTTGGTTCAATGTTTGCTAAGCAAAATAAACACCTAATATATAGGAAGTATATATCATTCGAATTATACAAAGTTAAATCAAAGAACACAATGCAAAGCACTTACTGATTCTCATAAAATAATACCTACTTAGTGGATGCAAGTGTCCCATAAGGCCTGACCAGTTTATCTTTGTGTGATAGAGGTTGGAGCTTATAGGTGATTGCATATCAAAATTTCCGTGCAACCTGATTTGGGGCAAAAAACGGAAACAAACTGCATGTACAAGCGATTAAGGTCTATTGTACACTTGAGTTCCTGAAATGTTTTAGCCCAAAACAAAACTAATCACCCAAACACTTGTACACTTATGGGCGCCCAATACAATCACCATGACAAGTACAATGGCCAACCTCCTAGGTTTACTTTTTCCTCCATTCAACATGTCTTGCTGCAACGTACATACTCTGTCTGTTGAGTTCCCATGCTCAAACGATATGTTTTAACTACATGCACACATAACTGTCCAGTGATTGCTTAGCAACTGGATTCCAGATTTTGACAAATACAGTACGATGAATGACACCAAACCATTATAGAGGCCTAATCCCCAATCGCAATATACAAGAAACTGTTCAGAAGGCCGAAAAAATGTTATAATTCCTACGAATTCCATAAACAACAATCAAGAGACCTGTGATGACACAGTTTTACGCAGCTATTAAGACAGTGAAGTGATTATGTTGTTACATGTAAGTCTCCATTTGACTATGGACTACAAATTTGGAAACTGAGTACAATAATTGGCATAAAAATGTTACACTAGCTTTTTCCAGTCCCACTGAGAAGTGTTAACAAAACCACTGTGATCCAGTATGCTTTCTAACACTTGAGATTTTCTATTTGCAAGTAAAGTTATTACGTTACAGCAAATCTTCTATTTACCTATATGTAATTACAAAATCATGAAAAAATACGACAGAGCACTTTCAAGTTTGACATAATTAAACTCTGCACCAATGTTGGAAACTAGCAAGGTTCATCTGAGAGACTTCAACCTTTGCCTAAAACATTATAGGTCGCAAATATGTTACAACAAATAATGGATAGGACCAAACATTTACATATTATATGAATACACTAATAACTGCATATTCCACACATGCATATAACTATGCATCTGATGATAAAAGCCAAGTTACATGAGATCATTACTTTGTCGTACTAAAACTTCGGATAAATGTTTTATAATCCATCACTTGTCCTTCACCTTCTCCCGGTGTCATATCAATAAATTCATGAAGATTCATTGTGTTTTCTGCAACAAAACAATAACAGCTCAGGTTAACATTTAATGCAATATAATCAAAAAGCAACATACCCATAATTGTTGGAATCTAATCTAGAAATAATCTCTTTAATTTTTTCCCAAATTATGGGGTGGTTTGTGTGACAAAAAAGTGACTGATCAGTTGGCTCAGTTGGTAGAGCACCAGACTCCTGTGGGGGAGGTCGTGAGTTCAAACCTCGGCTGGACCAACACTCAGAGTCTTAAAAAAAACTGAGGAGAAAGTGCTGTCTTTGTAATGTCATCTGCAAATGGTTGGACTTTCCAGTCTTGTTCTCAGATAAGGACAATAAACCATAGGTCCCATCTCACAACACCTGTTCCTAATAATTTGTGGGACGTAAAAGAACCCAGGGCACTGTTCAAAAAGAGTAGGGCGTGTTCCTGGTGTCATAGTCTAGCTGATTTGTACCACCATTGGACAGGTGGGGTGAGATCATTTATGGACTGAGGCAGCTGCCAGAGGCGCTTTCTATATGCTAATGGCCGATCTCACCTGCTGGTTCCTCTGCAATTTAGCTACTAGCTGCAAGTGAGGAAAAGTAGCACCCATTCGTAGCCATTTGAAAAAGGCATCCTTACATTTCAAAATGATCTTTATATTACAGGGTTTCTGATATTTCGCAAGGTCGCAGAGCAGCAAAATTCACAAAAACACGTGAAATTCGCAAGAAATTATACCAAACAGATGTTGGTACTACCTATTTGAAACTTATCTTGGCTGTTGGGGCTGTTTACTTGTAGTAACCTTTAAAATCTACCTTGAAACTTAGTCACTGCAATACTATCGGTAAACAACATCCTAAAACTTCCAGGTGTTCTTAGATTAAAGGTGCAAAAAAAAAAACTGGGCAGTGGCCATGATGTGAAAAGCTTTGCTACTGGTGCATTAATTTCTTGAACGCGGTGATGATCTCTCAGAAAACTACTTAAAGTGGTTGGTGTTTCGGTTGTTGTCGTTATTGCATAAGATAATGCTTCTCACTTTCCCCAAACAACTGAAAATTGAAAATTGCCACCTTTTTTCATTACAAACATTCTCCAAATCAGGGCAAAATCAAACACTTTCAAGCAAAATTTGCCAAGAAAATTCCTGCAAAATTGGCAGTTTTTTTTCACAAATTTGTCTCTGAAAATCCTGCAAAATTTGACTTTTTTTCTGCATTCTACCAGAAGCTATTAAAATATTGGTTAAAAATTCAATGAATTAGAAAAGAAAAAGGGAACCATCTCTTTTGAAGCTGCCACTTGTTTATATGCAGTTTCTGGGTTCTGAATCAAACAATAAGTTACCTGACTCCCTTAAACCACCTTCTGACACAGTAAACAATCCGATGAAACTATATGCTAACACAGTGAATTTTATCCTTCCTTCAAGAGATGGCTACTCTGGTAAATAAATATTCATAATAATTTTATAGATAGAAAATATTGTTGGTAAGCATGTTAGCATCACCCATTCATAAGAAAAGTTCAGTTTTGAAAGAGACTCAATCTGGCCGCAGTAAGTTAGACTATTTAGAGAGCAGGGTTGGTGCAGTGGTGAGAGCGCTCCTTCCACTAATGTGGCCTGGGTTCAATTCCTGGCCCCGGGGTCATATGTGGGCTGAGTTTGTTGGTTCTCTACTCTGCTCCGAAAAGTTTTTCTCTGGGTACTCCTGCTTTCCTGTCTCCACAAAAACCAACATTTGATTTGGTTTGATTTAATTGAATATAATATGATAATAATAATAGTATGTTAGTGCTAAGATACAGTTGACACTCAAAAGAAAGTTCATTATTATTATTATTATTATTATTATTACAATTATTATTATTATTATTATTACTATTATTATTATTATTACCATTTCCAGGTAGTGCTAAACTTAAATGATAAGGACACTAGCTGACAGAAGTTGTAGAATTTACAAAAGTTAAAAATGTATAACCATCTTCGTATTCATAATTAATCTTGTCTGTATTGTAAATTTATTTTAATTAAGGGTACGAGTAAAATTGTTGTTGTTGTAAATTGTAAAATAAGTGCTTATTTATAATTAACCGCCTTGCACTGATGTTTTAAATTTTGAACGCTTAATTCTTTTAAGCTCATGACCCTCCTTCAAATCAATTCATGTGAAGGTGTGTAAGTACAACAGGTATACAATAGCCAAAATGTACCAGATAAAGGACCCACCTGTTGTTCTGATTGGTGAGTATGGAGGAGGTGTCTTGATCCATTCACCACTAGGTTTCTTCATATGAGATCGATCAGAAGCAAATGTATTTAAAAAAGATTCTGCTGGTATAACTCGGAATTTTCTAAGAAATAGAAAAAAATTCTTTTCAATAACATGTCAAAACCAACTTGTTTGTCACTGATGACTTTGGTAACTTGGTAGTTCATTTGCTCTCTTGAGATCTAACTGAATACCTAACAATTAAAAACGTAAAGGTGGATTTAATAATAATTGATTATTCTCTGAAATTGAGGTGATTAATGGCAGAATATTATAAACTAAGCTGCAAAACAGTGATGGGAAGCAAAATATCTCTACTTGATTGAAGAGAATATTACTTTCTGTTTTATTTTTACACCAATGAAGCAACCTCTGTCATGTCTCTCGGAAACAACTGTAAATCGAGACGATAACACAATTCAATGGCCTTTTTTTAATACCAAGATGTGGAGCCAAAAAGATTACTGAAAATGCCAGAGGCTAAGTTGGTTTGACTAATTTATTTTATCTTACAATACAGTGTTTTAAGGTAGAATTCTGTTGAATGAAAGGTTCCCCTTTCTTGGTTTGATGCAATGGTTTCAAAACAAGCCAATCACAACCACTGGAGTTCTGCTGGCTACTCTGATTGTATGTCTCTGGCTACTCTGATCATAACAAACAGCTTGCGACAATCTCTGAAATTGATGCTAGAACTTTGAAAATGGCATTTCTGAGCTTCTAGACTTGAAAATTTTCTAGGGGCCCAGAAAATGCACCCAGAACCCCCTAGTTTCAGGGGCCTTGCACCTCCTCAATTGTCACAGCCGCCTGCATTTCCAGGGTCGGCCACCTACCTCAAAACATTTTGAAACCCCTGTTGATGGCTCACCAGCTTGCATTATAGAGCATGTTTAACCCTTTCACTCCCAAAACTTCATAAATTTTACTCTTTGGGAGTGAAAGGGTTAACAGATTGACAATATTGTTATTTATTCTGTAAGTACCTAATTTGCTAAAGGTTCTAAAACAAAAGTGTTGATTCTGCGACGGTGTGTTGCATTCAAGGTTTAGGCACAGTAACTTTACCTGTGAAAATGTTTTTTGAGTTGCCTGTCATTCTGAACTGCTTGATGGGCATACTGCTCAAATGGGCAGGGAAATGGAAGAATTGAGTCCAAATCATACACTAAACATTTGTCTTCTAATCGCCGTACCAGGAGTACGTGATAGTCCTAGAACCAAAGGTTTCATTGAAATTAATAGCTGATAAATACAAATGTTTTCAAAATCACATGGGTTTTATGGAATGCAGCAGTCTCTAGTTTAAGGTTTTTTTCACTCCACAGATCTGACCTTAAAATCACAAGTACAATTATTATAACTATTATTCTGGAGTCCCATACCATTCCCTGTTAGAAAGTTTAGGCAATTCAAAATAAATTTAGTCAATATCCTTCACAAGATACCTTAATTTTTCAATTTCCATTATAGAATTGCTTGATAATGCCTTGAATTATTACAAGGTGTTTCACATAATTATGATTCGTAACTTCTTGGAGTGAAAGGGTAAATAAAATTTATGTGTTTTAAACCTTCCTGTCTCAATATACATGTAAGTATTTAACAATTATTTGCCGAAAGCAAAGTGATTATCAGTGAATATTTACCAAGACAAAGTCGAGGTGAATATTCAGTGATGATCACTGAGCCTGAGGCAAACAATTGTTTTAGTATAAATACACAGGTGAAAAAAAATAAAATAAATAAATACACAGGTGATTATTTCAAAAAAAGAAAAGAAAAAGCATTGAACAACATGAAAAAAAATTATTTCATCAAAAGTGTTGGAAAGACTGGCAGCCATTTTGTTCATCGAGGTGATTATCGGCTTATAATCCAAGATAGCGAACCAATAAGATCGCCCGATTTTGTATTATCACCTGAGTATTTATACTAATTAATATCTATACTGAATAATTATGTGTTATTGACCAAACTTGCAGTCAAGATGGCTGCAGATTGGCCAAGTTCTTTCTTGTGTTATTATTGACCTGGACATTGTTGAGGTCAATAAAAATGATACAAAACAAGATAAAAAGATGGTACATAATAGACACATGGCCTTTCATGTCTGACAGGTGTTACACAATGCCATGTTAATTTAACTGATAATGAGTATAAATCATACATACCCAAACAACTGGGGAGAGTGGATCCTTTGCAGTTTTTTGCATCCACAGTGGAATCTGTGAGAAAAGTGAACAGACAATGGTAGCCTCGGGATAAATTTAGGTAGATACAAGATATAAATCTTAAAAGAAGGGACATGGCTGCAAGATCTATGACTTTTAATCATGCAACATCCTTTCCCTTCTTAAATCTTTCTTCTGCAGTTCGCATACATGAAAAATTTTCATATATTTTTTTATCCCCAACAGGTATATTATGTACTCACAAGTAACTAGCTCCCAGTTGCCTTGATACTGTAGTTATATTAGAGCATTGCACCAGCAGTATATATTATATATATCTAAGGTCATGGGTTCGAATACCCTTCAGGCCCGAATTTGTTTTAGGTCTTAACTTAATTAGCAACATCTTAAGTTGCTCACATGACTGTAACAATCTTTAACTAACTAAATCACCTTCTGCCACAGTTCACACGTAAGAAAAATTTTCATATACTCAGTTTCAGTTACGAGTTACTCCTAACAAGGGGCCTGTTTCTCGAAAGTCCTGATAACTTTATAGGCCAAAATTCAGTTCCATTAATTTTTTGGTCAGAGTCTATAAAATATTTCTATCGTTCTAAGCGTAGAAATCAGCATAACATGCAAGTTGACAGGGAACAATTGCATTGCTTAACCTCAGAACCAAGAAAATTGTAATTTCTCTTGTAAATATTGAGATAATAAAATAGTTTTCTGGGCCCAGTAAGACACCAGGCCTTTTGAGAAAAATTCAGACCCCCAATTTTCACCAGAGAAGTCAAATTAAACATTTAAGAATTAAGCAAATAAGGAATGAGTAACTATAACTAACTAACTAGTTCACTAATTAATTAAATGCAACAGGTTAATCAAGTTAACCAAATATTATCAACATCTTTTTCTTTAATAAAACTGAAACATTTGTGTTAGGGACAAATTATTTGGTAACAATTAACTTTGAGAAAAAAAAAACTGAGTTTTCTTACGTGCGGTAAAGTGGTAAAGTGGTAACAGAAGTCCAGTCTACAAATCAAATCACAAAGTCCTAGCATATTTCATACAACGGCATTCCACATTTGACATATTATGCCACGTTATTAATCCACAAATTGTGCATAGTTTGAAACTCTCTTCCTGTACAACAAGTTCTTTTCTGAATCAGTTTCATGCATAACCTGTTTCTAGCCTCTACCTTAATAATATTAACAATAATCATAACAATAATAATAATAATAATAATAATAATGATGATGTTGATAAAGTAACAATAATAATATAAAAATGCTTACCTTTCTTTTTTCATTGGATATAAACACTGTATAATATTGATTTAAATCGCCTTCCTTTTCATTTCGTATCTGCTCACACAGCTTCCAGACATTTTCCTCACTGCAATAATTATTGATTATACGAGATAACATTTAAAAAAAAGAGTCTAAGCCCAGGCACATGCATAAGATGTTATATAAAATTTTCAGTAGAAATAAGTCGCTATTTATAACGGTAAAATGACTGAGCGAAGTCCAAACGTGTAACAGGAAATCCATCTTTTTAAACATCAGTATGATTAAACAAGAAATATCAGAAGAGATTTCACTGAGTTTTGACAAGGAGAACTTTATATAAAATTTTCATATACTGTACATATATAATTTCACATTCAGAACTTTTTACATTATAAACTTTAACCCGGATCCATGATTTAGACACAGTAGCCGCTTAAACTCGTTCTTCGTTGTGAAAGACTTAATGTAGCCCATAGGCCATTCAAATTTCAAGAATACATAAAAAGTCCTGCATTACGAAAAGAAAATCAAGAGCCTACGGTACACAAAAACGCTTCCTTAACCCAGTTACTGCAATTAATAAACTCGTACGTAGTTTGTATACTTTTCAAGCAAAATACTGACGGTTCAAATTGCTTTTGCGGCTGCAACAGATCTATAAACAAGAGGGTTTATATAGGAATGCTCTGTTTAGGGCAAAGAAATTAAACTAACCGGGAACAGAGATAATCGATGTATCGTGGAATGGGTTATCAATTGAAAGTTTAAATACGGACCCGGGAAAACCCCGCGAAAATATATAGTTTGAATCTCGAATGAAAAACTGTTCCTAAAACATTTAACACGCAATCCAAAGACTTCTCCTTAACTTTGGTGGATAACCTTTTACGGTAGAAAAGCGTTTTTCTAAACGAAAGGCTTTAAACAACCTGTAGCTTCCGATCTTTTTCGTATAGTACAAACTGATATTTATATTCTCACTGAAACCTCCTCTCAACCTTGATACAAAACACTGCGACTTCAAAGGGTATAAAATAAATAGGTCAATAAACAAGATGTATTCTTACCAGTAGCAGCTCGTATAAGCACAAGTCGAAGGCGAAATATCTCCTTTCGCCTCGACTGATGTCTTAGCCTGCATGGCTTACAAAACAAAACCAAAATCTGCCAGAGGTCGTGTGCTCGACGATTACAAGCACCACCAGGACGAGGCGCATTGAACGAATCCGCTGGTAATCTGTACTGACAAGTATAAACAACATGGCCGACGACGAACCCGAAAAGAGCGTTTTCGTTACTGTCGGGACCACAAGCTTTGATCGCTTAATTGAAACCGTTACGAGCAATGCCGTTTGCCAGGTGCCAGTCTTAAATTTTTTTCTCAATCTAAAAAATTCCTAAGCGGACTTTTCTATTATTCCTGTGTCTTTTTTCTCCGAAGTTTAATTTTTCTCACGTGCATTGTTGCAACATCTTAGAAGTAGAATCATTTATCTATCCTGACTTTGAATTTACTTTTTTCAGGTTTTTCAAAGGTTAGGGTATCGTCGGATCGTATTGCAGATAGGCCGAGGAGTCTTTGAACCGGACATAATAAGCAAAAAAGACTTTACATTGGAATACTTCAGGTACAAGGATTCGATTGCAGATGATATAAAAAGAGCGTCACTTGTGATTAGTCATGCGGGTAAGAGAAGAGAGATAGCCCATACTGCATTATGCATGCTATAACTGTATTGATTCGTTCTTTAAAAACAAGGTGAATACTTGCACGTGCACCAATTCGGCTACAGAGCGCATGATGAGGTATTCGGAAATCTATCCCCTCTTTTTATAGAGCGTATTTACATGACGTCATGGCAGCCATGTTGGTGTCCCCAAACAAAGAAAAGGCGGGCATGGTGGTGTCCCAAACTGATCCTCCAAGAATTAAATTCAATTCTTATGCAAACATCTTCTATTGTTTCTGTTAAAAACATGGCTGCTGATCATGTGAGTGAATAGGCTCATTATTTTTACATGTAGGCACTACAGAGCATTTTAATTTTTGAATTGGTCCTTGACTACTGTACATCGAGGAACATTTCGTCTTGATGCCTATGAGCCTACGACGTATTAGATTTTCAGGGAATGCTTCTGTGAGTTACAATGGTGCCAACTGTTTTCTTTTCTTCCATATTGCCACTCTTTTATCGCACCAACCACGGACCACTTAAGTTCTTTACAGTCTTAACAATATATATTCGCTGTTAAGGTCAGATCATTAATGAGTTACATTAACAAAAAACAGCAATTTCTGCACATATTAGATGAGTGAATATTAAAGATTGCAGGTGGTTAAAATTTGTAGAGGGGTACTTTGTTGCAAACATAAGTGGTTATATACCCTAAAAAGGCTTATCAGCTCTGAGGCTTAGACATGAAGCTCAAACCTCTTGCATTCCTTGTCGAGTATCAGCAATGCAAGTCCAAAGCATGTCCAAAGTTATTTTCGATGGTAGATTGAAACTGCTCCAAAGACAGAAAGCCATATATCTTTACAATGCTTCATTTGTAATCATATAGGGGCAGGAAGTGTTCTGGAAACTTTGCAGGCTGGCCGACCAATGATTGTAGTGATCAATGAACTCTTAATGGACAACCATCAGTTAGAACTAGCTAAACAGTTGGCGGATGATGGTCATTTATTTTATGCGACATGCAGGTTTGTATTAGCTGTAGTAGGCAAGCTCATTCCCAAATGCTGTGTCCCCATGACCAACAGTATGGTGTGAATGCTAGTCAAGTGGGCACAGACTCTGAGAAGGAGATTGCATAGCTGTTAGTACAGGGTACATTAAGCTTAAAATAACAGCTGGTTGATGGACTATGGCCGCTGGTCTATTGCACTTCTTTTAAAACCTGTTTCTAGGTTTTAATTTATTTAGTCATTTATATTATTTTAATTATTATTATTGTTTTAACAGATTTGTCAAAGTTACATACATGATGTCAACAAACCAAACAATAATAACGCAAAACGAATCACACTACCCTAACCATTACTAACTTTTACAAAACTGCAGAGATTGCTACATAACACTATACACTACTGCGTTAACCAAGGGACCGTTCATTTTTTACGAGGGAGGGGAGGCTGCTGCGATTCGGAGGCTGGGGCGACCGGAAACAACAGCGCTTGAGGACTAGTGTGAATTTGCGGGACTAAATGATTCAAAATAACGGGGATTTCGAAATATTTTTAAAAGAAGTTATATAGTTCGTGGGAGCGAACACAATCTAAGTGGGAGCGAACTCGGTACAGTTGGGAGCGAACTCGATCTTACTGGGTGCGAACGCGGTAAGTGTAAGGTGCGAACTCGGTTGGGAGCGAAACCTCCTGCTACCTTTAAAAGTTGCATGACCCCCCTTCAGCTTCCCAATTTTTTTTACATGGCCCCCCTTGAAGCAGCGATTTCATTGATGGGCTCCAGTTAAAACATTATGCTATTTCAAAGTATTGCAAAAATATTTCAGGTGACCCCCTCTTTTCCCTATTATATTCACCCCCCCCCCCCCCATTTCTTATCGCGAAAGGGAAGCTTATTATTTTTCCTTGTAAACATCTATTGCATTTTGATTACTTTTAGACTTCTCTTTAAAGTAGAAGTAGTGATTCATGAAGTGATATTTTTTTATTTTAGCTCTAAATTCGATAGCGCAAGCACGGTTTTCAGTATTTTGACCGGTTAGAAACATTATGTGAACTTTGACAAGTTTATAATCTCGCTTCTCCAATTCGTAGTGAAGATGGTTCTCTTACTATAGGGCTACGGTTTTACCTCAAAATTCTCTGGAAAAATTTCAAGAACTTCGCTACAATTAATTTTCAAACCATGTACACCGGAAAAAAAATACATTCAAAATTTCTTCACAGTTTCTGTACATGTATGCAAATAGCTTCATCGTCTTTGGCGCAACCATTTCCACGTGTTTAGGCATACACACGACACAAGACATAATCGTGCTTAATCCGAATGTGTAATTGAGCCCGCCATCACGTTGGATCATGATTAGGTACAACCTATCTATATGAATGTAAATCAGCGCGAGGCTAGCGCTATCTTACTAACAGTCAAATTGGACGTTGAGCGGCTGCCTCGCAGGAAAGCATATTGGAGGCAGTTTAAGCGTAGCCGCGTGTGGTTTTGCATGGTGGCAAGTGCAGAACTATTAGACTCGTTTACAGCAACTAACGCTTATTAGTATCACCCTACTAGTGGACTAATGCAAATGCCGCAATCTGATTGGCTACGCTACTAGAAGACCATCGAGTAGCGAAATTTGTGACGCTTTCTTTCGTTTTATTCCCAAATAAATATTTCTTTAACTGGCACTTGGTAACTTTTTTAATGCCTTTTCTGTCCGACTAGTTGGGTGATACTAAAACAATTAGACCTCAAGGGCCACGGGTCTAATTGTTAATTAGAGCTACCATTCCATCTGTTTTCGCCAAGGCTCGCACATGTTTACAAAGCAATATAGCTGTCAAGTAAACTGTGGACAAAAAAAGACAGTAACAACTCTCCTCTATATTTCATTTTTCAGTACTTTGCACAGCCCATTTATCAATACAATAAGTTTGTAATCCCATAATACCTTTCGAACATCGCACATAGGGGATTCGCGGTCTTCATAGAATTGGGTTGGTTTCCAAAACGTCTATTTGTAACAAAGCCATCCCAAGTTGGCCAACCCTTAGCAAAAATTTAAAGCAGTATCACAGAACTATGGAAGCTGTTATGAGGCGAGGCCAGGAGTCCATTACCCGGAGCGTGCAACTGCTATAGTTTCCTGCCACGGCGTTTTCACAAGTAAGGTTCTTTTTAGAGCGGCCTCTCCCGCAATAAAAACGTTGTTTCCGCTGTCTCAGTTATCTCATCGGAGCTACTACTCTCTGTGTAAAAATACCTTGCCTGTCGTCAGAAATACGGTCCGAACACTCCGATGAACACTCGCATCGATCGGCTATGTTCGTTGTCGCTACAGCACTAGCTTGTGATTGGCTCTCCCAAACCAATTCGCGGGAGAGACGATCTAAAAATAACCTTACTTGTGAAAACGCCGTTTCACAGACCTCAGTAGGGGAGTTGTATGCTTCGGGTAATGGGCTCCTGGCGAAGTACAAAGATCGACGTGTTCCTAACAATAACTCGGTAAAACAAAATATCCGATCCAAGAGTTAATGGGGCAGATCAGAACACTCCCAGTGATGGTCTCCTAAGGTTACTAAATACGTTTTAGGTTAGGGTGTGAAAATGTTTGAATTAATAATAATAATAATAATAATAATAATAATAATAATAATAATAATGATTTATGAACAGTATTTTCATTAATACATGGCTCTTCACCGAGACGAAGTCGAGGTGAATATTCACCGATAATCACTGAGCCTGAGGCGAATAATTTTTTTCAGTATAAATACACAGGTGATTATTTCAAAAAAAGAAAAGAGAAAGCATTGTACAACACGAAAAAAAATTTTTTCATCAAAAGCGCGCGAACGACTGGCAGCCGTTTTGTTCGTCGAGGTGATAATTAACAATTAGACCCGTAGCCCGCAAGGGCTACGGGTCAAAAGCCCATGAGGCGAAGCCGAATGGGCTATTGACCTGTAGCCCTTGAGGGCGAAGGGTCTAATTGTTTTAGTATCACCCAACTAGTCGGACAGAAAAAGCAATAATAAAGTTAGCAAATGCAAGTTGAAGAAAGATTTATTTGGGAATAAAACAAAAGAAAGCGCCACGAATTTCGCTACTCGAGGACTATTACAAATAGACCTCTAGTAGCGTAGCCAATCAGATTGCGGCATTTGCATTAGTCCACTAGTTGGGTGATACTAATCCGAGATAGCGAACCAATCAGAGCGCGCAATTTTGTATAAGCACCTGAGTATTTATACTTAAACTAAATATAAGGTTACAATTATATATAAACTCCTAGAGCTAAAAATTACAATTCGATATAAAAGGACAGAATGACCTATGAAAAATTATAGATAATTATTAAAATCTTTTCATTAAAAGCTACAATTGATTTCATCCTGAACTGAGAATGTGCTTTCTGACTTTCCTGCAGAAAATTTTGAAATCGCTACAAATTCTTAGGTTAGCAAGTAGGCTGTTGAACATTGCTGACAAACAGCTTTACACAAAAAATAATAATAATAATAATAATCTTTTTTTTTTTTTTTTTTTTTTTTTTTTTTTTTTTACTTTAGAGGCAAAGGTAAAAGCCATCTGTGATGAAGTTTCCTGTCAGAGGTTTCCATTCCATTCCATTTCTAGGGACAGAGGTTTATCTCATTTAGGTTGTTATTAACTGTGGTCGCAGTGGTTCAATTATTTTAGCGGAATAGCTAGGTATGCTGGACCAAGTATATCCTCTGATAATTATGGATGATATAAAAAGAATTAAAATTTGCCTTTTCTTTTGCAGCACACTTAAGGAGACAATCGAATCCATGGACCTTACTCGTCTTAAACCCTTCCCTCCTGGAAAACCCGAAGTCTTTGCCTCGTTTCTGGACAAAGTTATGGGATTTTCATCCTAAACAGAGAAATCACAACTTGATTCCTTCAAGGAATAAAATGGTTGTGAAAGTAGATGATGATGTATCCTTCAGGCCTGCAATCTGCATGTATATGACATAATGTCGTTGTAGTAATTCCTTGGCTCAAATTTTATAATAATAATAATAATAATAATAATAATAATAATAATAATAATATTAAACGAATCTTTAAACAGGATTAACCCATCAGTACTATAAAGGACTGTTATCAAAGGGGTCCTGTAAAAGGTAACAAGTTAAAAAGGCAAAACTACGTACATTGGCAAACATATAAAAACTCACCATTAAAAATTACAAATAAAAATTTCCGTTGGCCTTTTGCCTAAATAAAAGCCTAGAGTTCAGAGTTCTTATTTCCGCCGGTAAACTGTTAAAAATTGAAGCCCCTAAAAACGAAAAAAAACTCCGACGGCCAAACTCCAAGTTCATTTTCTTTGTATTTTTTTTGGTATGATAATGTTGATAATGAGTTTGAAACAAAGGAAACTAAAATTAAAACCAAGGTAAAATTGAACTACAACATAATATTTTTATACATAAATGAAGAAGCCAAGACGGAGATGTGCATACAGACTCTATGTCGAATGAAGAAGTCACAAACATTGAGCCAATAGAGGCATCGAGATGCATGCAAAATAACTGGAAGACTGTGAAGGCGAATGTCTGAAATGTAAGCTGCGATGGATTGCCATCCTATCAAGAAGTCAGTGGAGGAAGTGTATCATGACTCCATGTCACCGGAGATGAACAAATTGACATTAATAAGCCGAAAGGGGCCGGACATTTGAATTTTGAGGTGATTTGGTCAGTGCAAGAATATGACCCCAAAACCAGGACCAAGAAAACTTATTTTTTCTACAGACCACACCATTCCAAGAATGCTGTTCGTGCGAACTAACTAAAACAATGAGTTCCAAGACTTGTGGTGGGATCTTTTGATAGAAAAATTGACTAGATTGGTGAAAGTTCTCTCTGGGAGCGTTACGCCGTACAGTTGTGCTCTGTACGTGGTCATGAGCTCCAGAAGAGAGCCAAGCTACATGTTAGAAGACGTCTAGAAAAACCCTATATCCGAAAGATGCTAAATTGAGGCAGTGGTTTCCTGTATGGTGCAATCCTTGCTGCTATAAAGCTGCGAATCTCATAGGACCATTTTCTGGCTGCCGCAAGTGAAATAATGCAGGAGCCAATATATCAAAGCAAACGCGAGTGATTGAGTGACTCAAGGAGCCAATCAGTGCGTGCCTAGTATTTAGCCAATCACAATGCACAATACAATTCGCGCACCGCGAAGAATTGTGGGAAATATCTGGAAGGTCCAAGGTCCATGTGCCCAACTCACCGACATCGTCACGTTTGCAGTTGCAAGAAGGTCCGAATAAACTTCATAAATGCAATAACCACATGCATGCAATGCTTGCCTATTTTTCTAGCTACCAATCGAAACTCTGAGTGGTATTTCAAAGACGTAACAACCCAGTCAAACTACCAGTGAAGTAGCCGAGTTCAAGTTTTACCTTCTTATTGAGCAATGGTTACTTTCCAAAAAAGGCTCCAGTCCTCTTTGGACCCATACAACCTAGATTTTACAGAGAGAAGAGAGCTGACTTTGATATTGAGCATGATAATAGCATTACACAGATGACCATCGATACCGAGTATTGTGGGGTAGTTTCTGAAGAAACTGGTGGTGCGTCTGTGGGAAATTGAACAGGGACGGCGGAGCGTATTTTGAAGTGGGGGGGGGGGGGGGCTGAAAACGAGCGAGTTGGTAGGGGGTCCTCCCCCAGAGAATTTTGAAATCTAGAGTCTCGGAAATCGTATTTACAACATTCTCCGCGACATACTTCGTGAAATAATTAGCCTGGATAAAGCGTAAAATGAAAGGTACTTTGAATGCTTACAGCAATATTTTGGAGGTTATTTCTCACTGAGCCTTCCGGTCTCCAACGCTAACCTGCGGTTTTTGGACACAAGCTTCCCGTCTGTGGGAAGGAAGCACACGCTGAGAAAATGTTAAAAATACGTAAACGCGAAAAGTTTCCGACGAGGCTTGTATAAAGTTGTAGCTTAAACAAAATAAAATGTCATCCTCATCAAAAGTGGGGGGGCTAAAGCCCCCCCCCCCTTCCCCGGCTACGCCGTCCCTGTTGAAACACAAGAAATTGGGATAATCAAACAAGTTGATTAACTAATTTGTACCACTGTAAGGTAAAAGAGGGGGTGTTGACGTTTCGAGCGTTAGTCCTTTGCTCTGACGAAGGGCTAAATCCGTAACGTCAGTACACCCCTTTTATCTGACGGTGGTACAAATTACTGTATCACTGATAACGAGCCTGCATTGCGATGGTCTTCGTTGCAACAGTAAACATCACACGACAATGTATTATTGTTGAACAATAATACAGGTGTTATCTTTGCAACTATGTTGGTTTATACATAACTGCGAAGATCTTTCATTTATTAAATATCTTTCTACCCCAGTACACTTATGGAATTTTCAAACATATACATTCATTTCTTCATCTTCTGCGGGCACAGTACGAACTCACCAATGACCTCTTCCCAGTTGGCTTGATAGCTCAGTTGGTTAAAGCTGTTAGAAATATTGTAATGCGTTACACGCTTGTGACGTACTTGCTTAGTGACCTGTGTGACGCGCGAGGTATCATGGGGAAGAAAAGACCTCGTGTTCTGCTTCTTGTCGGGTTTTAGTAGTATAAGAGGAATGAATTAAATACGGGTCAGTGCTAAATCGGCAAAATACGCCCTAAGAAGGGGACAAAAATTACCGAATAATTAGTGGGAGCAATAGAACGACAAAGTGAGCTGAAAAAAGGGAAGAGGAATGAATTAAATACGGGTCAGTGCTAAATCGGCAAAATAATTAGTGGGAGCAATAGAACGACAAAGTGAGCTGAAAAAAGGGGTTTCACAAAAATAAGCTGTAAAACAAGGTGAAAATTACCGTGGAGGCAATAGAATGCAATTTGAACATCCGAAAGTTAATTAGGTATTTCCAATTAGACAAATATGCATACTAGAAATCGAGACAAAAACGTTGGCGCACCGAGAGTGGCGACACAAAAGTATTTCCATTTAGAGAGTGGCGCACCACATTTAGAGAAAAGTGACACCGTTGTCTACTAATGTTCACTTTTCAAGAACTACAGGCTTTGGCAAGGCAATATGAAATCCCGGGAAGGTCGAGGTTGAGGACAAAAGCTCAATTTCATCGCGCTTTATTGGCGCACCCTCGAGCACGCGTGGAAATAGAACGTGCAGAAAGGCGGGCGAATTTCAACCTCACGTCCCGCGATGTCGCCCTCGTGTGGGTGAGTGGTGATGCGCGGTTGCGAGAACAGCTTTGCGACGGGACATTCTATGCCCTCGATGATCAACTCCAGAGGGAGTTTCAGGCCCGTGGGGTGCCACGACAATTAGCGGCACTTCTTGAAAATGTCGGCCGAAGCGGGTATTTCCCTTCCGTCATCTCGCGTACAAAGTACTTTTATTATACAGAGGTACAGGTCGCGGAGGCCCGACTGATTTACCGCGAGTGTCAGCTCGCCCACAATCGCTGGTTGGAAAATAAGGGCGGCAAATTCCTCCCGCGTGACGAAACACGAGCACATTTCTATGAATTATTGGACGACGCCTTCGCCATGTTCGAACGAAAGGTGGAAGACGCCGAAGAGTTTGGCGCGCCCGAATTCGGAGCAACCATGAATTGGTTGAGCTCGTTGTGGCTCGACTAACCCGACCACCCCCCGCTTTTTCGGCCCACTAATTATAGAATAAGGTCATCAATATGGATGAAAGCTTGGATTACCTCTTGCAGTTAAAAGACTTAGCAGCCTCTTTCTTAGAAGACACTCCAGATCCGTTCGGTGTTCTCAGAGGGGGGCCCCTAAAAGGAATCGATGGTCTGCTTCAAGGTAACCCCGAGCTTTGCCAGAGCGTGATCTCAGGCGAGTTTGATCATCTTACATGGGGACCTCCAATTGAGAGGCGAAACGAGGGCTATAGACCAAGACCAAGATCAAAGAGTAAAAGGTTGGCGTTGAACAAATTGTTGATGAAAGAGTTCGGGCTTGATTTACTCGAAAGAAAATCGATAGTAAACCTTGTGAATCGTATTGAGGACAACTTGAGTTTTGTCTCAGACTACCGCCGACTTCCCAAGCTGATATGGCTGCTGAAAGTGATCTTCGAACTCCGAGAGGACTCCGAAAGAGCATCCCTGTGCGACATCTCAAACATTCGCCAGACGACTCTTCGAAAATACGAAGATCTATGGTCCAAGCTGAAGTCATCGCTCAAAATGGAAATAAAAGCCTAGATTCAAGCGAGTTTTTCGCGCATCTCTGCGACCAATTCGCTGCGAATCTCGGTCCGCAGCTTTGTCAGATCGAGGTCTTCGTTTTTTGTCACAGCTTTTTGTTTAATCTCGCGCTTGAGTGTTTCATAGTTTTCAACCTCGGAGAGAATGAGTTGAAATTCCGTAGCGCTGATTTGGTTATCCTGCAAGGCTTTCGAGACCAAGTCGTTGATGGTACTCAACTTCGTCTCACCAATCGCGACGGTTCGCTCATGCTTGGAGATCTTTACGGCGATACGTTTTCTGACCCGGACCATCGAGGCTGATACAATTCCGAAGATGCCACCAATAGCACCCAGTGGAACCCCGACGACAATCCCAAGGCCGGTCAAAGAGGCGGCTAGGCCCGAAGCCGAAAGTATAACGCTCAGACTTCCAGTCGTCAAAGCTACCCCGTTTAGAATTGTCCGAGAGCGGGTATATTTTTTCCGAACCCCCTCGTAGTGGGCGATACTGTTTTTTAGGGCGGTCTGAATGTCACAAATCTTTTGAAGTCGAAACGAATGCCCCTCATCGTTGGGGGCGGTGGGAATCTTTGGGTACAAACAATCAGATTCCATGTCCTGTATACAGAGCTCCAACAAAACTTCTGCCCTGGTCGTCGGTACCGTCCAAACTCGAAAGAGATTTCTTTTTGTGGGGTCGACGGGGAGATAAAACGGACGCAAATGCCACACCGAAGGGCCTTGAAGCTTCAAAGGCTCGACCTTCGCCTGCAGATAGGAGGGCTTGCCCCCCTCATACGACTTGTTGGGGTCCACCAAATCGCAGTAGATTGAAACAGAGGGCGGCCCCCATTGTACAGGAACGTGAATCAGAACGCGCGGGACTTCGGATATCCCCAACAAGTGTGCTAGATTTACCTCTAGGATCACCTGTTCTTTCGAGAAGAAATACACCCCAGTAGCGGTTATCCGAAGTTCACAAGTGCCAGCGGTGACATCCTTTCCATGCCCATAGACAATAGCCTGCTGTAGACAGTGGAGGTTATACTCGCCTTTCGGAATGGTGACCAGAACGGGTCCTTGTGCTTTTCTGGTCGTGTATAAATCGGCGGCTCCTGCGCGAATGCGGTCCAGTTGCAACGGTTCGAGCTTGAAGCGATATATATAAGTTGGTCTAAGTACTGTGAGCGTTATTTCAGGGATCTTCACGGTTCGAGCAGCAACACTCGAGAGCTCACCACCGACCGGAGGGTGAAGTTCATTCACACCCTCGTTTGCCGCTATGCTGAGGGACATTTTATTTACCAGTGTATATATACACCATGGATCAATCCCACGAAATAGATCTTTGGTCTGTTCTAAAAACAGCGTTTCCAAAAAAGGCCGTAGAGTTCGGTAAAACCTTAGAAAAAATTAAATTTCCTAAACAGAGCAATTTTCCACAAGCCCTCCTTCTCCGCAGTCCGGACAAATACCCCGTCCCTGCCGTTCCGTTCGCTGAAACGGGCTCTGAAATCACACCGCTGCTTCGAGAGCTCGAGATCTTTGTTGACCCTAAAATCTCTTTCAAAGCAGGAGTCCGAGACTTCTAGAAGGAAACGACTATCACACATCGCTCGGCAAAGGAGGCTCATCGTTGGCTTTCTTCTCCCACGTACGAATATTGGCCTCAACAGCTGAACTTCGCCACATGGTGCGCAACTTCGGGGTGTGGAGTGTCGATTACCGATCCGGGCAATAAAACCTTCCCGCCTATAGTTCAGGGGCTGCTTCCCTTCCACGTATACTTCACCGTCCGCCGTATCCTATTCGAGCTCGGCTGCCCCCTCCCCGGAGACAAGGCGTTCCAAAAAACAAACAACCCACTTCGCAAGTCCGCCTTTGAAAGCCTCTGCATCGAATTCGGTCTGCCTAGAGCCCCGGACTTTCGCTGGAAGGGCGGCCGAAACCACGGCCTTGGAGACGTTTTCGTGGATTATCCAGTCGAAGGACCTAGGAACGAGTACGTCATCCGACGCTACGACACCGAAGCAAACACATGGCCTGATAGCCTGAATCTCTTCTCAGACGAGGGTGGGAAAAAGAATCAAGGTAATCTGTTGGCCTTTATCCGAAACGATGCCCACGGCGGAGCGCAATACAGCTGGTTTTCACCAAAAAAGGGTGAAGGACTGACTGAGGCTGGCATGGGTCGTCTCAATCGTAGTATCGAGGCTTTAGTTTATTGTGTTCTTGGCTCGCAAGTCAAAACCCGATCTACTATCGTGGGGGCGAGCGGCAGCGCTGTTGAGACCCGCCAAATGTTCAGACAACTTCTAGAGGAGACAATCGTAGTGAATGATATCTCCACCGGAATCCAGAACTATCAAAGGGCTTTGTCCGACGCCCGAGCGCAGCTGAATCTGGCCGTCGCCCCAGGGCTCTGGTTGCTCCCCAGCCGCCTTGTTATTAATTCAAACAGCGTTCTCGGGTACAACAACGATCTCCAGAAAGCGACCAGTGATATGACTTTCGGGGTAAATCAGCATGTGAACGAGAGGACACATAAGCGCACGCCCGTTGCACCAAAAACAAAAGCCCCCGTTCCACTTGTTCCGAAAACCCCAGGCCCCATTGTCCCGAAAACTAAAGCCCCCGTTGCGCCGTCCGCGCACGAGCGAAATCTAGCTGCAGTCACTGTTGTGGCCGCAGGTGCGACTTGGTGGTTGTTTAGGTAGACTTCTTCTTGTAGCGCTCGATGAGAAACACGACCACGGCTACGATCAAAAGCCAGACGTTTTTGGCTAAGAACCCAACAACTTCTCCGGCCGTGCGGAAGAGGAACGAGACAATGGCGCCTATGGCTCCAGGAAGGAGGTCTCCAATCTTTTTTCCGATGGCCTTCAACCCCCGCCATACCCCCTGTGCTACGCCGGCGAGCCCCCGCTGTAAAGCCCCCAAGATAACCCCAATGACCGTCCCAGCCGCTACGAGAACCCCCAGGACCCCTACTCCGTACTTCTTGAAAATGGCTTTTACATGATCGCGCAGAGACATTCGCTCCTCAATGGCTTCGCTTTGCCGCTCGAGTTCTTGAATCTCTTCCTCGCGCGCCGCAATCCGTGCCTCAGCGCCACGCCTATCGTCCGGTGAAGTATCGGGGGCGTCTCTTATCTCCTCGTCCTGTAGGTTTTGCTGCTCGAGCTCCTGAGTTCTGGCGTTATTCCGTTCCAAGATCTCGTCCGTGGATGGGCCCAGACGTTCTTTCAATTCTTTAGAGAAGTTCTTCGTTAAACTACCATCCATGTTTTTCAGTGGGCGCCACTTCTTGTTTTCCCCCTCCCACGCACGAAACATAATACGCCCGTCTTCCAGACCGATTTCGATTCCGTTAATATAGGGAAACTCGCTCTCCACCTCATTTTTCGCATCTTCCAGGAATCTTTTTTCGATTGGCTTCCCAGTAACAGGGTTGGTCACCATCTTCGTTTTTGGTCGTGCCCCCTCGATTGGCTCCGAAAACGACGTTTCTGCTGTGGCAGGCTCTCGTGGTGGGCCTCGAGATCTTAAGGCATACATCCCGATTTGCTCGTTACCTTTTTCATCGTCGGGTAACGTTGGAAACGGGTTACTAGTCTCCCCACCTTCAGCACCATCGGGGTCATCGGGGGGTATCAAAGGGGTCATCTCATCAGGGTCGATATCCATGTTTTGTTTCTGCCTATACATACAAGACAAATAAAATGGCGTACATCTCCAAGAAGCTTGACCCAAGGGAGGAGCCGCGCGCTCTCATGGCCGCAAAAGGAAAGCGTGTCACCCACCGCTTGACCTTTAACCCGAGCTCGGCGATCCACAAAGAGACTCTTTACGTTGACATTCCCAGACTTCCAGCCGACACCGTCCTAGTCCCAGACACCCTAGCCCTTGTAGGCGAGGTGTCGCTAGGCGGATCGACGAAGCACGCCAACAATCGCGTTGTCGACAACCTGGGGCGCTGTTTGATTAGGCGCCGGATCGTCAAGATGGGCGATAAAACCCTAGAAGACCTGGAACGCGCTGACCCAGTTGGAGCGTTCTCCGACCTGTGGCTTCCCACCGAAGAGCGAGCTAAACGTATCGAGCAAGGGATCCAGACAACCGCGGTCAATAAAATCCGCTCTAAGGCCGGAGACAAAGGCGATGTGGCGGGGGACCTAGCAATTGCCGAGTCCTTTCCAAAGTATCGGCTCCCACTTGATTTTGAGCTCCTTCGCACCCACGGTGTTCTCCATACGGCGAGTCTTCCGCCAATTCGGTTGGAGCTCACACTCGCCGCCGCCAGAGATGTCATCGTAAGCTCGGATACGAACAAGATTGGGAGCTACACGCTCAAAAACATCGAAATGGTGTATCAAGTGATTGAGTCCCCCGGTTACACGCAGCACGTCCCGAGCGTGGTTCTTTACAACCACATCTCGCACTACAAAGTGATCTCCTTTGCGAAGGCCACCGAGACAATTCTCACGGACAACATCCCCGTGCAACTCAAAAGCTTTGTGGGTGTCCTGTTCCTGTTCGTCGACCAGTTCCCCGCGGGAGCACGACACAGCGAAGCCTTTCCGAATCCGGGAGTGACAAAGGTTGAGTTCGACCTCAACGGCGTCCCCAACACGCTGTACCCCAGCGGCATGCTCCCCGCAGATATTTGGGAGACCGCGAGAGCCGGCGCAGAGTGGTTGGTGCACCCCCCAGCTTATAACCCGGTGGTCAGTCCTACGGGGTTCTTCAATGACAAATATGGGATCTTCATCGATCTCCGCACGGCACGCGACCACCTTGTGCACGGCGACGGACAAGCAGCCCTCGGTCCGGGAAAAAATCTTCAGTTCCGGATCTATCGAAAGACCGGCGGCGGTGGTAATGGCAACTGCCACGTCTTCCTCCTAGGCGACGCAGCATTCGACCTTGGAAGTCAAGTCGCCTACTATTAATCGTCGTCCTATATACGATGGATTTTCTCACAGACTTGATACCTGGCCATCTGCTTATCGTTGGTCCAACGGCGTCCGGGAAGTCGAGACTGGTCGTCGAAGCGCTCCGTGGGCCTTTTCGTGGGAAGTTCCACGTCGTGTGTTTGATTTGCCCCACCTACGCTCACAACAAAACATATCGGGGATTTGCCCGGAAGGACCCCGGCTTCGTCGCCCTGGCGCCAGCGAACGCGGGCGGTGAAATTGAGAAGTGCCTCCGGTTGGCGGTCGCGGTCTTCGAAGGTCGTGGCCAGGTGTTGCTTATTCTGGACGACTGCGCCGCCAGTGAAGACGTAAAAAGACATCGCAGCGCTTTGATCGAGCTGGCTTTCTCTGGCAGGCACAAGAATTTTTCAGTATGGCTTTTGACCCAACAATACACGAGCGTGGCAAAAGCGTTCCGGGAGAATGTGGCAGTGACGTTGACGTTTTACAGCCCGAGCGAGCTCGATGGGAAAACGCTTTGGGAGAACTACGGGGTGGGGCACTCGAAGGAAGAGCGCCACCAAATGCTATCCGCGCTCAAGGAGCATCCGTACGCCAGACTTTGCTTCCGTCTCCGCCATCCATTTGATATCGTGTTGGAAATACCAGCTCCCAGCAAAATTGTTTCGGCAGATAGATATAGTCATGGATGACACCGTGCTGGATGAAATTCTCCGCGAAGAAGGGCTGTGCTCCAGCGAGCCTCCCGTAGACGTCCGGGACGAACGGGAGGCACTGGCTATTCTTGCGGCCGCGGGCAACACCAAGGAGTACTTAAGGAAGGAGCTGTCGCTGGGCGACGTCCACAAGCTCTCGATCGCGAGCAAAGAGGTTGCTTCGCTCCATCTTCGTTACCAGGTGACCCTCGGAAAGCAGGTCGAGCACAGTCTCTCTAGCGGGGTTTTGAAGGTCGCGTGCAAGGCGGTAGGCCATTTGTTGGGAGCAGTAGGGAAAAAACTGGATTCCGAGCAGGCACTGTTAACAGACCTCCAGCAGGATGCTCTGATCCGACGTGAGTTGAGCTACGGAGCTGGCTGGATCGCTGTCAACGGAGGTCGATTGGTGGCGCTAGTGACTGCACTGGCTCATGTAGGTTGCCACACAGAAGACGCAAGCGCGCCTGTGGACGACATTGTGGATCGCTAGGGGCCCGCTGGCAATTTTTTGGTGTTTGTATAGTATACGAGCCCTGTCTGAAAGTGATGGAAGAAGAAGATCGTATTACAGCGCCGGTCGCTCCCGTAGCTCGCGACGAACCACACCGAGCTACGACAAGATGGAATTGGGGGCTCCCGATTGCCGCAGGGAGCCTCTTTGCCAGTTTGTATATAGTCTGTATCTAGCGCATCTCAGGCAACCGCAGCAGCAGCCAAAGCTTACTCACCCGCCACCCGAGCCTGCGCGGCCTCGCGAAATTATGGAATAGATTTTTGTATTGTATAGACGCTTTTCCATGGACAACAAAGTCGTAAACACTGTTGTGGAAGCGGCAACTCTGACAGGCATTGCTGCAGGTATTGGTTGGGTGGGAAAAAAAGTTCTCAAAACGCCTGTGACCTCGGACCCTTCCTCGTCGATTGAAAACTACGCGAAGTGGGTTGCAGTTCTCTCGGGAGCCGTCGCCGCCAGACAATATTTAGTCGATAAAAAGATAATCCCAGCTGAGTAGAGATGGCAACCATAGCGTTGATGGTGGGTGGGGCTATCCTGAACGCTACGGCCTTCGTAGGTGGGTCGTATCTCGCTCGGGCGCTTTCTGGGAAGAGCCCTGATGCAATGGCGGCTGAGCGAAAGCGCCACGACAAAGCCTTGGAGAAGTACCAGGCTGACTGGGCTGCCTGGCAGAAAAGCCGCGAAAAGCTGGCTGATTGGGAAGCAGAGCAGGATCGACTGCGAAATCGCGCTGACCAAGACACAGCTGCAACGAACCGCGCCCTAGATCTGTACGCCCAAACCCATCCTCGCCCCACGGAAACCGACGCTCCACAATGGGGCGACTATTACCGACCTTCGAGAGACCAGCGAACTGGTGAACTAGCCTATGTCGGTGGTGGGAAGCTCGCCATTGGATATGCTGCTAGCCGATTGTTGTGAGACAAAATAGCTTTTTTTCGCGATGGAACTATAGACCAATGGAAAAGAAGCTGTCCGATATCTACTACAGCCCCCAGGGCTATTGGAAGGGGCATGCCGCGTCGAAGAAGTTGGCGGTCGCGGCTGGCGTCTCTGAAGATACCGCCCTGGCTTGGCTAGAAAAACAGGCAATTTGGCAGATCTACCTCCCGCCCCCACCCCGCATACCAAGGCCAAGGTTCAATGTCTCAACACCAAACGAGGTTCATCAGGCCGATCTTCTATTTCTACCGCATGACCGACCTGGCCGGGGGCGGAAGCCTTACAAATATGCGCTCACTGTGGTCGATGTTGCCTCGCGCTACAAGGAGGCTGAGCCTTTGGCTTCAAAGGAAGCGAAAGAAGTCGCGGGGGCATTAGAGCGAATCTACAAGCGAAGCCCTCTCGAGTGGCCCAAGCTACTCCAAGTCGATCCAGGAAAAGAGTTCATGGGTGCTGTCTTGCCGCTACTAGCTCGTCACAATACCGAAGTTCGGCGTGGCCGCGTGGATATCCACCGAGACCAAGCGATCGTTGAAAGGTTCAACAGGACTCTAGCCGAGAGGTTGTTCGGTTACCAGTACGCCCAGGAGATGCTTCTTCCCGAAGGTGAAAGATCGGTACAGTGGGTGGCTCGGCTGCCTGCTGTTGTCGCGGCGTTGAACAACGAACCGACGCGGTTGATCGGAACAAAGCCACAGGATGCCATCGAATCCAAATCGGTGGTACAAAAACCTTCCGCTGTTGTACCTGGGAGAGCGGTTGGTTTGTTGGAGGACAGACTTTCCTCTGACGCCGACTTACGGTATTTATACCAGCCGGGTGAGCAGGAGGGTGGACGAAGAAGTGCAACGGATCCAATTTGGAGTCTCGAGGTTCTCGACCAAGAGCGCGCGATTGTTCGACCTGAAATTACCCCCGAAAGGCGTACTCAAGGGGTTCGGTGTGAATCCCGTCGGGTAGAACGCGTCTCTTGTCGTAGTAGGCGGAAAGCCCTAATTTCTCCTGGTGGTAGGTTGTCATCATCCCGTCGACCATGCGGAAGCCTCGGTTTTCTGCCCGGTCGAGCGCTCTATCCAGGGTTGCTTTGTAGCGACCCCAAGTCAAGTCGTTGTCTTTCTTGGCCATCCCCTTCGCCGAGGTTTTGTTTTTGCCCTCGCAATTGTCGACGTAGTACGCCTTGCTGCAGAGCGCTATCGCCCGGGTTCCCTCGAACTCTAGCTTGAACAGGCCCGGCGTCCGCCCGCTCCACTTGTCCCAAGCGAGCCACTGTTTCTTGCAGCCCTCGAATTCTCCGCGGAGCTCGGGGCGGACGACTTCCTCTAGGGTCTTCCCGGAGATGGCCATGTACAAGCTGTCCGTATCCATTTGGATCAGCTCGAAGTCTTTACTATCTACGAAACGATCAAGGACATCGTAATAGAATTCGAGCATCCGTAGTTTCGCTAACTGGTAAACCGTGATCCCGATTTGAAACGGGCGGGTGATTTCTATCTTCTGCTTCCTCCTGTGTAGTTCAGTGGCTTCACCTATTTCGTTGAGGTCCTCGAACCAGGAAGATCGGAGAGCACGATCGACCACCGCTTCGTCTGTTGTGTAGGAGACAAGCGTCTGGCGCTCCAGCGCTTCAATGAATTTGCCGTAGCAGCTATTCCCCAACAGTTTGAAGAGGTCGGCGAATAGTGCTTTGTCTTTGTCGGCATCGCCTTGGCGTCGAGCTTCGGTTACTCGGTCGACGAACCACCCGAATATCTTTTGGGGTTGGTAGTCGATCGTTCTGTAGACCGCGGTGACAACCAAACCGTGGCCGAGGTACCAGCGGAGAAGGGGGGCGTACAACAAGAGCTTTTTGGCCGACAAGGCGCCTACAAGCTTCGCATCTGTTGAGCGGGTTCGTCCTGTTCGCTCGAGACAATCCAGCATCTCTTGGGGGACCTCTTCGACGGGAATCTCCTTGCTGTAGAAGAGCGGGGTCATTTCTTCGAACTTTGCCCAGAGGTTTTTGGGGACCTCGATGTCGACCTCTGCGAATCCGAACCAGCCACCAGATCGAAAACTCTTCAGAAAGCTGTCCAACTCGCTAGCTTCCCAGTGGTGCACGATTCCCTCTCCGCAGGGCATTGGTTTCGCCATCGTCGAAAGATATAAAGCGTTCGCGTCGTAACCTAGTATGCGTTTACAAGGTTTAGCCTCTGCGACCTGATGTGAACGAATTCTCGAGACTCCCGATTCGTGATAGCGTGTAAATACGATCGAGGGACCTCCTATGACGCTCGCTTTAAGCATGTCGTACGCTTCTTTGTTGGGGGCGTACAGCTCAGGCGCATTGGAACCTTTTAGCGTCCCTCGAAGGACAAACCTCATCGAGACACCCGGTAGACTTACCGCATCTTTGAAGATGTCGATGCCATAGTCTGTGTAGAAGTCGCGCATCTTTTGGAGGGCTTCGACGAAGGGGCCCACGTCAAGATTGTTATAATAGCGGAGCCAATCGGCGAACGTCTTCATCTCCTTCTCCCGGAATAGCCGCTTGCAAGCCCGATATTCGGAAAGGGAAAGGAGATATTTGCCTTTTAGTTTCGAATACCACTGTGGGTAGTCCGGTAAGCCGGGAAAGTCGAGCTTGTCGGGGGTATCGAACCAGTCGTACGGGAACCACGACTTCGCGAGGGTACACCCGTAGGCTTTGACCCAGGCGTCGTAGGTTTTCCCAGGACCGATATAGTTCACAACGTCCAGGAATTTGAAGTCCGGAGTCGTAATGAACATGATCTGGTTGGCCTTACATCCCACTTTGATGGACTGGTCGGTCGTCTTACAGAGCTCTTCGACGAAGTAGTTCCGGATCAAATTCAAATCGTACTTACCCGAATTGAACCCGAGCACGGGGACTTGGTCGCACCACTCTTCGATCGCTAGCCGATACTTTTTGGGCAAGAGCTCGATGGTGTCGGGTAGGAACTGACGGCGGACGTCTTCTCGTATCCTAGCAGCTCGGCGTTCTAGCGCGCGAATGAACTCCTCGATAAGCAACTTCGGATCTCGATTACAAAGGTGCTCAGGAACAGGGTCGAGGGTGTCTGATAGTGAGACGGAGATAGGAATATGTGTTCCCTCTAGTGTCAGGTCTTCTGTAGGACGACGAGTGCTGGTCTTGTCGAGGTAACTCTCGAAGTCGTACACGATCGCGTGGGGGTAGGTTGCCGTTTTTGGATCGGGGATGCGATCTTTTCTCCAAGGTTTTAGCTCCTCGTGCTGCCACCTAACCACAAGACGATACCCGGCGGCGCGGATTTTGGCTTCACGCTCGAGCGTCTGTTGGTATGCCATTTCACGCGTAACAGGGCTGCCCTTTTTCTTGGAAAGATTCCGAAGTTGCTCCTGGCGTTGCTTCGGAGATGGGAAACAGATTTTGCACCCGTGCCATAGGCACCCGTTGAATTGGAAGACGAGCTTTGAGATGGGATCATAACCATCTACGGCGAAACCTTCCATCATTCGCTCGCCTCCGTGACCACATAGCTGGGTGATGGATATGGATCCCTCTAGCGCGGGCTTCATACTCGAGCCACTGTACTGCTTGGATGCTATCCCGTTTTTTGTGGGTAGAAGACCTTCTCAAAGGCCGATGGTGGAGCTTCCACTTTCTCTCCACGACAGACAACTTTTGTCTCACCTTGGGTGCAACGATCGGCATGTCGATGTAGGTTGTTGGACTGTGTAAACCGCGCGTTGCACTCCCCGCACACGAACCCTTTCGCAAGTTTCCGGATGTCGCGAATGAGAAACGCGTGCCCCTCGTAGACGCCGATCGTCATTGGTGGAGTACCTACTTTTTCATAGTGCGCTGGGTGCCTCTTATGCAGCCAATCTCCAGACTCTGTCGGTTCGTATACCCGGATCCCGAATTTGAAGTGCTGCTCTACTTTCCGCAGCTCGTCCAGAGAAACCCCTGGGCAATTCTCGTGCGATTGGTATATCTCTGCAGCAAGATCACGAGCTTGGAGGGTGCAACAATCCGCGCGCGCGCCACGATGAACCGCTATACAGCGAAAGAGGCAAAGGTTATCGCCATACGTGTCCAAGGAATACATTCCCTTCTTTCTTTGGAGCCAGTCGGGTAGTGGGCCTGTACCCAACAGTGGCGCCTGCCGATCTACTACGACCTTGACTTCCACATAGATAAAACGAATGAAGGTCCACTTGGTGCTAGGTCGCTCAATTTGGTTAACATTCAAGCGCTTCTCGTCTTCCGCCTGCACCCAGTCTCTAGCTTCTGGCTCTAGCCGCTGGATCCAAGGACTCTTTTTCGCAGTTTTGGGAAACAAGATGATTTTACCCGTTTCGATGTTCCTTAGTCGATAGGTGTAGCTGTAGCGCAGATAGAAACTGGTCGCGACCCGCTCGCGGAGCTTATCCATAATCCGATCCACCAGAGGCCCGTCCACGCCACGGAAGAAAGACCACGTCCAGAAGCGCCGCCCGCGTTGCTCGCCCTCTCTTTCTCTGTTCAATTCATCGAGTATACGCGCGCCTTCTGCGAAAATAGATCGCGCTAAGGGTGCTCGCCGGTTTTCAATCCTTCTACGAGCTTCTGCCCTCTGCTTACGAGTAGTTCTCTTTAGTGAACCCTCCGATAGGAGCGCGGTGTCAATCTCTCTCGCAAGTTGACGGATTTCACGAGCCCGCTGTCCCTTCTTATTTGGGTCCCATATATCCCCTCTGGTAATAGCAGGGTATCTCCCCGTCTGTTGCGCTCGTCGGAGTCGTTTCCTCCACTCCGCGGCGCGAGCCTCCACGATCACTCGTTGGAGGTCATCTTTTCTTTTCAACTTCGAGCGCCCAGGCAGCCCGTAGCTTCGTGCCAAAGCGCGTAGATCTTTGACGGTAGGCATGTCTATATAACAGCGATATTAATATTTCTCTCGAATGGAAATACTTTTTGAGTCGCCACTCTCTAAATGGAAACACTTTTTTGTGCCGCCACTCTCGGTGCGCCAACGTTTTTGTCTCGATTTCTAGTATGCATATTTGTCTAATTGGAAATACCTAATTAACTTTCGGATGTTCAAATTGCATTCTATTGCCTCCACGGTAATTTTCACCTTGTTTTACAGCTTATTTTTGTGAAACCCCTTTTTTCAGCTCACTTTGTCGTTCTATTGCTCCCACTAATTATTTTGCCGATTTAGCACTGACCCGTATTTAATTCATTCCTCTTCCCTTTTTTCAGCTCACTTTGTCGTTCTATTGCTCCCACTAATTATTCGGTATTTTTTGTCCCCTTTTTAGGGCGTATTTTGCCGATTTAGCACTGACCCGTATTTAATTCATTCCTCTTATACTACTGTTTTTGTAGACGTGTTTTTCTTTTCGGTGATTTAAGTTGAGTTTGACGTGAATTTCGAGTCTGGTGCGCCTTAAAGCGACCTAAACCCACTTTAACATTCTTTACAAAAGCGTTGCACTGGTATCGTAAGGTCATGGGTTCTAATCCCGTTCAAGCCTGAATTTTTTTGTCTTATGTTGGTAACTGACTGTTGTTTACATAACTGCAAGGATCTTTGATTTATTACAAATCTTTCTACCGCAGTGCACATGTATGAAATGTTTCATATACACACAACAATACGGAACGTTGTAAGAGCTGCAAACCACCCCGGCGAGGTGGAAAGCTCTTGAATGTAACTTAGAGTTATTGATATTATACACGTGTATCAATGGTATAACTGAGGTTCCCCCAGCTCCCTACCAACAACTCGCTTCTATCACGAATCCTGCAGTCTGATTGGCTAACGTACTCACTATCTTCTGTTTGATAAATAGCGAGTAGCGAAAACGCCTGCGCTTGGAACAAAACAGTACACTTTAACAATTATATAATCAATAAATATTGGTATAAAATCGACGGTAGCAATTTCATTGGTTTCTACTGGGTGTTCCAAGATTTAAAATTAAAGGTCAACTCCTCGGGGGCTATCGACGCGCTTTCTATTTTTTTATGTATCTTTTGACGCAAACGAATCAATTTCGCGCGCCAACTCCAACCTCCTGGCTTCTCGGTTTTGAGCTCGATTCCAGGTCTCCACTGGAACTGGCAGGTGAAGTAAAATACGAGAAGTTGTAGAACTACGAACAACCTACCACGTGTACTAACCTTAGCTATATTGGCATCAATAATTGGACGATGTTAAATAACGTATGTCGGACCCCTAATCTCGTACCCAGTTCTACCACTTTTTAGTGTAAAACAGAGTGAGATCTGGGTACGTGATTAGTCGGACCCCAAGATGGAATATGTCTATTTGGTGTTTTTTAATTTGTTTGTTTATTTATTTATTTATTTATTTATTTTTATTTATTTTATTATTTTTTTTTTTTTTTTGGGGGGGGGGGGCTCGCGGCAAGCTATGTAAAAAGGGCGAAGAAACAAGGGTTTTCCAAGCGAGTTGAAAAGGCAAGTTGTTCCATCGCGTGATAAAAGAGCAGCTGACCTTTCAAGCATATGCCGTGCTACTCTCTCAAAGCTAACGCTCGCAAAATCAGCTCTATCGCCTTATGGTGGTAGAACTGCAGTAACCTTATCAACTTTTTATAAGCCCAATTTCAAGTCTCAATACCCAAAATACGCTACACTAGTTTCTCTAGAAAGCAATCCCTTGGTATGTCCAAGGAACTTGCGACGATGCTGTGAGTGCAAAAATAGGTAAGCAAAGGTGCACGCGAGCCACAGGAGGCCCACGCAGCCGGCGCTAACTCCCGGTTTCAGTAGCATAAAGTACCTGGGAGTATTGTTACTCGACCCCTGGATGGGATGCTAGTCCAGTGCAGGATTACCCTCTGCATTATATGGACCGTACTCATTCATACACCTGAGTGAAGGGAAACAGTGTGGCGTTACATTTCTTGTCCAAGGAAACAGCATAGTGCCATCACAGGGGCCTCGGAGTCCGCGGACATCCTTAAGCGTCTCCACAAAAATACTTAAAAAAAATTATGGCCAACCTCAATCTTCTCCTCAATTTAGCTTGAAAAATGTATGAATAATTGTCTTTGGATCCTGGAAGCTCTCGGTTTTCTTCAACCTCCCTGGTGGACTTTCACTAACTGTTCGCTTCCCGAACACAACGTTTGAAGTTAAGCATAAATGGCTGATCCGAAGCCAACATGGTTTTCCTTAATGTATGCTATCAGCTTTTGTTATGGAGGTTTATACCTGACAAAATGCAATCCTCTGAAATTTTAATAGTAATTTCCGAATAGTGAATGCATCGAGCTGAACCTGAATGGCAAACACCCGTTTCAGGTATAGATCATAACGCAAGTAAGCATCACGCAAATAGTCATCACGCAAATAATCACAACACTAAATAATCAGCGGTCATAGGTAGGACCTGGGCATACGCTAAAATCGAACCAAAAACCTTCGTATCTTTTTTGAGAAGATGGTGTTTGAGCAGGAGATACCATCTTCAAAGTGATTATATTTCCTTTCATGATGCCTTCTTGCGTTATGTCTGTTTGCGTGTTATGCCTTTTCGCGTTATGCCTTTTTGCGTTATCCCTATTTGCGTTACGCCTATTCGCGTTATACCTCTTCTCGTTATGCCTTTTCGTTTTATCCAATTTTGTGTTATGACTTTTCGCGTTAGGCCTTTTCTCGTTATAATCTACGCGATACCTCAGAAACGGGTGATTACCATTCAGCTTCGGCTCGATGCATTCCCCATTTGGAAATTACTATATCAATTACAGAGTTTTGCATTTTGTCATAAATAAGCCTCCATATTTTGTCACCCAGTCAATAATAATAATAACAATAATAATAATAATTTTACTACTAACATAGCGCAAAAGATATATGATGTAATGCGTAGTCAGTCCAATTGTCAAAAAGAACAACTCACCACAGTCTTAGTAACATAGAAACCAAAACAATAGTATTATTTGCTAACGATGCCCCTTTCAATAAATAGTTTCTTAAGTTCCCCTTCTATAGCTTCGTTAGTGTCTTTCAGTCCTTCGCACACGTGATGAGCCCAGTGAAAATATTCTTGAACCCTCTCGTCAGTCCATCCTTCTGGTGTTACTCGCTTGAGATCTCTCAAGTTGTACAGCTTGTCTGCAAGTTTTACAAGCTTTGCTTCGTGACTGGAACAAATCGCATGGTTAACAGTGCTAAATATTGATGGTATAGTCATATTTAACTAGTAACTTAAGGTTCAAAGAGATGAAGGACATTAGTTTTACATTTTGTTTCTTAATAAATGCCATTTATTTAGAGAAAACTATTATTCTCTTCAATCTAGGTAAAAACTGGCTTCAGGGATATCTCCTTGCTTCTCTGCATCTTGCTAAACATTCTGCCACTGTTCACCTCAATTTCAGAGAATGATAATTTATTGCTAATTAACATGTAGATTCAGAAGTGACTCCTGCTTCAACCTGCCAAAGTTGAAGACTGAGGAAGATAACATTCACCAAGATCCACACAATAATTAAATTATTTTTCATATCATACAAAAGCTGAACCCAAAACTGTACTTTTATCATTAATTCATTCATTCAAAATGTTTCAAAGCCCATAGTTTAGGCCATGGGCCATGCAGACGTCAAAATACTCCAACAATAAAAGGAAAAAAGAACCAAGCTAAATTGATCCCTACCTACTATTTCTCGCATGAAGGATTTGTAATCTTTTCCTTTCCATTTTGGGTAGCATCTTATCATCTGTGAGTTCTTTTACAATACATAGCACTTCTTTACCAAATCTTGCCTCTAATTCATCAAATGTTGTGTTGGTATCTTCTACAGTATCATGGAGAATAGCTGCCTGGGTTGAAAATGTTTTGTAAAAATTGCATCAGTGTTTAACATTATTTTCTGTAAATTAGCGATGTGGCTGTTAATTATTCCGCAATTTGAAACTGACTGTACTAGAGTAGTAGTTATGCAATAATAATTATACAACTACCTCTAAATCCAATATTGGCAACTGTCCAATTTTTCTTAAATTGGACACCTATCCAATTTAAGAAAAATTGGACAGTTGCCAATATCGGATTTAGAGGTAGCTATATAATTAACAAATAACAGGACTCCGTGCTTGTCCAATTAAGAAAATGTTGGATTCGAAAATTCCTTGGAACACCAAATTGGACTCGGCCTGCGGCCTTGTCCAATTTTGGTGTTCCTCTGAATTTTCTCATTCAATATTTTCTTAATTGTACAGCATGGAGTCCTATTATATATACTAATAGTGACAACAGGGTTCATACAAAAAATTGCAACCATTTTTCAAGGACTTTTCAAGGACTTTTCAAGGATCAAATGTGATTTTCAAGGACCCCAAACAGGAATTTAATTTCAGGGATGGCAAATACAAATAGACATACATGTAGGCATATTCCAAACTAACAGGTTTTCAAGGCCACAAGTTTTTGCTCCACCTCCGTCTGACTTGCTGTTATCCTTAGTTAGCTTATTTTGCTGTGTTGCGAGTTCCTTGACATCAGAAAAAGAATAACAATGCAAAGCAACTTTGCTTTCGACTCCACCGCATTCGAAGGTTGAGAAAATTCAAGGACTTTTCAAGGACTTGTAAAGAAATTCAAGGACTTTTCAAGGATAAATTGAGTTCAAGGACTTTTCAAGGACTCCCCCTAAAATTCAAGGACTTTTCAAGACTGTGCGAACCCTGGACAATAACAAAAATAACAACAACAACAATAATAATATGACAATAATGATAATTCTGTCTACCCTTAATACAGTCAACTCTCTCACTGCCTCTGAGACCACTTCTCAAAAGCGGACACCTCCCGTAAGGGACCACTTTGTAAATAACCATTTTGTTTCTCAGTTAAATACTGTTTCAAAACTCTGTCATAAGCAACCACTACTCAAATTTCTCAAATGACTTATTCTTTTGTTTCCTGTTTCTGGTAAGCGATCACCTGGCACGATCACATACGACTGTAAGAAAATCAGTACTTAATGTGTCACATAATACTTCAGTTTTTAAAAATAGTGCTGACCCGGAGTGCTGGCAGATAATAATAGTTTGCTTGCCAAAAAGATGGCTGTATAATACTAATACTAACAATAATAATAATAAAATAATAATAATGGTCTTTATTTCCTCGAGATAAAAATAATATCCTATGTTACATGAATATTGTAATACTAAATAAATTACAAATGTAAGTAAACAAATCAAAGATCTTGTAATATAAAGATCTGTAGATAAGCAAGCGGATTGTTACAGAGATATGTGATAAAGTGAATCGATGCTGCAAATAAAGCAAATGAAGAAGATTTGGAGATCTGTTAGTGCAAATGTCATGTTTTAATAGGGTGCTCGAGTTTGATTCTCAAGTTTTCTTCGGTTCAAATTGAATTTCAGGGGCTTTTGATTAAACAGTGACACATTTTTTAATTGTATTGTACTTTTCTTGAACCGTGTTGCTTCTAAAAAGAACAAATTAAATTCGGGTAGAGAAAACATTGTCTATTTGCCTAATTTAAATAGCTTACAAGGTAATATGTTTATGTAATTGCGATAATCAATTCAGTTTGAGCCTATTTTGTTGATTTTTCCCACTTCCTGTAAGCGACCACTTTGTCAGGCACCAACGGCGATTGCTTTAGCAAGAGAGTTGACTGTATTAGCATTTTGTATTTTAAATGATCAAATAGGCTTACCACATTAAAAAATGATTAACAGGGTAAATAAAATGATTCTAACCATACAAATTTACCCTAAAATTGATCTTAAGCAACAGTATAGAAATAAAGACAAAGATGAGAACATTTCAAGCGAAAGGCATGTCTGAAAAGTCAATGTAATATTAAAGTAGAATCCAAGAGATAAATAGACTAGAAATTCATAAAATACTATTCAACCATGGTAATCTAGTATACTGCTTTCTATATACAGTGTACTCAGGTAATCTATATTTAGTACCAATTTTGTCAACCAATTTAACCCCATCACATCCGCCCAGAGTTCCCAACATGTTAAACATGTATGTGTATATTTACTACTCCACTGCTACATCATTTTGCCATTGAGAACACGCAGAATATTCTACCTTATTTTTTTCTGAAGCATCTCAGCGGGCCGGAATCCCAAATCCTCGAATCTGATTGGCTAATCGCGCGCTCGTAACCGGTCCAGCTTTTTACGATACGGACCACGGTCCGGCTTTTTATCCGCGCTATTCGCGGCAAATTGAAAAAAAAAGCAAACAAACAGAAAAAATAAATAAGTTATTTACCGGTCTAGGTCGGTCCGTATGGGAAAAAACTGTGCCCTTGGTCTTGAGTACGGCCCTCGGCCTTCAGCCTCGGGCCGTACTCAAGACCTCGGGCACAGCTTTTTTCCATACGGACCTCCCGCCCGGTAAATAACATATATATATTTCATTGTTTAGTCCTGGTTTCACCCATTTTCTAGACGAGGACGCAAAACAAAAAGTGGTCAGATCGGATGAACCAAGTTTCGACTTGTTTACAGCTTTCAAACTTGACTTTCCGGACAACAAATTTATTTACGATGAGCTATAAGAAAACTTTGATTTACAACATACCTTCCACCTCCCCTAGAACTTTTGGCAGAGTGTTTAAAACTTTTTTCAGTCTTTGCAAAGTATTTTGGTTAAGCATTAAGTGTCAAGAACCTATCATTTGAGAGTCATTTTATCCAATCAAATATAAAAACGAATTTTACTGGCTTTATCTTTTGTCACGGACATGTATCCCACATTCGCCATATGAAGAATGGAAAAGTTGCCACTTTCTGTACTCTAGCTAAAAAAATAAAGATGCTAATAATGCGCGCAGATATTTTGCAAGTTGCATGGCAGTGAGCATAATCTTGCAAAACATTGAATAAGGGGTATATTTAGTATGTCTAAGTTCCACGAGCGAGCAAGATGGGCCTATATGTCTTGTGCGCTTTGCCCCACAACAAAAAGAAAAGAAATTGTTATATATCTGGACTTTAACTCAACAAAACGAGCACTGTGATTGGTTGATTCTTGGTCATGTGCCTTTAATCAAATTCAAATGTATCCCGACTGGGATACAACTGCGCAGTTGTTGCTCGTGCCCCAGTTGTACCATCTTTGTTTGCTTGTTTTTGCTAAGAGAATGTCTAAACATATAACAAAGTACTTAATGTATGGCCCCTTGACAAAATAGTTACTGTTTGTTTTGTTTTTCCGAGAGTCCTGACGTTTCCCGAGACGACGAACAAAACTAATCATTTTCCCAAGAGACCATACATTTAAGTGTACAATTTACATCAAAATAAATCCTTTAGCAACCATATTTGTTCGGTCAAGAGGATTGGATATTGGGGGGGGGGGGGGGGGGGGTTATGACCTCGGGTTTGTCTCAGTCAATAAAAACAAAAAGAACGAACTTAGTGTCCAGCTTGACGTCACGCTTAGTCAATAATTGGATGAAACAGTTCATTACCTGTATAACGTTCGTGTTGTGAATGCCACCTTCTTTCCACAGGATGTAAGCCACTCCAATTGGATGATTGATGTATGGCGTCTTTTCAGGGTCTTTCCGTCTTTGATTCTTGTGTTTACAAGCAGCAAAATTGGCTGCTTCTAGTATTCGACCGACAATTCTGCTTTCGCCGTCTGCCATTTTGGAAATGACCTTCCCAGGTTCACAATTGGTATCTTGTCACGTTGAGTGTAGCAGGCCAGGCCATTCAGCAACACGTGGCGATACACGCAAAACTGAAGGCAGTGGCCGAAATATAAGAACGTTTTACGATATGTTTTGTCTGATAAATCTATGAAGCCATTTCCTTGTTGTTCACTGGTAAAATACTCAAGTCACTGGGCCGATGTTAAGTACAGAAAGGCTGTTTTAAAATAGAGAAAACGTTGGGCCTGGAAGATCAACCTCGTTCCCAAGACCGCTGCCCTAATTTCAGGGAAAGGTCCTGGGAATGAGATTGCCGAAAGATCAGGACCCGGTTCCTGAAAAGCCGATTAAACTATCCCCCGATTAGCGCTTTATCCACGCTTAAAATTCTTATCTTGTGGATAACTAATCGGAGGATAAAAAGGCGTTCCTGAAAACAGATTTATCCCGCGATTAACTATCCACTGATTAAGGTCAGAACAAACCGGTCAGACTGGTTATTTTCACGTACGCGGCTGAACGCGGGAAAATATTGCAGCTACTGTCAGTGAACTCATGAGAAAAGAAAAGAAAAATGGCGGAAAGTGAAAATGAACGTGAAGTTATCGTTGAATCAAAAAGAAGAAATAGAAAACCCAATTTTTCCGTGAATGAAATTTCTGTAATTACAGAAAAGGTTAAAAATCACCTTGCAGTCATCCAGTCGAAATTTTCAAACAACGTTACTAACAAAAAGAAGAATCAAATTTGGCAAGAAATAACCGAGGCTGTAAATGCAGTGGGGATGGCAGGCCGAACGGTTACGGAAGTAAAGGATAAATGGAGAAATTTACATAGTACAGCAAAGAAAGAATTTTCCACATTTAGGAGGGAAACACAGAAAACTGGAGGTGGTCCAGCTCCAAAGCCCCCGAGTTTGTCCAGCGAAAAAATTATTGAAGTTTTTGAGGACACACCGGCTTTCAGTGGTTTGAATGGGTTTGAAGCAGGTATGTAAACAATGCTATTGTTACGAAAGTTGTCATGTGATTGCTCACCATTTGTCGGCCATATTTTCGTAACGTTTTCCTTGCGAAGATTTTGAGTTGCTCTTAATATAAGCTCTGCATGTTTTGATGGAACGGCAAGTGTGGATGCTTCGGAGAAAAAGATAAGTGTGAAAACTTTAGAGGCTGAACATTCTCTGACAAAGATTTTGTGCTCTCTGCGAAAATCATATTGCTCGTTTGACGTGTACGAACGCAACTGAGCTGAGTGGCAATTGAGCAGTTATAAGTTCTTCTATGAAGTCATTTACAAACAAAGATTGTAAAATTAGACATGTGAGTATTTTTATAACTTCTCTTAGGTCCAGAGGCCGCAACACCCAGTGAGAATGCCTGGGTTTGTAGTGTAGCCAACAACGAGGATGGTTCTGTGGAGGTTGTTGGCGTTAAGCCAAGCAAGAAAAAAAGACAGGACGACGTGCTGGAGCTTCAGCACGAATGTCTTTCGCTTAAGAAAGAAAACTTAATTTTGAAAAAAAGAAAATTAGAGCTGCAAGTCCAGCTTTTGCAGAGTCAATTTGATGAAATTAATTACATTCCTAAGCTGCTACCTTAGAAGAACCCTGTCTATCTCTGTCATTTGCTTGTTCTTTATTTATTTCTGCGCAAAAATCGAAATAAGGGAAGAGTTTGTTTGATCACCTCTCATATTGTTTTGTGAGCACGGTTCAAGTGACAATGGTATTTTATATATTATTTGGTGCTTGTGCAACGTTTAGTTCTGTATTTTTTTCCAAATTGGCATAAAAGAATAACTTATGATGAGTGTTTATCTTCACTCTGAAACAAAATAACAAGTAAAAATTTAATCAGGTTGTCTGATTAAAAAGTTTAGCTTTTGTACCTGTGGACCATTCTACCAATGGACCATGTCCAGATGAAATTCACGTCACATTTGGTTGACACATTTTGTAGTTTGCAGCTTTCATGTAATAACTGATTCAGAAGCAGCTTCATTGAATAAAAGACTGATTTTGACCTTCTTCTTGTTACTACAGTTCATCACAACAGAAAAGAAGCATTTATTATGCACATGCATTTGTCATGTGAACATGTTACTGTATTAAACATTTCATTAATATTTGCTGGTGCTTTGTGGTGTCACTTCACCATGACATAATTTAGTGCACCTTGAAACCTTACAACTTTCTTAGTAATATATAGCAAAGTCATGCACTGTTGTTAAAGTCATAAGAGTAACAAAACAATAAAACTATTATAAACCCCTACTTTTCATAGGTCTTCATATACTTTGCAAACAGCAGATCACAGACAGCTAAACCTTACGTAAGGCAGCAATAATTGCATACAGTGTTGTGTTACAAGTTTCTCTTCAAAATATACTTTTTTATGCGTCCACATAATAAACGTACATGCTTGTTTTGTTTGCCTGTCTTTGAAGCTATCTTGGCATTTTATTTTCACAAATTGTTTTCAATAAAATGGTATGAGAATTGGATTAAGGAGCTAGAGGTCAAAACAAAACAATAATAGCATTGACAAAACAACATGTCACCAAAGTAATTTGTATCTCTGGTTAGGCAAAAACACAATAATTATTGAAGTCTTTGTAACACAGCACTTTTACAATTGCAAGATGATAGCAAAGGTTGTGTTTGCTAAACAATGTCATTTGAAACTGGAGCATGAAATAAACATTTTTAAAAAAACATATCACAAATGTAGTCCCTCACAGCCTTTCCATCCTCGGGGCCACAATATGCTGTAAGTTCTGGTTGATCTTCAATGTTTTCAAAGCCTGCATCCATTGACTCATTTTGGCTGGGCCCTTGGACTCTGATATGGGTTCCGTCTACGCAGCCAATTACTCCTGGGAATCCTCCCTTGCGGAAAAACCCTTCCTTTGCTCGTTGAATTTCAGCGGCGGTGGTCGGCCAACCGATAAACTCGTTCCGCTTTTGAATCAGTGCTGCAGACACGTCACGAATTATGCGAGAAACGGTTGACTTTGGTAGGCCCACGGTATCGCCAATCACTTGGAGGAAGCTTCCGGAAGCGAAGAAACGTAGCGCCACAAGCACTTGAACAGTTGGCGACAAAGCATGGTTTCGCGAGGTTTGTCGTTCAAGGTCTTCCCGGAGAAGTTCGACCAGAAACTCAATGGACTCACGGCCAAACCGAAAGCGATTCCTAAGTTCTTCCTCCGTAAAGTTTAGTAAAGTAATATCATGCATCCTGAACTTTTTTTCTTGCCACGCAACCGGCAAAAGGTCAAACAATAAATCCGCCATTTTGTTTGTTTTGAAAAAATTTATTCCGCGGTTAGTAAGTTAATCCACCTCGCTAGGTGTATTAAATTTAACCGTTAGTTTATCCTTCGGATAGTGCTAATCGTGCTTTGTGGAACAGAATCTAACCGAAGGATAAATTTTATTCCTCGATTAGCGTGATTTATCCGTTAATTAGCGCTAATCGGCTTTTCAGGAACCGGGTCCAGTACTTTATTGTACTTTATTATATCTCTCAGTTAGTACGCGCGCTGTGATTGGTCAATTTAGCGGGCCGTACTTCACTGTACGGCCCGCTAAAGTTTGTTTTGGTCGCCAAAATGACTCCAGAGATATAATAAATATCTTATTAACCTCGTTTTCTTGGTCCGTACTTGGGCCATAAATCGACGGGTCCGTATTTTACAGTACGGACCTCGAACTCGATTAATAAGAGGTATTTACAATATAGCTACGTTCTTACGCGCGCTCTGATTGGTCAAAAACCCATGTTTTATCTGAGTACAAACATAGAAAAAGCGTGTTTTATTGTTTTTCGCCATCTTACCTCTACTCGACAATTCTGTAAGAGATGGCGAAAAACATTTTCTTTGAAGAAATTCATGATGGAGTTCTCTGTGAAGCACCAAAAAGTTTTGAAGCTGAGAATAATAAAACAAATAAAGAAGAAAAAGCGAAAACAATCGAGAAGTTGGTATTAAATGGCGACAGTTTGTCGATCTGTGTGCTTTGTTGTTTCTACTCGCGGCATTTAAAATCTATGTCATAAAGCGAATAAAGAAGCCTAAGCCGTGTATTACACTTTGATTAAAACACTCCGGGCATTTGAGAACACTCGAGAAATGTAGAATACACTCGCCTGCGGCTCGTGTTTTCTACATTTCACTCGTGTTTTCAAATGCCCGTCGTGTTTTATCACAGTGTGATACACGGCTTAGGCTTCTTTATTTGTTATACCATTGAGGGTGGGTGTGGAGGGGGGGGCACGACTCACTTGTTTGTGTCATGGGGCCCTCAGTGCGTAGATTAAAGGCTAGCTCCCTATATCGTGCCTTGCGGTCGCAACAGTATTAGGACGGTCTCAATAGGGTAGCCATAAAAAGGGCAAAAAAATTAGTCGTTAGGCGTAAATATTGAAAAATTTTAGCCATTAGCAGTAAAAAAATATTAACCGTTAGCCGTAAAACAGCCAAAAATATTAACCGTTAGCCGTAAAACAGTAAAAAATATTAACCGTTAGCCGTAAAACAGTCAAAAATATTAACCGTTAGCCGTAAAAGTCCCCACCCCATTGAGTGAAAATCTAGGTATATAAAAATGGTGTTTATTATAAGATTGCAAGTGATGGCACTAGGTTATTACCTTCACTAAGAAACGTTAGTTCAAGCTGTCTCTCCACACCCTGTTCCTTTTTTTCAAATGGTTAAATGAATTTATTCACTGCCGGGATGAGATAAACTGAAAGTTCACACAATTATACTAACCAGTGGTTTATCTTAGAAAGGTGAACGGTATCCAGTCTCTAAACAACCCTGAGCGCGATAAATTGAATTGAAACAGTGAATGAGATTTCGTGTCACATTTTAGCCACTTTTTATCCTCTAAATAGCCATCTATCATGTGGTTACCTCTATTCATCTTTCAATTAGCTGTGGCCTTGTGTATAATCAAAATATATTGTTGGTATTAGTAAAGGTAATCATACGGTTTCGAGTTCAATTTGGAATTAATTTGCACGAGTGAGTTTTTCAAAAAGCTGAAATTGCACGAGCCGCTTCGGCGAGTGCAATTTCAGCTTTTTGAAAAACTCACAAGTACAAATTAATTCCAAATTGAACGAGAAAAGCCGTATGATTACTTATTAATAATATAAACATGAAAAAATTCGCCTGGAAGAAGTACCGGAAGATCTCATTGCGGACAGAAAGTAAGCATTTGACGCGGATTTGACACTTTATTTACTGATTGGCTGATGAAGATCAACTGATAACGCTACAAACTCAAAGCGATTCGTTTAAAAATAAAGAATATCATAATCCAGAAAATCGATGTGTAATTTGCACTGGTGTTACACTTTTTGCACTGGTATTACACTTTTTGCACTGGTGTTACACTTGAACTGCACTGCTCTCAGCCAATCAGAATCGAGTAATTTTTTCATGTATATTATTAACCTTGTAATGAACCTCGTTTTCAGTTTCCCAATATCTTCCAACTTATACTGTGGCGCGTGCTAAAGGCGCGTGCACAGATCGTTATGTGACGTCATAATCACTTCACGTGCACTTTTCCAGTTGTAATCCATTTCTCAGTGCGGCTTACTGTTAGCGTGAAAATGTACAATTCTTGGATAGCTAATGCTACAGCGGGTGTCTATAACTACATGTACAGGACTGTAACAGCAGATGACGAACTAGTGAGAAAGTCTGAGTCTCTAGAGAAACTCTCAAGAGGTATGAGGATAAACGATCTACCAACCAACAATTGGGAACCAATCGAGTTTTCTCACGGAGCGAGAGTTCTGGCAGCCATGGCCAAGGTTGGTTTGTTTATGGTTGAACTATTTGATTTTTGCATGGAAAAAAGAGCTCTGTAGGCTGCAATTGCAATGGCAAGAACAATAAGCAAAAAAGTGAACGAAGCGTGATCAGTGGAGCATACAAGAGAGTGAAATCGTGGTGATGTGCGACTTTGCCGTGTTTTTTTTCGGATGTTCAGTGTCACGGTCTATAATCTCTTTCTAATTTCTGATTCAGCAGAGAGAACCACAGTCGTCAAAGTTCCAAGCCGAAATAGCTGCTCTGAAAGACTGCTGCAGTGGTAAGCTTATTGTGTCGCCGGCGCTGATTATGTTTAGAAAAGTTCGAGGTCAACACTTCAGTTTGTTATTAAAGTTTAACAATAAAAATATAGGATTGGTTGGGCTAAAGACTTAAATACAACGATACGTTTCCATCTCTTTTTCAGGTCAGAATGCTTTACACAATCACAAAACGGCTCTCAAGTCATATCCAATGTACTGATATATATCTTGACTACTTACAAGTTAAATCGGCAGAAATTTTGGAACAAAAAATTAAGTTATTTGCACATATGAAAACTTATGGGCAGCAATGAGATCTAGCTTTGAAATTGCTACAAGGGACACTTTCTATATTATGCACTGATTATCTGTGTGCGTGGTTGGTTTAATTTGTTTTTGACAGTTAAAGACATGGAGATTGCCTCGCTTAATCAGCAAATTGAAATCATGAAGATGAAGGAAAAGCAAACGGAACAAGAGAAAGAAAACGTCAAACAAGCTCAATGGGAATTTGAGAAACGGAAGAAAGAAAAGCTGGATTTCTTTCGAAAAAAGGCAAAAACCGTCATTCTGAAGAAGAAGAGAGAAGAAGAGAAAAAGGAATACGAGCACAAGGCGACCATTGGTAAAGTAGACATCATTGTCCCCGTACAAATTTAGCCAGTCCACATATCTAAATATTGATAATCATTGTTCTCTTCCTTTTGAACTGAACTCAGGACAGAATCTTTCTCCTTCTCACCGGTCGAGCTCATCAAAATAACTCACCTTGTATAACCAGCTCTTTTTTTGTTGTTGTTGTTTTCTTTAGTACGCAAAAGTACGTACTTCTCTTTCAAAAAGTTCATTCTTTTGATTTTCACAGATCACTCCCAGCATCTTCAACAGCTTAACTCTGATCTATTAAGCGAGATCAATTCCTTGAAGCAGCGCCTAGCTGAAAAGAATGAACAAGTATTCATGGAGCTTCAGCTGAGAAATGAAGTAGAAAGATTGCAGACTCAGATGAAAGTTGAAATGAAAGTTGCAGATGGTAGGTCCGGATACCATACGGGTGAAACATGTCAGTTGTCATATATTGCCGGCTTAATTGTCAGGTTATGCCATGATATGCGACCACAAAAAAAAATTGCAAAATTTTTCCCGTAGAAGTGATAGTGTTAAAGTGCATGATGGGTTATAACTGCCACGGGTTGCAATGCACTATGGGAAGATTAGGTGAGATTTTATTACTTGCAGTGCATGATGGTAATTTTGAGTGAAATACGGAGGAACATAATGGTTGGGTGAATTTATTTTAGATATACTATGAAAAACGCTTAGAAACACGCAGATATTACAATAGAATGCAAATGACCAGCTTGTGTCTAATGGTCTGTATTGGTTTTTTTTTTTTGACAGTTCAAAAACAGGAAATTACTTCGCTGAAGCAGCAAATTGAAGAATTGAAGGCGAAAGTGGAGGAAAAGGAGCAAGATGGTCACATTGCATTTGAGAAGCTGAAGAAAGAAAAGCTGAATTTCTTTCGAAAAAAAGCAAAAAATCTCATTCTAAAGAAGAAGAAAGAAGAAGAGAAAAAGGAATCCGAGCTAAAGGCGGCCATTGGTAAAGTGGAAATAGAAATGAGTTGTTTTCTTTACCTTTATTACGACGTCTAGAAAGAAACATCGGGACGCTAAAAGGCTAAGGGTTTTCTTTTAAATGGATATAACCTTTATGAAAGTTTCTCATTGTTTCCGGTGTAGATGAGTCCAAGAATCTTGAGAAGCAAAACTCTGCTCTGTTCGGAGAAGTTAAGACCTTGATGCAGCGTCTAGCTGAAAAGAATGGTCAAGAATCCATTGAAGTTCAACTGAGAACTGAAGTAGAAAGATTGCAGACTCAGATGGAAGCCAAAATGAAAGCTGCAGATGGTAGGTCTAGATACCTAATTGGTCTGACACGAATCTACGTTTTAATTCGTGGCCATATATTGCAGGCTCTATTGTCAGGCAGGAGTACATGCCCTTGTTTTTGGGCGGGAAAAGCTACTCTTAACATGGCGGCCTTAACTAGCAATTTAACGGAATGGAAACATTGTATATTGCCTCTTAAGATGCTAAAGAAATTCGACAAGTACAACATATTAAGCGAGAGCTTGAGTAAAATAAAAAATAATAAAAGCAGATAACTGCTCAAGGGAAAATGGAATAACCTTTAAAGGGACTTGAATCTTTGTGTTACCGGTGCGATGCTCTACCAGATGCACTAAAAAGGCATTCATGACAGGAGCGGGCCAGTTGTGGGTTCCTATGAACCTGGCATTCAATTTAATTCGCTGATACGGAATTCCATGTCTTTCTTTTTTTGTTCTCTTAGACGAAATAAATACATTGAAGCAGCGCCTCGCCAACTGGAAAGATAATGAAGAATCGGTTGAACTCCAGCTGCTAAAGAATCTACATACTGAGATAAAAGCTAAAATGAAAGCTTCTGACGGTAGGTTCTTAATGACCTAGTGAGCGTATAGTGTAGATATGCACGCTGTTTTCATGCCTGACTTATTTTATCAGACAGTAGTAGAACAAACCAAGGTGACGCCTAAGTGAAGTGACATCTTTCGATCGCCAAAACAAGTTTCCACTTAGAACAAATTGAGCGCTCCACCCATGTTCTGATCGACGTTTGCGAAAACGTTAGAATAATAACAATAACAACAACAATAACAACAACAACAACAATAACAATAACAATAACGATAACGATAACGATAACGATAATAATAATAAAAACAATAATAATAACGAATTTTATTGAAGTGTCAACTGTTTCTAGAACTGACGTACTAATTGGGAACACTGTAAAGCACAAATAAAATCGTATCAAATCATATTTAAATTAAATGAAATCAAATGTTGGTTTTTGTGGAGAGGGGAAAACCGGAGTACCCTGAGAAAAACCTTTCAGAGCAGAGTACAGAACCGACAAACTCAGCCCACATACGACGCCGGGACCGGGAATCGAACTCGGGCCACATTGGTGGAAGGCGAGCGCTCTTACCACTGCGACATCCCTGCTTGCCAACACTGCACCAACCCTGCTCGCCAACACTGCACCAACCTTGCCAAGTTAGGCTGAAAGCGAATGATGAAGGGCTGACGATTGAAACTTGGATTTCGTTTTGAGTTTATGGTGGTATAACTTACACTATCAATTTGTATGAGAAACGCATTTTTTGTGCGTATCAATTTCCCACCGACGCAGCTCCAGTTTTACTTTCCTCTTTAAAGCTGATGGTAGCCGATGGTAGCCGATGGTAGCCGATGGTAGCCGTGTTTACGAAGAGCTGGTCCCGGCTTCGAATTCATAACAAAATTTAATCCAATTTAATTAAGTCTGGCGAAAATTGATTCAATGACATAACTTCGCAAAAAAGGATAGCGCTAACCCTAAATATCCAATGTTTTTCCCCTCAGATAAGATTCTCGAGCTCAAAGCAGAGAACATTTCCCTCAAGGAAGAATTACATGCAGCTCGAACTTCACAAAACATTCCTGCTGATCGAAGAGATATCACGTGTCAGGAGCAGTGCTTCCAACTTACTAATAAAGGTAAGTCAGTGACATTGAGGTCACTAACTCAGCAATACGGTTTTTAAGTAGAACATAATTATTGTTGACATCTATGTCAGTGATGTAGATGTGAGATGTCATTGACATCTACGTTACTGATGTAGATGTCAGATGCCATTGACATTATTGATGTAGATGTCAATGACATCTGACATCTACATCATTAGACGTCATCTCTGATGTAGATGTCAATGACATCTGACATCTACATCACTAATGTAGATGTCATTGACATCTACTTTAGTGATGCAGATGTCAAATGTCATAGACATCTACATGTAGATGTCAATGTTTGTTGCGTTTGATAACGCTGGCGCCGTACACAAGAGAAGTGCATCAGCAGATATATGTGTACGTCTCTGACATAAAATAAAGGAAAACCTGTTCGTTGATATTCAACCTTTTTGACGAGTAAGTTTGGACAACAAATGACTTATGATATGTCAATATGCAGAAAATGTAGACGCGCAAAGGGGGATTGTATTGCTCGATTTGATTCGTTTTCACGCCCGTGGAAACATGCCAGATACTGTAATATATTGAGTTCAATTAATGAATATTGTTACATTGCTTAATAGTGAAACCCGTGTCACAGTCTACGAAGAGAGAAGATTTTTATTGGGACAACAACGAGCCAGTTGGTATCATAAAGCCTGTAAATACCGCGTCTGTGGTGATCAATGTTGACGACAATGAAGACAGTTCAAAGAAAACGAAACAAAGCCAAGGTACGTATTCAATCTTCTATGTACTGCATTTTCATGTATTGTAAAGGCCGACCAACTGATGTTTAGTGCGCTTGGGTGAAGAGTGGCACGGTACTGTTACCGAGAGACAGTGAAATCTTCAGTTAGGAGGTGTGAGATGAACTAAACCAACACATGAATGCATAGCAAAACATAACACGAGTAATCTATTTTACAGGAATGCAAGCAATGCAGGGATACTTGTATAAACAGTTTTCAAGATGGTTTGGAAAAAAGTAAGTAGGGAAAGACTGTAATGAAACGTTTGGTCAAAGGCAAATTACATAGTTTGTGAAGGTCACATGACTGTTGTTTGGCAAAAATTATCACACATATTCGAGTATTGAAAGGCAATTGTCATGAAACGCAAAAATTGGGAACCTAACCCGGCCCGTGGGGTGGTACATTTCATATATCACAAGCAACCGTGAAACGAAAGCAAAAATGTATATACGATCATGAATTTAAGCAAAGCTGACGTCACGTTATGACTCAACCAGAGCTCTTTGAATGCCAACAAACTTGTGCACAATGATTCAGGAGTGCATTTGAATAACACTTCTGGCTCAAAACGAAATACCAACATGTGTTTGTTGATATAAGAAGGAACGTTTGCGCCCGAAAAGTGTTTTGGAGAAACTCGTGGCAGTTTCTTTTGGTTGTGGGCGTTTGTTGTTGTAACTTCTTGCTTCATTTTTCCGCTTTTGCAGTCCCGTTCCGAGCCAGTGGTGCAAGGTTTAACGGCCTTTTAATCCAGTGGACGGCAGCTTCCTTGTGGATAGTTTAAAGTCTAACGAAAGAACAATAGACTATAATCAATATTTTGCACTTGTTTACTTTTGTGTGGTTGTACAACGCTATTGTCGGGTTCGTTCTCGAATAAATGTAATCCAAAAAGAGAGAAATTGTTTGAAGTGTTTCGCTCCGGCGGTTATGTTCCATCCCCTTAAACACGAACGGATGAGTGAAGATTGGGGACACAGGACGCGCATTACAGCTGTGCACCTCCCAGCTGCCACCCAAGTATCCGGGTGGTGTGGCAGTTATATATAGCTAACACAGGAGCCAAAGAAAGATAAAAAAACAATGATGTCATTACCGACCAACAAGAAGTGACGACTTATAAAAACGGTCAAGTCAAGCGACAAGCGTTATGTTATATATAGAAGCAAAACATCACACAGAAAGGCATAACACTCCAATCATCACAATATCATTCGTTTTGTATTCTAGGTAGCTTTAATTTTGAAACAGTCATATCACTCAGTAGAAAATGGGTAAATCAAACGAGTTGATTAAGTAAGTTATACCACCGTAAGGTGAATGGGAGGTGCTGACGTTTCGAGCGTTAGCCCTTCGTCGGAGCTCCGACGAAGGGCTAATGCTCGAAACGTCAGCACCTCCCTCTTACCTTACGGTGGTATAACTTACTTAATCAACTCGTTTGATTTACCCATTTTCTTGTGTTTCAACTTCCCACCGACGCAGCACCAGTTTCTTTAGAAACTATCCCCACAATACTTGATATCACTCAGTAACCTGCAATGTTTGTAGAATACTGTAATCAGTTTCTGCACTCGCTTCCTTCTTTTCATTCATGATCGCTGTGAAACGTAGACTCTTATTCATCTTATTATTATTTATAAAAGTTTTTTATTTTGGCAATTACCTCAAGAGCTTTTGTTATTATCTGTTTTGAAGAGTTGACTTTGGAAAAATGCCAAGAATTTTTAAAATCAATGTCTATTCTGGAATCTTGTTAAGAATAAATTGGAGGGGAAGAAAAAGGTTGACCGATGCACGTTAGACTGTCTTATACGCTAAGACTATTTAACTACAACAACATTATGTAGACTCCATTTTTAAAATCCCCCTTTAAGTCAGTAAAGTTAATGGGGATTTCGAGAAACGGTCCAAGTCCAAAATCATAACCTGGTGGAAGTCCAACTCATGAGAAATCTTTCTCAAATTCACGCCCAACTTTACCACAGGAGGATCAAAAAACAAGCCGTTCACTATCCGGCGTGAATAAAATAAGTTTGCATAGGATCCTTGTAAATGTAAGAAATTAAAGCAAAGTACATTTTCTTTTCCTTAATTTGCACTATAATGAGAATTTTGGCCTTTCTGATACTTTTTGATGAGTTTTCCTGGCACCAGTTTCCTTTCTTCGCTCGTTTCGGTTCAAGTAAAAAAAACATATGGAGCCAAGGTAAAGAGTCTTTTTTTGGCTCATTTCCAGTGTGATATAAGTTATTCCTTACAGCTGTAAAAAATGATCAATTTATACTATCACCTGTTACCAAAAGATTGCATTGCTTTACCCAGCTGTGCATTGCCAATAAAAGAAAGTCACACTAGAGATTATGAATTATGACCAAGTTGCCGGTTCTCAGTTCCGTTTGGCTGTTTGCCTGTACAATGTGGACTGTATTGGGACTTATTTTGTAGGACAGATTAATCGCGCTTTGCATTGACCAGCACTGGATCTTCTTGACTTTCGCTGCGCTGTATAGGACACAGGTCTCTGAATTCATAGAAAAATGAAAGTTGTTTTCAAGGCTGTCACTGTAATCGTATTTGCTTCTCTGATCTACTCGCGTCACGGAAGCCCAGTGCAAAGACCAAATACTCGCCAGGCCGCTGATGGTAGATCCTGTCCGCCAGGAGTCTGGACTTGTTCAACAGGAAAACGATCTGACATCCGCAGAGAAGCTCAGGAAAACAAAGAAAATGAAATGGTGACAAAAAGCGAAGAGGATGGATGTCCTCCAGGGGTCTGGGTCTGTCGCAAGCTCAAGAATCTGTTGAATCATGGTATTCAAAACGTACAGACGTTACCTGCGCATTAAATGAATGGACAATCAAGAATTATTAACAAGCCCTTGTGCTTTTCTCCTATGGCAGTGAGATAATTCTAAAACATTTAAAGCTTGTCAGTCATATTTCATTTCTCTAAAATCCTTGCCAAAGATCTTGGACCGACAGGTACTATCTGCTTTTCGAAAGAAATCTCAATCATACCATATAAATTAACCCCCCCCCCTCCCATCTCAGTGATGGGTTAGCCGATGTGACCAATACTCCAACATTATTTCAAGGGGAGGGGGTGGAGGGTAAGGGGATCTTAAGATTTCCTTCAAAATAATTACAACAGAACAACGAATTCCGTTAATGGGTCCAAGGTATTTTGGCGACGTTGAATATTTTATTTCAAAATAGTCGGATGTTTTTCCAGTAGTTACGATTTGCACAGCTTGGTTGTATACGTTATTTGAGCTATCAGTATTGCCACGGTTTATATATCCATAAATAGACATTTTTCCAATGGGGGCCACGAGTGAACTCTCAGTTACCGTATTTACATTTCTTTGTGCAATGGTTTGCGAAATTTTAGGTATTGTAGCAGATGTCGTAACTTCTACTAATGGCTCCCAAACCGAGGAAAGAACAATAAAATCTACATAGCATATATAGAATTCATTTACTTGCATCAAAAACAGCAGCATTTGTACATTCCCCGCGCTAAATTAAGGCCAGGAGTTTCAAGTTCACTGGAGGCAACATTTTGCAATGGAGGCGCATTTCATTTTACAGGGAAATCATGAAACCAGAAGGATTTTTAGATGATAGCTATTCGTTCTGGCCATCTTTCCAAAGTTCGTCATTTTTGCTTTACATTTCTGCCAATTTTACCAATGCCAAGTCTGCCTCCTGTTGTAAAGCACATTTAACTAACCCTGCAATTACTCCGAAATGTGCCATTTTAAAGGACGCCTTCGCCAATTTCGTAAGCTTTGCCAATTTTATTACTTTAGGGCATTCAATTCTCCAGCCAGTTTGTTCTACCCTCATGGTCTAGTCAATTCAGCTATTAGTTCATAGTTCATCTCGGAGCCAATGTTTCTGTGTGGAATTTTATCTGTTAATAAATATTCCTCGGCTTTTCCGGCTCTGCCTCTTTGTGTTTCGTAAGCAACATAGTAAAATTTTCTTGCAGGAAAGATAGCATTAGAACCGTTAAAACCTGTGAAAAATGCTTGAAAGGGTAGCGTAGTATTAAGCATATTGTATCAAGCTAGTGAAATTTCAAACTGTTTAGCAATGAGCAAATGCGAGTCTGAGTGTCTGTCATCAAAACACCCCTCTGTAACAGACCCAGTGGAACCCGACCCAGTGGATTATTTTTCCCTACCCAGTGGAAATTTAGTCTCCCCCGTACCCAGCGAATATTCCGATTTTACCCGGCTGTTTTTATGCTTCCCCAGTGATTGTGTGGTGTGACCTTACATACCCAGCGTATTTTTGCAAACAAACAAAAAAATAAAAATAATAAAAATACATTAACAGCTACTACAATAGCCCAAATCCGAAGCCCGTTTATAAAAAAATTCTAGGAGGAGTAAAAACTGCGCGATATATTTGAACCAGGGCGGGAAAAGCCTTTTCCCCCCCTGATTTGAACCATGCGACACTCAACTCGGTCGTAGGACTGGTGCCGATCGAACAACATGTCAAAGATGGCGGAATCTACTGGCAGTTCTTCCAGCAGTGGAACCGAAAGCGATCATTTACGATGAGTTTGATGGCCGTTTTCTGACCTTTGTAAGTCTCAAGAAGGTTAGTGATCCCACATTGATTCTCGCAGTAACTTTGCTAACTTAGTTTACACTATGCGTGCGATAATCCTCTTTCCTCCCTGGACTAAGACAGTTCCTTTAGTTTAGCCACTATAAAGCAGCCACTTGCGGGGAAGGGGATAATGGAAAAACGATAGAAAACCCCTCATTTTCGACAACTGGCCATTTTTGTATCGAATAAACTTATGAAAAAAAAAAACAACCCGAAAATAAGCCGACCCAGTGGGAAATTGGCCAACCCAGTGACGTTTTTTCCGAAAACCCGGTGAAGATAAAGATTCCACTAGGTCTGTTATAGAGGGGTGTATCAAAATCAGTCTGTGAGACATGCAAGGACAATGAACACGTTTCTCGTAACTATCCAACCATCTTTAAGGGCATGAGATGCCTGTTTACATAGAAACGTAATGTCATTGTCAAAAGTTCGTCGCTAAGGTAGTAGTAGCAACTGATTGTGAGGAGTACAATTGACAAGAAGGCCCTGGCTTGTTTACATGAGTGACATGGCAGACTGAACGCTGAAGGAACTACCACCAGAATTAGAATAAGTACTTCCCTTACTAGATGTCGTACACGTAGGAAAAAGTTGTAAATGTAGCTGGTCTAACTGGTCTGCTAATCTACCTGTAGACTAATGCAAATGCCGCAATCTGATTGGCTGAGGTACTGTAGACCATCAGCCATCAGAGAGCACTTGGTTGAAGATCGTTTTCAAAATGGCGACGTTAAAGCGAAGTTCGAGAGCAAGATTAAGTATTTTGGTGTTTATGGTGTTTTTTTTTACCGACACATGATTTGTTTATTATGATTTGTACTAAAACAATTGGATTATTCGCTCTCGATTTCTATGTGGTGATAGTTGATGAGGCAGAAGGCCGAATCAACTATCACGTCTTCAGGGACGGCGGAGCCGGGGGGGCTGGGGGGGCTTTAGCCCCCCCACTTTTGAGGAGGATGACATTTTATTTTGTTTAAGCTACAACTTTATACAAGCCTCGTCGGAAACTTTTCGCGTTTATGTATTTTTAACATTTTCTCAGCGTGTGCTTCCTTCCCACAGACGGGAAGCTTGTGTCAAAAAACCGCAGGTTAGCGTTGGAGACCGGAAGGCTGAGAAATAACCTCCAAAATATTGCTGTAAGCAGTAAAAGTACCTTTCATTTTACGCTTTATCCAGGCTAATTATTTCAAGAAGTATGTCGCGGAGAATGTTGTAAATACGATTTCCGAGACTCTCGATTTCAAAATTTTCTGGGGGAGGATGCCCCCAGACCCCCCTACCAACTCGCGCCTCCGGCGCTCGTTTTCAGCCCCCCCACTTCAAAATACGGTCCGCCGTCCCTGGTCTTATAGTTTATCACTAAATTTTCTCCGATTCTTATTGCTTTAAATTGATCACGTGACGCGATAGTGTTCGTCCGCGGAGACACACTATCAGCGCATAGTGCCCTTCCGAGGAAAATACCCGGATGGATAGTGCCCGTCCGTGAAAATGTGAATTTTCTGACAGTTATACCGTATTTTTTAGGCAATGTACGTTGCGAATTATTGAAATTTCAGGCTCTGCGTATGGATAAATATTTGAATGATCTGCATTTAGTGGGTTTTGACTGTTTTTCAACTGACGCGCGGAAGAAAATTTAGTGGTGAACAATAAAGACAATAGAGTGTTTATGTCTCGGAACTATATATCGGTCCGAGAGTTGCCCCTTGGAAATTTGATGTTCTTAAAACTAGCATATTTGCCCTCCCTCGAAGCTTCGCTTCTCGGGCAAATATTTGTTTTAAGAACATCAAATTTCCGCGGGGCAACTATCAGCCAATAGTTCCTCGACAGAAACACTCTGTTGTTTAAATAGAAATCTCGAGCTCATAACCTAATTATTAAATAGATGGTAAACGTAGTAATCTTGTGTTACTTTGAAGCTTACGTTGTTGATTGATTACGTTGATTCGTTGTTGTGCAGTGACTGACGAGAGTCTATCAGGCCTATCAGGCACTTATCCTGGAGGGTGGTGTGATTGTTCACATCTTTGTTCGCTTGGTTTGTTTGACTTTAATAGTTTGGCTCGATAAAAGTGATAAAAGTTAGAATTAACCACAGGCAAATGAGTGACCCAGTGGGTCTGCTGCGCCAGGTAAACTGATTTACCCAAGGAAACAGCAGATTAATTATTAGATTCTCACTGATTGGTATTTGAACTTAGCCTTATTTACATTTGCATAACAGTTGGAATTAACCACAGGCAAATCAATGACCCAGTGGGTCTGCTGTGCGATGGAGACCAAACAAATATTTGGTGTAGGCTTCGTCTGAGCTTGTTACTGGAAGCCACGCGGACGGGACGGGCTCTCCATTTTCCCGCCATAAAGCACCGATTTTAACACGACTGATTTCGCTTGAAAACTCCTCAAAAAACTATCCTTTAACAAACTGACTGATTCTGCCGCCCACAAGTTCACTAGACAGAGGGAACCGTCTTTTCTTCTGGCTAAGACAACAGCCA
>OX453280.1:6257533-6375033 GCA_949710005.1 Ricordea florida
GGTGTGGGGACGGGGGCAGTGAAATTAACAGTGCTCAGCAGATGCCAGACGCTGTCTGGAGTTTAAACATTCACGGAAAAATCAATCCGCAACTGAATGAATAGCACTACTTGAATGATAATCGCCTACGCCTAATTTTTATCCCGCATCTTCGAATTCATCTGCTCTACAACGAGTCAGTTTGTTTGCAGCTGGTTGACATGGATTAAGTTTACACTAGGTACGTAGATCTCCGCTGCATATTCACAGCTCGATCGCATAAAGCGGAGAGATCATAAATTGTGCTTTGTTACATGGTGATCAGTAAAAGGTGTCGTCGAACACTCGGTTTGTTTAGTCAAGTAAAACAGTAGTTTTCTTGTAGTGTTTGGTTTAATTTCCTGTGCACTTTTCATTTAGGTTCATTTTGCGTTTCGGTAACGAATTCAACACAGCACTTTGTCGGTGCTTGAGACTTAACTCAAGCTCGCGTGTTCTTCCTCAAACGTGTGGGGGTAAAGCATTAAACTTTAATAAACTAATTGAGAAAAAGTACAACGGGACATAATATCAATTCAAAAATTACGCACCCAGTCTTATGCGTTAGCGGCAGTAATGTGTTTACTAAAGTAATTTTGACCAAAAAGCGAAAAAGGAACCAGCAGGTGTTTGTAATGACTGCAAACACTCTTCTCTTTACAAAATAATTGGCGGGTGTACCACGGTTTTCATGGTTGCAACGTTTGATTGTGCAGAACCATTTATGAAATATTAATGAAACGTTCCAGTATCATATTGTTGTCAATCAAGTTGATTTTTCGTAGCAGTTGTAATTAGTTATCATCAAGTCAACTGATAAGGATGCAAAATTTTAGCCTCCCAATTTTGTATTTTTGCCTCTTGTTCTGCGTCTTTAAAGGTAAGAAAAATCGCCGATAATTGTCTCCAAAGCTGTTTAAAACAAAACCATTTCACGTTACAGGAAATATCATAATTGTTGAATATTCTAACCGCTAAATGATGCTGTCGCGTGTACAAAGCATTGTCGCATTTCACTTGTCTGCTTCATGTTTGTCTTTTTGCTTGAAAACTAAGACCGCGAGGAGGAAAGTTAAACTCTCCAGATTAGTTGCATGTTGATGCACAAAAGCCTGGCTACAGAATGTTTTTACTCAAGAAATGGGGCTATGAGAACAGTCTTGTATCGCGGGGTTACGCAGTCGAGCTGCTGAGCTGATGCAAACCCGCTTCAATGCAAATCGTCACTAAAAAGCTTGAAGACCCAAAACTTTAAATCTGGATTCATCCTTTTTACATGGATGAAAAGTTGCTCAGAGTGCAGAGGAAAACATGGGTCTTGTTTATTCATACTGGCTTACCACAAGCGCTAACAAATTCCTTTCAGATGAGTCACAGAGGTCAGCACGCCACCGCTTGCATTTAATTCGAACTTGTCAGCACTGACTGTGACCTACGAACCGAAGTATCGGATAACCTGTCTCCAGAGTACATTTCTTTCAAAATACAAGTAGGGTTTTAAACGCAATATGGTGTTGCTGATCTACTAAAATATTCGACCCCACATCCTATCAGTGCTTACCTAAATAGTCTTCGTCGTCGTGTTACAAAACAAACTATTATCTCTTTGTTCAAATTGTTTTCTATACTGAACTTTACTTTGTCGACGTCGATGATGTCAACAATCCTTATAATCTGTTTAGACGTTTGTAAAGAATCCCATATGAATATATTTTTTGTTTTGTTTTTTTTGTTTTCTGCAAACATTTGCAGATAAGATCAGAAAACCAATGGAATTAAAATAACTTACTTTTAATTTGAAGACCGAATTTTCTATAAGGGGGACGTAAGGGTTTGCGGTGATGCGGTTTTGCGTTATTTTTGGTGCGGTTTTGCGGTAATTTTCATTTCAACTCGCGGTATTGCGGTTTCAAGACACTAAGCGGTTTGCGGTTATTACAACCTTTAAATCGCGGTTTTCGGTGAAAAAAAATTTCTGCGGTGATAACACTCTTCAGAACAGTCGGCAGGCGGTCGGCACCCGTTTGTCTTGCAAGCGCGAGCCAAGTGTTTTGTTTTACAACGCATCAGGGTTAATTATATCAGCTTACAGTTTAACTCTGTGGTTTGCAATCACAGCCTTTTCGAGTCAATACTTAATGTGATTAACCGTTTTGGTCGTTTTGGCCAATGATACTTCGATGATGCTATGATGGTATGCTTAATATTAACGTACAATGTTATCAGGATTTATCACAAGTCTTGCTGACGTAAGCTTTCATATTGTGGCCTCCCTGTACGTGCGGTTTCGGTTTTCGGGAAAAAATCCGATGCGGTTTGCGGTTTTTTGGCGTATTTCTGTGCGGTTTTGCGGTTTTCGGACCCCCCCCCCCCCTTACGCCCCCCTCTTCTATTGTTGCCATGGAGGTCAAATAGCACCATTCTAATTCACGTAGCCAAAGGAAACTCAAATGAAGCAAGAACACAAACATGAGACCGCCAGCAGTTTCTTTCTTTTTTTCGCGGGCCCACCGCGTTTTTCAACCCGGACTGCGTAGATATTTTGATAGCGTCTGCGCGGAGAATCTGAGAAAAAAAGACAGACTTCCCGTGGTCTAACATAACTATATTCAAGTTTGAATTTTCTGTTTGGTTATATGTTTAGAGGTATTCTGTAGGTTCAACTTGTTCCGTGGGTCCCGTGAATGAGAAATGCCAAGAGTGGCAGATAGCGGTCATAATGTAGCGTCCCCCCCCCCCATCTAGCGCGTTTCCCCCATCTAGCATGTACGTCTTGAGGCAACCGAACAACAGACATATATTTCCATCTTTTCCACTTCAACGATAAAAAAACATATCTATCATCTGTCAAGTTCACCTATTGTCAACTGAGAAATCCTTTTAACGACAGTTGTATAAAAATTAGACAGCTAATCTCTGAAGTATTTATCAGTCGAAAATTGAACCGTGTTATGCATGCAATCCTTCTTTTTCTTTGTATGAAGGTTTACTAACTACAAATGTAAAGCACAAACAGAAACCTTGTTTCAGTTTTGTGGTGGTGTTTCTTTAAATAAATAAGTCATGTTTGATGTAGAAATTTTAGGGGGGGGGGGGGTACTCCGGATTTCAAGTGACAGGGAAGATCAAATGGGGGCAATATCCCCTAACCCCCCCCCCCAAAAAAAAATAAATAAAAAATAAAAATAAAATAAATAAATAAATAATTCCCTAGGGCTTCAGGAAAAACCCCCCCAAAAAATCCCTGGACCAAAATGTAACCCCCGAAAAAAACTCAGGCGGAATTTCCGGGCAATAAAAATGTCCAGAAAGCACTTAATGACATAACACAAAAAATAAAAATTTTATTCGCGGAACTACGCGACCGTAATACGCGGGAGCTATCACAAATCTTTAGGCGTGTTTTGCGTGCCCATAAAAATCCTTACTTAAATCAAGACAACAGAAAAAATACCCCAAAATTCCTAAATCGTGAATTTCAAAACCTAAATAATCCTTATATCATCCCCGTCACTTGAAATCCGGAGAACCATACACCTCAAAAAAAAAAAAAAAAAATCAAAAGCATTTTTTTCCCTTCTGTTTTAGTCCTGTTGTAAAATTAAAACTGTATTAAGTAGACCCCATATTAAGACGGACAGCAACAGAGGAACACGTAGATTAGTATATTCATACACCTGTCACGATTATTGCTTTCCAGTTTGATTGTTTTGATCGTGTTGGAGTGCGCCTTACTGATTCAGGGAATAGCAATCAAATTAGTAACACGTGATCTCGTCGACAAGACATGCGGAGTTTTCAAACAAGGACGTCGAGGACGGCACGTTCGAAAAAAAAGGATTTGTTTTTCTCCTGTACAAGTGGCGGCAGGCTTGTTTCATTTTCTTTCCATAACTTTTCAAACCGCCGATTTTTCCAGATTAACACGTTCACAGTTCATTACATTTTTTTCTTGGCAATTTTGTCGTTGTGCACTCGCGTCTTCCAGAAAACCCGAAAAATGGTCATTTCACGTTGCTGTTTTGCAGAAGACGGCAATCAAATCTACCAGATCGTAATTTGCAAGGGCAGTTTTATTGTTTCGTTCATCAATGCTATTGTTTGGTGCTGTTGAAATCGACATGGTCGTTGTGAAAGGAAGGCTCTCTAGTCTTGAGAACAGACAGTTACAAGATATACTAATTTTAATGTATAAGGTTAAAAATTCACTAGCTCCAGAGCATGTATGTAGTATGCTTTTTCAGCAAGATAAGCATTATAACTTACGAAGTGATTTTCCAGTTCCAAGATATAATACTGTTAAGTATGGCAAGCACAGTATCAGATATTTAGGCCCACACATATGGGTAAGATAAGACGGGAACTACGCAGTAGGACCAGTCTTCAGGCATTCAGGAGATGGGTGCGTGCTCTCAATGTGCTTGGCTTGCTGGATGGCACGTGTGGCTGCTGTGCATGCTCATCTTAGGGTGGTGGGTATGCACAGTGGCTTCTGCTGTGTGGCTGCCTGGTGTCTTGAGAGTGTGCTTCCCTATCCTCTCTCTAATTTGTCTAATTTAAATTTTCTAGACTTTCAACTTTCTGAACTTTGTATCTATTTTTTACTGCTGCTTATATGTTTGTCCTATATTGTCTGTTTGTTTGTATGTCTACCTGATTGTCTGTTTTGTCTATTCGTTTGTCGTTTTGTTCTCTGTTTGTCCTACTGTTTATCAGTAATAATTTTATATATTGATGACATTTTTATATATTATTGATATCTTAAAACTACATTTTTAATATTTCTAGATATACTTGATTTAATCAAATATTATATTCATTTTATCTATTTATAGTGTCCACAATTAGCTTTTAGCTAAATACCTTGACACTTTAATAAAGTTTATGTATGTATGTATGTATGTTTTGCTTAAGTTCCCTATTTACGTGGCAAACCTGTCTGCTGTAAAATGTTTACAATCGTTCACATCACAAAACTATTGTCAAGCTTAGTGAACTCCTATTAGCACTTTAACCATTATTGAGATTCGGGTGAAATCGTGCACGAAATTCGAAATTGCAACACTTCGGTTGAAATTCCCAAACAGATGTCAATTTGTCGCTTGAACTTGCTTTTTTTTCTGGGCCGGTGACCTTTCTTGAAAAATCTGGGGCTCGCCCCGACCACCTTCAGGCCATGGCAATTTGGCCGTTTTGAGGAGTTAGGGTCAAATTATGTTGCAAAACACTTTAATTTATACAAGAGAAAATGAGGTAAGAGAAAGCACCTTCCATACTGGCTTCTCTTACTGTGATAAGCGGACAGAATCTAATTTTTAGATCCAGAAACTATTTTAGCTGACCAACGCTTGATGTCCTTCTCATCACGTGATTGTAATTTCAATGCGCCATGGGGAAACCGCGCAGCCATGAACGAGATATAAATAGATTCCGCGCTAAAAATAGATTCTGTCCCTTATCATTTCGGATGAGGTTATGTTCTCTTTCCTCCTTTTCTCTTGATTTATATGTATATATGTATTTTTATCTTCTTTTTACTCGATTTAGATTGTTTCTCATACATTAGTTATTCATTATTTCTAATAGTATTTATAGAGTATTTTTAAAGATTATACGTATATCTTATTCTGTTCTATTATTAAATCGCATTTTATTGTAAATGCTTGCTTAATACAGCCTTATGGCAATGCAATTTTAAAATGAATTAATTGTTATCAATTACCATTTAAGGAGGGGGGTGGGGTAAGGTTGTCGTATGGCATACCGTATTTACTCGAATAGACGCCGCCCCCGAATAGACGCCGCCCTCAAATAGACGCCGCACTTAAGGCTCAAAATATTAATAGACGCCGCCCCCTAATAGACGCCGCATCTGGGTGCGGCGTCTATTTGAGGAAATAATGATCTATAATAATTATTAAAGAAAAGTCTATTTCAAGTTTAAACCAGCAATGGGAATTAATTTTCTTCTAGAACAACATTTTTTAGTTCGAAAGTGACTGTACGTTTTTGCTCTTGTGTTGAGTTCTCTTTCAAGGATTCTTGCAATGCGCAATTCCGCTGTTAATGCAGAGAACTTCGCTGGTACTACAAGGCCGACTTCTCTCTTTCTCTTTCCAGTGACTCGTGCACAAAATGAATACGGTAATTATCTATTGAGATTCGTTACTGTTGGCTAGTAAAAAGACAAAATATAAAGTACGGTATTTAGTACTGAATAAAGTGGTTTTTGAATAAACGCCGCCCCCGAATAGACGCCGCCCTCGAATAAACACCGCAGCTGGATCGTGAAAAATGAAATTAACGCCGCGGCGTCTATTCGAGTAAATACGGTATTTACTTTATCTATCGTCTTTTCCCGGTTAAGCAGCCGTAGGAGCATTACTGCTCACACCAAGAGCCGCATTGCCCAGTCACGCGGATTGTATGTAAAGGGAAAACACTAAACTTTCTGCTCTATCATTTTTCTCAGGCTCAGCCTTGCTCTGCTACAAGTGCAGCTCAGTGGAATCATGGGACGACTGCAATAAAAATCGTCAATTGCTGAACTGTTCTGCAAACGTTTTATATGACGTGTGTTTGACTGTCCATCGAGTTGAAAGAAGAAATGGAACAGATTTTCACTTCTACTCTAAGAACTGCGGGTTGCAGGAGCTGTGCAGTGGAGACGAGTGTGCTCAGCGAGGAGACTGGTGTCAAGTAGACTGTTGTAATGTGGACAACTGTAACGGCTCGGAATCAGTCAAGTTTACACATGTCGTGTTTGCAATTGTCCCATTTTTGCGGCTAATAGTTCAGTAGAATCATGTTTGAGGGGCGCACTGCCGAGCCAAGCGGCTCTAGCTGCCTCATGGAGAATTAGGTAAACTTCGACTTATTCTGGCTCGGAGAAGTTTATCTATCCTAAAATGAAAGACTGTAAAGTACCATCGTTACTTTTTCTTAAAATGAATACAATTGTGAGTTTCTGTCAGAATCTTGCCTCAATAAATCAAGGAGCCATGTCTCGGGGTCTTTTACGGTTTGTTTTATGTTTTTAGCAATTCAACGTAAATAAGTGACATACCTCACTTGATGCTAGCCTTGAACTGGGGCGGAAGACATGACGTGCTATGATGTTGTCATAGTGACCTTGGCAACCGGAGGGTTCATTTGCTTACGCTGTGGTTTTTGTTTTTGATAAGAAAATAAATTAAATGAAAATTTCACAATTGTTACTCTAGCTTGTTACCTGGCTAAACAACGAAGTCAAGAGTTTGAAATGACGTTATCGTGATATTTTACAGTATGCGATAGTTGACTTCCACAATGAGTAAAGAGTTTTATAAACCCAAGAACCAGTAGCTAGTTATTCATGATGACTCGTGCAATTTGATTGGTTTGGTAGAACAAGACTTCTCTTTCTTTCGCAGATAAAGCGTGTGTAAAAATGATAACTCAAAGAGCCGGATATGTACAGTGGCCCATAGGTATCATGACATCTTTCTTTCTACCCATTATATTTACAAATTTCTTTCCATCCATGACAACTTTTTTCCTTCCAATGACAAATTTCTTTCCATCCATGACAATTTTTTTCCATCCATGACAACTTTCTTTCTAGCCATTACAAATTTCTTTCCATCCATGACAACTCAGTTTCCTTCCAATGACAAATTTCTTTCCATCCATGACAACTTTTTTTCTACCCGTGACAAATTTATTTTCATCCATGACAACTTTCTTTCTACCAATAACACATTGCTTCCATCCGTGACAAAATTATTTAAATATGACTAAACTTTTTAAGTCTTGACAAAACGTTTCTCCGATTAACTTACGGTTACGGAGGGGGCCTGGGTTGCCCTGTGCGGGATCGGGTTTATTAGGGATGGCGTCTTAGGTGTTGACTTCTGTAAAACTGATTTCGCGGAACTCAACGGGAATGAGTAACATGGCAGCTGTAGAGGACTGGATTGAAGACGAAAGCGAAGAAGATTTGATAAGGTACTATTTTCTTCGTGGATTTCAATATGGTGAAATCAAAAACTTCCTCTCCAGTATCACGAGAAAGAAATGAACATAAGCACACTGAAATCCTGATTATGATGAACTGGCAAACGGTTACAGATGCCATAGGTGACATGATCGACTTGAAAAAAAAAGTGTTGCCCTGGAAGAGTCAAATACAGTATAAGGAAAACACACAAATCATATTTTTCAAGCAAGAGAGTTCCCGTATGGCAAGTGCGCTCAACCAAGTGAAATCAATATTTGACGATCACTGCGATGAGATTTTGTAGTTCTTTTTTCTTTCATTTTTTTCTCTCCTCTATTTCATTTTTTTTCCTTTGCGTGTTACAACCCAGAAATGCAAGTTTATATGACTTATTGAAACTACTCAGCTCGTTTAGTTTTTAGTATTCTGAGTAGTTTTTTTACTTTATTCTCTAAAACTCTTTTAATGTGGCAAATAAATGGATCGTTTTTGTTGTTTTGTTGTTGAAAGAAATAATTGAGTTGAGTCATAACAAGAATCCAAACTGGCTGTGGGCAAACTACTTGAATATTACAAAATTGAATCCGAATTCCTTTTAATTAGTCAGTTCACAAAGCGGGAAGTAGTTGCGATCAATTCCAAATTGGCTATAACTTTTAGCTGGTGAAGAAAATTAGTACATTTTTCTTTTTGGCCAGTCAGTATATTAGCCGATTATATTCCGTTTATGTTTACGGCACATTCATATATGCATCACATTTACAACCTTTCTCCTACCCCAGAGTTTTATATTACCCCGGTGATAGGCTCTCGTGAGAGAAAAGAAAAGTACCTTTTAAGCATTACTGTCGAACGGTGTGCCGTGCAAAATCACACGCGCGCTTGTTCTGTAAGGCGTGTGTTTGCAAAGGAAACGCAGCTAATCGGTAAAAACGTTTCTTGGTATACCACAAGAAAAAGGATTTCATAAATATCTTATGTTCTACCATTAAAATATTAAGCGCCAAGTGAGGGTTCTATAGGTGGTAAGGTTCGATGGGACACCGAAAAACATACGATACGAAGAGTGGAAAACCTGTGCAGACACAGCTAAGGAAATCAAAATCGCTCAGAATAGGTCTGTGCATCAGTTATGGTATAGGGAAGTTAGTCTTAAGAGCCCCTCGCAAGGGGGGAGGGGTAAATTTTTAACAACAACAACTTTATTTAGCGATCGTCATGTTCCCATGATCCTTTAATCTTTTTCAATTTCATCCCTTGTTCCGGAATTTATGAAACCGCTTGTTCCCTAAAATGTTTTAGCTCGTGTTCCCTTGATCACGAAATTTTTTTGGGCTGTACCGGCCATTGATCCCTAAAAATGTTTATCTTTGCGCCCCGTACGCGTATTTGTTTGCTTGTAGAGACTCGGAAAGTTTAAAAAAATATGTATTATTCAAAGTAGATTGGTGTTCCCTCTAATCTGGAGTTCCCTTGTTCCCTGAACATAATTTGACAATATCCCCTGTTCCCTGAAAATAAATGCTCCTAAGGGCTCTATAAAGAAATGAACTGGTGCTGCGTCGGTCGATAATTGAAACACAAACGCAAAACCAATGGCTTGCCTGAAACGAGTTAATGATGTAAATTTTATCACTTAACATGGAAGAGAAGCTGACGTTTCGAGCGTCAACCCTTCATGACAGAAAATGACGAAGCTCGAAGGGCGAACGCTCGAAGCGCAGCGACCCTTAAATAATATGGTGGCAAAAAATCCTTTAAAAACTTGTTTGATAAATCATGTTATGGAGCACAGTCATGGGAATGTACATGCAAGAAAACGCGTTTGTTTGCCACATTTCTGCTCTATTGTTGGGCTTCCTGTGGTGCCTGATAGTAATGCAGAGAGGCTGCTCGATTTTTTTCGCGATGTCCGCATAAATTAATCACCATGGATACATGAATTACTTACGAACGGATGCAGTGTTTGTCATTATGTAATCAGCGGTAGCCTAAGAAAGACATGAGCCAACCCACAACCACGAGGGTTCTGTTGGATCTGCGTTCTTCTTACTCGGTAGGTTACGAAATTTATCATGCTAAATTCTACTTTTTTCGCTCGTGGAAGTATTCATCAAGGTAATAATCGTTTCAGCGATATTTCTAGAGGAAGACAGTGTGCTTTTGTGAGTCTTTCAGCTTTGCTATGTGCCAATTCGAGCGATATTATCACATGGTCGACCGACGCTATCGATAGAGTTCTAATCGAAGGAGATGATATGTACCTAAAAGCTTTCGAAGACTTATCTATACCTGACGAGGAGACGATTTCTTTGAACTATCTGCCTGATCGAGTCCTTTGCTCAACGATACGAACAACCATTGCGACAAAGCATTTTATTTATATAGATTATGTATCATATAATAACCATTAAACGTTTAAGAGGCTGTCCGCGTAAGAACGGAGAAGGCAATTTTTGGACCTTTTCCGATTTGGCTGATTTTTTCAGTGAAAGTCAGCCATTATGTCCCATGTACAAATATCACATTTGTTTGGATCAATTCGATTTATTTCATTTTTGCAAGGCGGTTTCTGAGACAACCTCAGTGTTGCCCGATTTGCCTGCCGACACTCTCAGATTTAGCCCTAAACTTAGGGAGCTGTCAAATTATAACTTTTTCACGAAACAAGCTGAATTTTTCACATATTCAAGTTTGATCTCTCCTTAATACTTGACATGTAGTACAGAAAAGCTTGGAACAAGTTTGACCGAACAAGAAGGCTTTGAAGATAACCTCTGTCACAATACAAAATAAGCGAAACGTGACATACCTTCAGTTGAGTAGTATTTTCTCCAATGTGGCACCTAAGTTAAGGTAAACTGAATCATGACACGAAAGTACTAAGGCCAGACAAGTGATTTACAGAATAAAATCTGTGGGCACTCTACGCCCTACGTTGTAGGAAATTGTGCTAAGTTACCAAATCTGCGCCATTGTGATGTACGCTTACATTTCGGCGGTAGGACCGATAGACTAGTTGTCCAACTAAAAACGCTTTGGAACTTAAGTTAACATCAACAGTCCGCCTCATTAGTTGCAAATAAACATTTTCGGTTGTTTTTTGCCGTTGTTTACAACAGATGCAAATGTCCGTAACAATAGAGTACTAAAGTGATGACATCACAAAAACTAAATTTCTAAAGTTATGGGATTTATTGAGACATTTCAAAAGAGTATTATGAATAATGCCTACAGGCCAAAAATCAGCCTCTCATGTCAATTTTTGAGTGAGACATTGCAGCGTTTACGCTCCAGTGATTCCATACAAATCCTTCTAATTTTGTCTCGGTTCCAAACGTTCAGAACAGAGACAAAATTAGAAGGATTTGTATGGACTCATTGGAGCGTAAAAGTTGCAATATCTCACTCCAAAATTGAAATCAGAGGCTGATTTTTTGCCAGTAGGCATTTGTCATCATGCTCTTTGCAAACATCTTAATAAATCCCATAATTTCAAAAATTGAGATATTTGTGACGTCACACTTTAGTACTCAGAGAGGGAGAAAAATGCGGTTCTGGGACACAGGAATTTAATCAAAGATTTTTTAGCTTGTAACCTAAATTTATTTACCAAAACTTAATCAAGAATTTACTCACAAAATTTAATCGATTAAATTTTGTTAGCTTGCTAATGCTAGCACTTGATAGTAGAATACTAAGCAGCAATAAAAGAAAATTTCTAGGACATGGATAATTAACCCATAAAAAATTGATTTAAAGTTTAGATTATATTTACAAAACTAATTATGGATCAATTAGATAATTTGAATATAAAGCAATTAAGCTCTTTACTTTCATGGTATAGAATTCAGGGTAGATCAAGAATGACTACTAAAGAAGATAAAATACAAGCATTGAATAATATACCAGAAATAATTAATAATGTAAATCAAATCGTTGATAATAGGCAAGAAATTTTTAGAGCTATAGGTAATATGCCTAGGAGAAGAGGAAACCAACCACAACCACCCCTTCCTATACCACAAATAAGACCAACAAACCGACCAAATTTACCGCCTCTAAATATTACTCAACCAATTCCTGGGACACCACCAGGTTCACCAGATAGATATAGACCGGGAACACCACCAGGACCACCCTCAAACCAACCTAAAATAAATATTAATAAAACTAAAACAAAAAGACCTTCCCCACCCAAACCAACACGGCCGCCACCCCCTATTCCAACAAAACCTAAAAAACAAATAAAACAAACTCCTTTTTTAGGAAATGTATTAAACAAGTTTTGGGATTTTGTAAAACCATATATTCCTGAAAAAGTAAAAAATAAAACAGAGGAACTAGCTAAAAATTTTATAGAAAGATATAAAAAAGTGAATGAAATAAACCAGGCTAAAAATCTGTCAAAACAAACAAAATCAAAAAGAGATTATGAGAAAGAGGGTGCAAGACCAAAAACAAAAATATTTAATAGGTTGAAAGAAGAAGAATTCATTATCAAAGAAAATGTAAAAAAATTCAAAAATGGCTATTTGAAACAACATACTATAGATGGGAAAAAAGGATATTCTATTGAAGAATTCATGAAAAAAATAAAAACAAAAGTTATAGGTATTATTAATAAAGATAAGAAACCAAAAAAGGTTAAGGTTATATTATCATCAAAGTTTGTAAAAAAACCCATTGCAAATAGTAAAAACAGGGAAGAATTGGAAAAATATTTTCACGCTAAACCAATAATAATTATTGAAGAAAGCGATTTATCAGAAAAATATAATGATATAATTAAAAATATAATTGGCGAGGTTGAAAGATTTCAAGAAAATACAGATTCTGGCGTTTTTGAATTTGATTCTGTAGCACGCTTTGATATTGGAATCGCTCCTTATTCAGTTACTTCTGGTAGTTCATATATACCAACACCAAAAAGATTAGCAGCAAAAAAAGCTACTATTAACATACAGAATAAGTGTGAAGATTGTGGTCAACTTACTTTAACAGAGGCGGTTTTCCAAAGAAAAAACCATAGGGAGAGAGTAAATAATGAATTGTTGGAAAATTGTAAAAAATTAGACTTTTCTGGTATTGTGGGTCCAATGTTATTAAAAGATTTTACCAAGTTTGAAAAACAAAACCCATATCCAGTTAATGTATTGAAATATGATGAAGAAGATGATAAAATATATCCCGCAAGATTAAGCGATAAATGTTATTGTAAGAAAGAAGAAAAATGTAAGAATTGTGGCTGTATGAAAAAAGATTGCAAGAAAAAACAGAAATGTGAGAAAAAAGGTTGTATAAAACATGAGTGCGAAGAATGTGGTTGTAATAAATGTGATTGTAATAATTATGAATGTAAGTTATGTGATTGTAAAGTTATAACATTAATTTTAATAAATAATGGTGAAAAATCCCATTATATTTTAGTAAAAAATGTTAGCAGGCTTTTATCATCTGAAATTGATAATAATAAACACAAAAAACATTTCTGTATTAAATGTTTCAACTCATTTTATGATGAAAGGATTTTACAAGAACATAAAGAATATTGTGATTCACACGGTGAAGTTAAAATAAAAATGCCTAAGAATGAAGATGGCAGCCCAAAATTTATTTACTTTAAAAATTTTAAAAATAAAATGCGATTACCTTTTGTTATTTATGTAGATTTTGAAAGCTGTCTAATACCAATACAATCTTGTTCACCAAACGAAATTAAAAGTTTTACTAAAAATTATCAAATGCATAAAGCATCAGGATTCTGCTATTATATCAAATGTTTCGATGAAAGTATATTACCTAATGATTTTAAAAAGCTTGTGACATATACCGCAAAATCTGACGATGAGGATGTTGCGCAGGTATTTACAGAATATTTAGAAAGAGATGTTAGGAAAATTTTTATGTTAATAGAAGAAAGAAAGAAGAAGTTTGAATTTTATAATAAGAAGAATATGTCAGAAATGGATAAAAAAGATTATGAAAATGCAACTAATTGTCATATATGTGATCGTAAATTTAATGAAAATACTGAAGAAGAAGATTTTAAAAAAGTAATAGATCATTGTCATCTTACTGTGAAATATAGAGGCGCGGCACATAATATGTGTAACTTAAAATATGTGATTCCTAAATTTATTCCAGTAATAATTCATAATCTTTCGGGGTATGATTCACATCTATTTATTAAGAATCTTGGTAAAACAAAGGGTAAAATTGATTGCTTAGCTAACACCGATGAAAAGTATATTAGTTTTTCAAAGAAAATTTTAATTAATTATGATTGTGAGGGTGAAGAGGATGATGATGATGTAGATGAAGATGGAAACACAAAACCTATTACTAGAACAATAAGATTCATTGATTCTTATAAATTTATGCAAAGCTCTCTTAGTGGATTAGTTGATAATCTTACCAAATGTGGAAAATGCGAATCATGTAAACCAGGAAAATGTTTGAAAAGTTATATAAAAGATGGAAAGATTATTACTTTTAAGGGTGTTGGTAATTGCGATCAATGTAAGAATTGTAAGTTATCAGGAAGTATGTGTTTTTCACCAATAGATAAAAATATGGCAGAAACTAAAAAACATTTCGCAGGAGAAAAGTTAAAACTATTGTTGAGAAAGGGTGTGTTCCCTTATGATTATTTTGATCACATTGATAAACTTAATGAAACAGAAATTCCAACAAAGAAAGCATTTAAATCAATTCTTAATAATAAAGATATTTCAGATGAGGATTATGAGCATGCTAAAAATGTGTGGACAACATTTGATATGGAAACAATGAGAGACTATCATGATTTATATCTAAAAACAGACGTATTACAGCTAGTTGATGTATTTGAGAACTTTAGAGATGTATGTATTAATAATTATAATTTAGATCCTGCTCACTATTTTACATCGCCGGGATTATCTTGGGATGCAATGTTAAAATTAACTAAAGTTAGTTTGGAATTGTTTACTGATGTTAATATGCTACTTTTTATTGAGAAAGGGATTAGGGGTGGGTCATCACAAATATCAAAAAGATATGCTAAAGCCAATAACCCCTATATGACAGATTATGAAGTAAATAAGCTTATAAGTTATATTATTTATCTTGATGCAAATAACTTATATGGAGCAGCAATGAGTAAGAAATTACCTAGAAGAGGATTTAAATGGATTCCAAATGAAGAGCTTGAAAATTGGAGAAATATACCTTGTATACTTGAAGTTGATTTGGAATACCCAAAAAATCTTCATGATAAACATAAAGACTTACCTTTAGCTCCAGAGAAACTTACTGTTAATAAGGTTAAGAAATTAATACTAAACCTATTTGATAAGAAAAGATATGTAGTTCACCACGAAACTCTAAAATTTTATGAAAGCTTAGGATTAAAAATAACAAAGATTCATAAGGGAATTAAATTTCAAGAGTCTGAGTGGTTAAAATCTTACATTGATTTGAATACTAAATTGAGAGCACAAGCTAAAAACGACTTTGAAAAAGATTTCTTTAAACTTATGAATAACTCTGTATTTGGTAAAACAATGGAAAATATGAGAAAAAGGATAGATGTTAGATTAGTTAATAATATAGAATCAGCTAAAAAATTAATAAGAAAACCAAACTTTAATCATTTTACTATCTTTTCTGAGGATCTAACCGCCATAAATATGAAGAAAACGGAAATAAGATTTAATAAACCAATTTATGTGGGGTTTTCCATTTTAGATATAAGTAAACAAATAATGTATGACTTTCATTATAATTATATCAAAGAGAAATACGGAGAAAAAGCCGAATTACTTATGACTGATACTGATTCTCTTGTATATATTATAGAAACTCCAGATTTCTACAAAGATATAAACCCCGACGTTAGAGAAAAGTTTGACACTAGTAATTACATTAAAGATCATCCATCTGGTATTGAGGTGGATGTAAACAAAAAAGTAATTGGAATGTTCAAAGATGAGTTTGGTGGAAGTATACCTATAGAATTTGTAGGTTTGGGGGCTAAACAATATGCTTTATTAATGGATAATGGTAAAGAGATAAAGAAGAATAAAGGAACAAAGAAATTAGTTGTTAAGAAAACAATAAGTTTTAATGATTTTAAAAATTGCTTGGATACTAAAGAACCACAAATGAGATTACAAAATTTAATTGGTTCAAAACTACACAATATTTACACAAAAACAGTTAATAAAAAAGCGCTATCTGCTTATGATGATAAGAGAATAATTTGTAAAGATGGAAAACATACACTTCCATATGGGCATTATCTTGCCAATACAGAATTTGGAGGTAACTCAGTATCATAGGGAATAACTTGTAACTCCTCCCTTACAAATCCACGCCGCGACCCATCTTGTAAATAATATAAAACTGGTTGATTAGGTGTAATCATACTTTTAGAAATATAATAAACTTTAATACTCCAAATAGGGTCTGTAGCCCTCCTTTTTTCTCCACCTTCAAGTTCGCCGAGGGATAATAGATATCTAACTTTAACATCTGGAGGCAATCTATCTTCATCAAGACCTACAACTCGCTGATAATTTTTAGGTTCAATATCAACCTCTTTCAGTTTTATAGCCTTATCAGGTTCTTTACCAGTTATTCTTGTTGGTGTATTATTCAAAGTTTTTAGAATATCTGGCAATCTTTTCACCCACACTCTAGAACGATCATAACTTGTCATTTCCTGTGCATATTGATGGCTAAATATTCTTTCTCCTAATATTTTATTTGCGTTTTCTACAAAAGCTTGAGCCCTATGGTTTCCGGCTTCACTTCTTTGAATTTTTACATTATGATAATTCATAAGTTTTGCAACCTCACCCATAAATTCTTTTCCAGGATCAACCATTAATGTTTTAGGATATTTTAACTTCCTGGAATATATTTTTTCAAAAGATTTTGATATTTCTCTACTTTCTTTTGAGGTTAATGGCTCTGCATCTTTATATCTCGAAGCCGCATCAACCACAACTAATGCATATTTATATGTTTTTCTTCCAACTCTATCATGCGGTAAAAATAATAAATCTGCTTGGTGAATTTGATTGGGTTTATCTACAGTCCAATGGGGTCTAGGTATATATTTTGGAGCTGGAAGATATATTTGCCATATTGCTTGTTTTTGTAACCATTGTTTTGCTACATCTTCACTTACTTTAGCCTTTTCGGCTAATTTAGGAATTGCAGAATATCCTTTCCAATATCCTTCGGTTGAATAATATATTTTTGACAAATTAGAACTCATTTAAAGATTAGCCAAAGTATCTTATAAATCAAGTATGACGTCTGAAAAAATTAATCCAAACAGAATTCCAAAAGAAGCATTTGGTTTGAAAGCAGAATCAACATTGAATCGAATTACTCTAAACCCATCATCTGCCAATCCTGGAGAAACATTATATATAAATATTCCTAAACTTTCTGAAAATTTAGTGATTGTGCCAGGAAGTGTATACCTTGTATTTAACTTAACTGTTGATGGCCATGAAGATAACACCCTTGTGAATAATATAGGTAGTAATATTGTATCAAGGCTTAGGGTTCTTTTTGGAGGTGAAACATTACAGGATACTCAAAGATATGACTTATTTCAAACATATCATGACTTATTCTTAACAGATGAAGAACGGGAGGATAGATTAAGACAGGGCATTTCTTCTGAAAATATGAGGAAGCTCAGAACAAATGCGGGTGATAAGGTAGACACAAATGCAAAGGAAGTAGCTCTTGCAGTAGTACACAATACCAAGTACCATATCCCACTAAATCATCCTATCCTTAACGATCATGGAGTTTTCTACCCAAAAGCGTTAGATCATCAACTAATATTTGAGATTACACTAGCCCCAATTCATGATATTGTTGTTTATTCTGATACAACAAAAACACCAACTTACAAAAAAACAAACCTTGAGTTGGAATATTCTTGCATATCAAGCGAATATTTAGCTCGTGAGGCACAGGCAGCTTATCAGGTTGGTAAGGGATTCTTTTATGAAAATGTCACTCTACACAAAACTTTCACCATATCCAGACCTACTGATAGTGTTATAAACCAACATATTAATCTTCCGAGAAGGTCAATTACAGGTATATTATTTTTGTTTACATTACCATATAGTGGAGGAGTGCGAGATTCTGAGAATTTTTTCAATCCAGGCATCACCTCAATCAATATCGATGTTAATGGTGTTCCAAATCGTTTTTACTCAAAGGGAATGGTGCCGTCAGATCTTTGGAGGTCAATAAAGAAACGTTTCGGCGATTCTTCTCGTTGGTCGGTAAAGGAAAATGATTTTTATGGTAATAAGTTTGCTATGTGGATTGATTTGAGAACTCACCCAGATAATGGTATTCACGGAGGCGGTCTATCCTTAAACAATGCACAAGATGGTGTAAAAATAGAAATTAAAAGAAAACTTAGTGGATCTGGTATTATGACTTGTTACATGTTTGTGGTTGCCGATGCATTAATGGAGGTTATGAATTCTACTTTACGATCAATAAAGTACTGACTGAACAAAGTGAGGGAAGAACCCAACTTAAAAACCTTTAGTTATTATACAAATTATGGAAGAATTGAGAGATAAAATTCCATTTCATTGTATTATAACTGGACCAACAAATTGTGGAAAAACAAAGTACATAATAGATCAACTTCGCGGCTCATTTCGAAAAGTTTTTGAATATATTGTTTTAATTTGTCCTACTTATTCTAAAAATAAAACATATCATAATTTTGCCCGCGGGGACAAGAGATTCTTTGTATTATCACCTGATGCAAGTAATGTAGATGAGATTAATGAATTGTTAAATGATTGCCAAACTTTATTCTCCGGAACAAACACATTAATAATTTTAGATGATTGCGCCGTATCCACTGATCTGAAGAAGCGATCAAACAAGTTTATAGATTTAGCATTCTCTGGAAGACATCATGGTTTATCAATGTGGGTTCTAACCCAACAATTAACATCAATAGCAAAACCATTCCGGGAAAATGTGGCTTGCGTCGTTACTTTCCATAACCCATCTCAGAAAGGGATGAAAATGTTTTTCGAGGATTACGGTGGTGATTTGGATTATGAATTAGGTAAAAAGTTTGTAAAACTCCTGAAAACTGAAAAATATTCAAGGCTATGTTTGAGTTTGCGATACCCATTTAATTGTTATTTGGAAGTTCCAAACGGAGCGTAGTGAAGTGATTTAAAAATAACCCATTTATTATCACAAAGATGGCAAACGTTGAAGATTATATTAAAGAAAATACCGACCAACCGAATGGAGAAACGGTAAAAGATGAGATAAAAGATAATGAAGTTGAAGTTAAACAAGAATCACTAGCCATTCTCGCAACCTTAGGAACAACAAAGGAATATTTGGGGGTTGATATGAGTTTGGGTGATGTAAAAAAATTATCAGTAAAAGATATTGAAAAATATTTTAATCGTTATCAGGCGGTAATGGGTAAGAAAATTAGTGGTGGAGTGGTAGATTCATCCCTTCAATTAATTTCTAAAATTATTTCTTACATGGTTCCTGTGGATGATATAGAAGCTCTTTGTAAGGATTTGAAGAATGATGATTTAGTTAATCGTGAACTAACAAACATTGTTGGGTTATTAGCATTAAAAGCAGGAAGACTGGCTGCACTTGCTAGCGGATTATTTCAAGTAGCTAAACACGTTAAATTCAACAAAAATCAACAAGTTACAACTGAACAGACTACTGAGCAGGCTGATAGCGGGTATGATACTGTTCACTAATCCGTTTAAAGATTTCTTAATTATATGTAAAATAATGTCTGAACAAAATGAACAAGTTGAACAAATTACGGCTGATCCCAAAACAGAAAATAAAGATACTAAAAAACGGGAAAAAGATCCTAAAAAGGTTGCGGCCGGCAAAAAATTGGCAGAATATAATAAAAAAGCAAAAGATGCATTAGCTAGGGAAATGAAACGCGAAGAAGAGACCCTACGAGCCGCGGAGCAAAATGAAAATACAGATAGTGAATCAAAATCGTGGATACCAGAGTTATCTTTTACTACTGTTTTATCCGTTGTTGGATTGGGGTTTACAGCATTTGATCTTTTTATGAGATATCAGGAAAAAGATAGGTCTGAATATAAAAATAGGATACCTGATTTATCACAAGTTCCACAAATACCCCAACCTTCAAAAATTCCATCACCTTTAACTCCAAAATCTTTAGGAATGGAATAATTACTAAAGTCATCTAAAGGTTTCTTACTGATACAGTAAAAAATTATGTCAACTGAAAACAAACTTGTGAAAACTGTTACTGATTCTGCGGTACTTATCGGATTAGCGGCTGGAGTTGGTTATGTTGCTAAAAAAGCTATGAAAGAATCATTTATGAACGATCCATCCTCAAGTATTACAAATTATGCAAAATGGGTAGCTGTATTGTCAGGTAGTATGTATCTAAAAACATATTTAGAGGAACAAAAGATTTTACCAAAATAAAAAAACATGGCATTAGTATCATTAGGAATGATGGGTTTAGGAGCTTTATTAAATGCAACCGCCTTTGTTGGCGGAAACTATCTTGTAAAACGTCTAACAGGTAATAAAACAGATACAGAAAAAATACGACACGATAAAGCATTAGAAAAATATCAAAAAGATTATGCAGAATATCAGAAAAATAGACAGAAACTAATTGATTGGAAAATCCAACGAAAGGATAATAAATATCAAGCAACAAAAAATCTTTCAAAAACAGATGAATCTTTGGAATTGTATGGCCAAATGCACGAACCAAAATTTTCGGATTATTATAGACCCAACGACAATCAAAAGATGGGTGAAATGGTATATGTAGGGGGTGGAATGTTGGTGTTGGGGTATTTAGCAAGTAAATTTTTATAGTTAGTTTTCTTACCTCAAGCATATTTAAAGATTTCTTACTGATGAGTAAAAAATCATGGCAGAATTACCAGAAGTACCAGAAAATTTGGATCCAACCGAACTAAATGAATCAAAAGATGATGGTGAGAGCATTGATGATACAATTTATTTATCTCCAAAAACATCCACTTCCATTCCACCTTACCCTGATGATTATGGGGTGGCAGAAACTTCATTTGGTGGTCGTGAAACTGATCCATTGTTGGATATGGAAAATGAAAAAGATAGGGTGTGGAGAGATATTTTAAATAAATTTCCAAATGCTAAACCTAGTTTTCTTTTCAGATATAATGAGTGGGGTAAAATTGAAGTCGCAATTCCTAGAAAACCAGGAGTAAAAGAAACGTGGCATGAATTATTCGATGCAAATGGTGATATTAATAAAAAACTCCCTATCACTATATTGAAAGCTCTGGGTAAAAAGGCAGAAGAAGTTGTGCAGGCTAATGATGATCTTTTATCACAATTGAATGTAAAAAATGAAGAAATTAGGGATTTGCGTAATGCATTAGATGGTTTAAGAGCAGTAGCGGAAACAAGTCAATTCGAAATAGATCGATATGTTTCAATTGAAAAAGAGTTGAGAGGTATGATTGAGCGACATCAAACCACAATCACTGAAAAAGATAGTTATTTAGAAACTGCAGTTAGAGAGAAGATTGATGCAAAACTATATGCAGAAACTTTACTTAATGATTTGAAAGAATACAAAACCGAGATTGATAAGAAAAATAAAGATTTGGTTAGCTTGAAAAAGATTGAACAAAGTCGAGAAAAGTTGGAGAAAAGGGTTAAAACGTATGATGAACTATCGAGAAAACAGTTAATATTAAACGAAGATCAAATGGCTGATATCGGGAGAAAAAATGATGAAATATTAAAAAATATGCCTCTTCGAGATCGTGTTAAGGATATCTTCAAAAAGTATGGTTTTACAGTTTTTGCTGTTATGAGTGCTGTAGGTGTCATCATTGGGGTTATAGTTTCTAATCTTTCTAAAGGTTTATCAACATTAGGCAGGGGAGTTGGTAATGGTTTGAAAACTATAGGTAAAAAACTGGGTGAAATATTGCCAGGAATGGTTGGTGCAATAGTTAGCTTTCTATTCAAAACAGCGGGTCAAGTTATTGGGTTTTTAGGTGAGAATGCATGGTTATTAATAATGGCTGTGGTTCTATATTTTGTGGAAAGTATAAAAAAGAAGAGAAAGTAGATCTAAAGATATCGAGTTGATCAGTAAAATACAATATGGATGATTATAATAAAATTTATCCTCAACTACCTAATAATGCTGATACAAGCCCCCACCTTCGGGCGGTTAATTTCAGATTACAAAAATCAAGTGAAGTATTACAAAATCTTGAGAGAGAAATTAAACATTATGAAGATGTAAGGAAAAAATATAATAGAGCTAGAGGAATATTTACAAAAATAAGTGTTTGTGGTGGGGTTATTTCAGTTATTCTATCTGCAAGCGGACTTGGAACTTCTCTTACTGGTTTTGGTGCTATTGTTGGTGTTCCTTTAGGGGTTGTTGGTGGAATTTTTGGGGGGTTATCGGTTGGATTTGGTTACGCATCAAAAAGACTTTCAAATAAAGTTAGTAAACATGAACAAACCACTGCAATTGCAAAATCAAAATTAAACACTATTAGCGATTTGGTTTCAAAAGCTTTGAAAGATAATGTTATATCCGATCAAGAATTTTCTATAATTTTAGCGGAGTTGGAAAAGTTTCAAAAACTAAAACTAGAAGTTCGCCAAAAATTTAGGAGAGATACAGAAAAAAACTTAAACATGTCTCAAATAAGAAGAGAAGTTCGTGCAAATCTATTAAAAGAATTAACAGGTCCAGGACATTAAAAATTTCATATGAGAGAACTGATGTTGGTTGTAATTGTTTTGCGGGTATTAGAAATACCAGTGAAGCTGGTCCGCCGTACGGTTGATAATACTTTACATCTTATTCTAGATCTAAAGACCGGTTTATCTGAAACACAAAGAATAAGATGTTATTAGATGATTTCAAAACTAGGTACCCAAACGCCAACCTCAACAAATTTACATTTGTGAATGATTCATATGGGGGATATATTAAATGGAAAATTAATGGAACAACAGTTATGTCAAATGATGATCCTACTGGAAAAACCTGGACCGATGATCTTCCTACTAATTTGAAAACATTATTATGGGAGGATTTGGGGCTGAGTGTGAAATTGAGTTCATATCCAAAAAGTTTAACTTTTACTAATCAAAGCTATCCTATACCAGCCGTTGCTTTTGATGATTTTACAACCGATGTTACAAAAATGTTAACCGAGATGGATATATATGTAACAGATACAAAGAAATTCACAGCAATATTTCCTAATATTTTTAAACAGCAAGTTATCACTTTCAAATCGGGAGAACAAAGTAGAAAATGGTTAAATAAACCAGATATTAATTATTGGCCGCAACAATTAAATTTTGCAGTTTGGTGTGCAACATCTGGTTGTGGAATTAGCCCATTTGAAAGTTTAAATTATCCCAAAGTAGTGAATGGATTTATAAAGTTTCATATATATTTCACAATAAGGAGGATATTATATGAAATGAAGCTTCCTTTTCCCGGGGAACAAACTTTTGCGATAAATAATAATCCATATAATAAAGCTGCATATAATCGATTGTGCAATGAATTTGGAATAAGTTATAATTCTGATTTTAGATGGAGGGGTGGGAGAAATAATGGGTTAGGCGATATATTCATCGATTATGGAAATAGATATGGCGCAACAGACCATGATTATCAAAATGTGCATGTTATAAGAAATTATGATAAAGAAGCGGATATGTGGCCAAGTTCGGGGGATAAATTTAGTGATGATGGAGGAAAGCAACTAGAAGATAATTTAATATCTTTTCTGAGAAATGATGACTTTGTCGATTTTAAATATGCATGGTTTATCCCGACAAGTGGACATGGAGTAACAAAGGCTGGGCTTGGAAGATTAAATAGATCGGTTGAAGCTTTTGTTTACTGCATATTAGGAGCTCAAACTGATATGAGAACCCCTATTTATGGAAAAGGTGGTGGAGCGATTAATACACAGCAGCAATTTTTAACCTTATTTGAAAGTAGTGTTATTGAAAATGACCTTGCTAATTCAGTACAAAGATATCAATTGGCGGTACAAAATTCTAAAGTGCGCCTGGATATGGCTATTGCTCCTGGGGTTTGGTTGATGCCGAGTAATTTGATAATAAATACAGAAAGTGTAGTTGGATATAATAACAAACTTATGAAAGCCACGGAGGATATGAAATTTGGATCGAATAATTCATTAAATACAGAAACAAAAGAGGTTGGGATAAGCCATAATTTAGGTGTTTCAAAAGTAAAGTTGCCGCATAGCCTAAAACAACAAACTAAAACAGAATCAACACAAACAACTCTAATCAAAAATGAGGGTGAACCCGTCCTATCCGCTGATATTGGCTCAACAGAACATGAAAAAAATCTGATAGTATTTATAGTTGTTGGTGGAGCAATAGCTTGGTATCTATTTCGTTAATGTTTTGATTATAGAAATCTAAAGATGAATATGATGTAATCAAAACAAAATGCTAAGTATTACAATGTATGATTCAGAAACTAGGATTTATTTAGATCCACCACTGAAAAATGTTCAAGAGATACAACTACTAGATTGTAATATAAAAACCAAAAGATTGATTAATTTTAAAGACGAACAGAGAATAGTTGATGAAAGGGACCGACCGCTCGTAATAATACAACCTGGAACATATTCACTTCTTGATATTCAATCAATAATTATTAATAGTGAAAAGGGATCAAATATAACAATAATAGGAGGTGATACTATTGACTATCTATTTTCTAATAAAGTATTTGACATTAAACTTACGAGAGGGTTGGCAATTGGTTTAGGTATACCCGAAATTATAAATTCTGGTAAATTATACTCAATAAAAATAAATATTAAGGAGCCATTAAGACTTATGTGCAGTATAGTGGATAATAGGATGTCATATATGAATAAAAATAAAAATGGAGAACTTGTAAAACTAACACCGTCACACTTACTAGCAAACATACCCTCAAAAGATTATCCAACAATTCCAGTTAGAAAATATGATACTTTAATAAACCACTTTGATTTAAGCATCTTAGACGTTGAATGGGAAAAACTTGATCTGAAGGGTTCTCCCATAACTATAAGTTTAAGATTCAGATAAAATTTGTTATATAACTTGTAATACTTTAATTAAAAAAGTTATATAACATTATTTTTTATAAACTAGTATTTCCATATATTCAAACATATTTTTAACTTGTGGTGAGATTGAAAAGTATGAAGATATTCCATCCTTTACATGTTTTTTTATTTTTTTATAAAACTTATCTTTATCTATAATTACTATATTTAAACTAATCTCAAATGAAATAATAAATATTTCTAAATTACTTTGAATTTCTTTTTCATTACTAAACTTAATTGCATTTTCAAAATAATCTTTATCCAATTTAATATCTTCTTCAATTTTATGTGGTTTTACTCCTTTTGTAATAAATTCTCTAGCATAGAGCGCCCCTTCCCTCATTACCAGCGGACTAATATCCCCCAATTGGTAACAAATTTTAAAACCAAAAAATGCTAAATTATTTGTTTCAACAATATTTAAATTATCATTCTCTGAAACACAAATTGAAAAATCTTTATTTACTTCATTAAAGAAATCTTTTGAACAATTTTTTTCTTTATTATCGTATTTAATAGTTAATAATTTTATATTCATCTTTTTATTTTATTTTATATTTTTTCTTTAAATCAATTTTTATTTTTTACATTCTTTACAAGAAGCTTTTTGTTTACCATGTTCGCATATCTGTGATCCTCCACATTCTTTACATTGTTGTTTTTGTTTATTGTGTACGCATATCTGTGATCCTCCACATTCTTTACAACGATACTTATATTTATTATGCTTACAATTATACCCGTTACATTCATTACAAAATTTTTTTAATTTCCCATGATCACAAATAATTTTGCTAATAGAGGTAACTTTTTCAATTAAATTAGTAATTTCCCCGTCTTTAAAATTTTTAATTTCATCAATTAACTCTTTTTTACTCATTTTTGATCTTCCTTTAATTTCTAAATCTTTCGCCATTATTTTTAATTCATAAGTATATAAATCCCTTAATTGTTCCATAATTAGTTTTGTAAATATAATCTAAACTTTAAATCAATTTTTTATGGGTTAATTATCCGTGTCCTAGAAATTTTCTTTTATTGCTGCTTAGTATTCTACTATCAAGTGCTAGCATTAGCAAGCTAACAAAATTTAATCGATTAAATTTTGTGAGTAAATTCTTGATTAAGTTTTGGTAAATAAATTTAGGTTACAAGCTAAAAAATCTTTGATTAAATTCCTGTGTCCCAGAACCGCATTTTTCTCCCTCTCTTACTCTATGCTATGAAACCAACGACCGATATCCGATCCGCATCACAAATATGCAAATTGACTGAAAACCCGATGTGTGTTTGTTCCTCATGAAAAAAACTTTTTAGGATTCATTTCCAGGAAATTAGATTAATTTTTACCCGAAAAAAATTGCTCTAAGACTCTACGTGAACGTTCTTTGAAAAATTCCCCCTTTTCGCCCAATTCACTGCACTTTGTTTTTCTGCTCAATCCTGTGAATTTCATTTTGCATTCCAGTTCAATTACAACATTGCCGCAACTCGCTCGTCAAATAAATCATACTGCTTTCTTTTTCATTTTGACAAGTGGCAGCTAGCAAGATGCGCGGAAACATCTGATTTGCGCTCGTACAGTAAAATATGGCTCTCCTCGCCCCCACTAGACCCGCATGGAGTATGTAAAATTTCACGTAAAGAGCAAGCGGAAGGAGAAATACTAATTTTTCGCATTTTTTCATTACCGACTGAGAGCCAGGATCACGACAATTCGGAGAAAAATGTACTTTTCAAAGTCGTTTTCATGTAATTAAATTACGGCCAAAGAAGCAGTTTTGTACTCCCACTAAAAAGAGGCAGAAGAATTAATCCTCCTTTACTCCAAGAAAAGGTTCTTCATCGGGCACCAAATGGAGTTGTTTTAATACGAGAAAAGACGATTATTTATTTGAAAGAAAGCAGTATGATTTATTTGAAGACCGAGTTGCGGCAATGTTGTAATTGAATTGGAATGCAAAACGAAATTGACAGGATTGAGCAGAAAAACAAAATGCAGTGCATTGGGCGAAAAGGGGAAATTTTTCAAAGAACGTTCACCTAGAGTCTTAGAGCAATGAGGCGGACCATTGATGTTAACTTAAGTTCCAAAGCGTTTTTAGTTGGACAACTAGTCTATCGGTCGTACCGCCGAAATGTAAGCGTACATCACAATGGCGCAGATTTGGTAATTTAGCACAATTTCCTACAACGCAGGGCGTAGAGTGCCCACAGATTTTATTCTGTAAATCACTTGTCTGGCCTTAGTACTTTCGTGTCATGATTCAGTTTACCTTAACTTAGGTGCCACATTGGAGAAAATACTACTCAACTGAAGGTATGTCACGTTTCGCTTATTTTGTTATATTGTGACAGAGGTTATCTTCAAAGCCTTCTTGTTCGGTCAAACTTGTTCCAAGCTTTTCTGTACTACATGTCAAGTATCAAGGAGAGATTAAACTTGAATATGTGAAAAATTCAGCTTGTTTCGTGAAAAAGTTATAATTTGGCAGCTCCCTAAGTTTAGGGCTAAATCTGAGTGTCGGCAGGGAAATCGGGCAACACTGAGGTTGTCTCAGAAACCGCCTCGCAAAAAATGAAATAAATCGAATTGATCCAAACAAATGTGATATTTGTACATGGGACATAATGGCTGACTTTCACTGAAAAAATCAGCGAAATCGGAAAAGGTCCGAAAATTGCCTTCTCCGTTCTTACGCGGACAGCCTCTTAAAGTTTGTATTTTATATACTAAGGATTGGAATTTTATACATTTGATATAACAATAGTTTTATACATTATATTTTACATGATTACCATTTTAATGATGTCAGCTGTTAAAATTTTATAGTTTAAAGTTTATATTTAATAAATACATTGTTGAATGTAAAAAAATTGTCTGCTTTTCTTTGGTACCTCTATTACACTTTGTATATCTTAAAAGTCAAGTCGCAGCATTTTCACCTTCTGAAAAGAACTTATAGGTAATACTGTTATGGAAGCTTGGGTACTTCAGATGATACAATATTGGAGACAGGACTGATTTGTGTCGAGAGATCAAATCCCTTTACTTCACTAACCATCTGATTCATGATTCCCTTTCGGAACTGATAACTGGACCATGCTGTAGAAGATACAGTCAGGAGCAGGTCTTAGGCTTTAGAAAAATGCCCAGTATTTTCAAGAGCGGGTTTGGTGGAATGTTTTTCAGGGTGTTGAAATCGTGACGCCATCTTGGACTTAAACCATGCTGTGCCTAACTGAGAATGAGACATTACCAAAGTTGCCAACAGCTAAATACTGACTTCACCACAAAGTTTTGTACATAAGGTGCTTCGAAGCTAGTGCATATTTTAGTGTGCGTATTGTAATGATAGTGCAACAGCGGTTTTAGCAGTGTTGTTATTAGAAAACTTGGTATAGTGATAATGATCGTGATGGTCGCAGTAATAGTAGTAGTTGCAGCATCACCAGCAGCGCTAGCAATGGTAGTAGTAGTACTAGTAGTAGTAGTAGTAGTAGAAGTAGTAGTAGTAGTTGTAGAAGTAGTAGTAGTAGTAGCAGCTGAAGCAGGTATTATTCGATTGATTTCATTAATAAATGCCTGTCTCTGTACTGAGTATTGTTACATTGAAAGAGGAAATGAATCTCATCTTCTACCTGATTTGAGTTACATAAGGGACATAATCTATTTTCTCTTGGCAAATGATCGATTTGGTATCGACCATGTTCAATCATAAGTTTGTGATTACTTATTTTAAATTTAACAAAATTATGTCGTTCGTCATAAATGTCTTACCTGGTAGAGATAATCAGATGTAGAGTATTCATCCTTAAAAGTTTTATAAAATTCTAGTTTTTTTTTTTTTAATTTTCAAGGCTGTGCCGCCAAAAAGATAGATATTTCTCTCTCATTTCTGTGGTATATCGTCTAATTTTATCATTATTTAGAGATTCAGCATCTAAACTGGCTAGATTGTATTGTTCAAGCATGTTTATGAAATTGAAAAAATATCCGGAATTATTCATAGAATATATATTCTTTGACATAAGGAAAGACTGTTTGACTATAGGGTCATTATCTTTGTCGTTGAGGTAAACAAAATATTTCATAATTTTCTGATTTATCGAGATAAGCAGCGGCAATCTATCAAGTTCAGCTCTGCAAGCTATGTTAGAGGCCTTATTGTTAACCTCTAAGTAACGTTTACAGAACGTGAGGTGGATGGGGAGCTATCCCATTTTTTAAAATCTTGCTTGGTGTACAGTAGTAGTAGTAGTAGTAGTAGTAGCAGCAGCAGCAGCAGCAGCAGCAGCAGTAGTAGTAGTAGTAGTAGTAGTAGTAGTAGTAGTAGTAGTAGTAGTAGTAGTAGCAGTAGAAGCTGAAGTAGTAGCAGCAGCAGCAGTAGTAGTATTAGTAGTAGAAGTAGTAGTATGAATAGTTACTGTAGTAGTAGTAATAGTAATAGTAGCAGTAGAAGCAGTAGTAGTAGTAGCAGTAGCAGCAGCAGTAGCAGCAGTAGCGGTAGCAGTAGCAGTAGCAGTAGTAGTAGTAGTAGTAGTAGTAGTAGTATTACTAGTAGTATTCTCCCTGCCGTTTTTTCCCTATCTCTGCTTGTCCTGCCTCGAATCGCGCTTTCGCTGTGCTGATTAGTGCGGTATTCAAACTTCCTCGACGACGATATCTTGCTGCTCTTTCTTGTATATCTCGGTGATCTTGATGGGATGTACTTCCAGGACGAGTGAAATCGGTTTCCACAAAATTACATTGTTTTCAAATAAACATTCTCAATGACGGAAATTCACGAGCGTTATTGTTGCCAAGTAAGGGACGGACCATTAGAAAAGTGATGGGGGGGGGGGGGAGGGTGGGGAAAAAAAAAACAAAAAAAATTCAGGCAAGGGAAAATGCCAAGAAAAAAATTCATGCAAAGGAGAACGTAAAAAAAAAGTCATGCAGAAGGAAGGTCCAACTGTGACTTTTTCACACGTAGTAAAAAAAATTCGTGCAGAGGGGTTCACCGGAAAAAACAATTCCTGCACAAGCAGTGAGCGAAAAAAAAATTCGTGCAAGCTGAAAATTCCCCCCCCCCCCCATGACTTTTCTAATGGTCCGTCCCTAACCAGACTTAGCAGTTCTGAGTTTGCTCACTATCGCGGGACTTCAAACACTCCTCACTTTCTACGAAGTGAATATTGCCCAGGCCTCGGGGAAATCCATGAGTCGTGAGTTTTTCCCGGGGGGGATACTCCCTTATAAGGGCTTAATGGGACGTGCGGCCAGCCAGGGTTTGTTTTTCGGGATTTTTCTCTTAAACAGGGTATCGAATTTATCATTTTTTGTCTTAAGCAGGGTATCGATTTATCAATTTTTGTCTTAAACAGGATATTATTGTCTTACACAGGATATGGTTTCTCGTTAAGTGTCTTAAACAAGGATTCAAAAATCGGAACTCTGTCTTAAACAGGGTAGGAAAATCATCGATATTTGTCTTAAACAGGGTCAGGGTATGAGGGGGCGCGCCGCACCTCCCCACCCAGGGATGTATCGAGTACTCCTCCCGGGGAGTTTTTTTTAGTTAAATTTGAATTGGCAAGCTTCAATTCTCGCCTCCTAGCCGACAGATGTAACCGAGGATGCTTTATTTAAGAAATAGAAAACATGTACCGTGTTTCTATCGAGTTATAGAAACACGAGTGAAAGTTTGGGAGAACGAGAAATGCTGTGGGAACACGAGCCGCAGGCGAGTGTTTCCACAGCTTTTTCGAGTTCTCCCAAACTTTCACGAGTGTTTCTATAACTCAATAGAAACACGAAGAACATGTTTTCTATTTCTTTTAGAAAACAGCGCGACGAAAAAAAGAAAAGCAACTTGTTAGCTTTGATTATCAAAATGTAAATTCTCTTTGCTCGCGTCATCATTACGTCAACAGCTCGTGCTAGTTCTGTGTTTCTATCGAGTTATAGAAACACGATTTCTAACCAATCAGCGCGCGTACTTTCTTAGGACTGTTTTCTAATGATTTATACTAAAACAACGATTCTCTTCAATTTCGGTGAATGGTGGCTTGCACTTTTCACCTCAGTTTCAGAGAATAAAATTTTGTTAATTATAGTCATTGGGAGGGTAGAATTTTGGTGAATTGTATACCAGTGATTGGAGACGATTCGCTTATGTGGAATACGTACTGTTACATACAACAGAGGAAAATCTGATTTGTGGACTGTAAGGTGACAAGTGTTTCCGTGGTCGAAAAGTCAGATTAGGCTCGTAACAAAGACTATGGTAGAATTGTGCATTTATTTAAATTAGAGCGAAAAATTCACTACCAAGATGGTCGTTTTCCAACAAGCAAAAGGTTACTCAAACGTCCGCGATAAAACAGCGGTTAACTACTGACAACTAGCAACGAACAGCTAGTAATTCCTTGAGAACAAGTAGGTAGATTCGTATACAAATAAACATAGAGCTGAGTAAATACCATTAAATATCAAGTGAATAATTGATTAAGTAAGGATGATGATAGATTCATCTCAAGCTATGAAATTTAGCAAAACTTTTCTACATCTGCTTTTAACTCAAAAAAGGTATGTATATATATATATATATATATATATATATATAAAGTGTAAAATTTGATTAATCGTAAAACAGTGCTCAATACGTGAGCGTAGAGCGAAGTAGTTGTTGCGGGAGAAAAAAACACACAAACAAACTACAGGTTTATCCCTACAAGCCTGTTTCGTGGTTGCCCACTCGTCAGGGGATATATATATATATATATATATATATATATACATAGCTTGTGTACAGAAGGTTCACCAAACAAAGAGCTCTCAGTAGAAGGATCCGGCGAAGGATGCAACGTTCTTTCGAGAAATTGTAGCTAAGTATACTCGGCCTTCCTCAGATAAACAGATAAAAAAGTTAAAAACTAAAAATGAAGTCTAAGACCTGGAAGACGCTTATAAAGGAAAAATGACAAAAGCTAAGCAATGGTATATCCATGACAATAAAATTTCAAAATTTAAAGTATAAAATCGTTAATTAGGCTTTAAAAAAAGTTACACCAAGGTGATATAGGTTGCATATCAAGGTACGAAAAAATCGACTAATTAGGGTGGGAGATAGTAACAAGGCATATATATAATATACTATATAATTAACTTGTTCGTCTCGGTGAATATTCACCAATAATCTCTGAGCCTGAGGCGAATAATATTCGCATATAAATACACAGATGATTATTTCGAAAAAAGAAAAGAAAAAGCATTGTACAACACGAAAAAACTTTATTTGATCAAAAGCGTGCGAACGACTGGCAGCCATTTTGTTCCTCGAGGTGATTATCGGCTGATAATTCGAGATAGCGAACCAATCAGAGCGCGCGATTTTGTATAATCACCTGAGTATTTATACTTATTATATATATATTTTTTTTCGTACGTTTACAATAACGAGGAGTGTTTTAATGACACAGTCACTTTTGCATTTTTCCATTTTATGACTTGGTGGTTAGGATAAATGATAAGCTCCATAAAGTACAGCCTAACAAAAATGTGTCCTTCTAAATTTCAGTTTTCTGACTGACTCTCAAAAAGTGTATTGTTCCGTACAGTGCACTAGAACGCTTTGAGATAAGAAAAGCTACGCGCGCGCTATCAAAGTGTCACCTCCACTTCAAATAGAAAAAATGGTGCAGGACAACCAAATCAGTGCCCAGGCCACGTACGTTGTCTTGAATGACATCGAGCTGGCCAGGTTGCAATACTCTGTGTTACAACAGTCTACTTGGCACCAGACTCCCGTAATCACACATTCCCGTCCGTTACACATATCCAGCGTGCCGCATCCCTTGTAATAAGAATTCTTCTCCGAGCCATCTTTTCTTTCTTTTTTGTGTATTTTGTAGCAGATATCGTACACCGGATTTTGCTGGATAGAACAGTTGAGAATGAAGAGTTGTTTATTGCAGTCATCCCACGAATCCGAGAAGTCGCAAACGTAACATAACAAAGCTGTACCTAAAAAGAAAAGAAAATTTTAAAGTGTAAACCGAGAACAATTAATTAATCAAGATGATTATGATGATTTAAGATGATATTTTTTGAGCTAGGCGTTTAAAGCTCAATCTAAGTATTAGCAGTTCTAGATTCTTGCTATAATTAGTCAAATGTAAAGTGAAGAAAAGGAAAAGCGTTTTACCACGCAAACAAGAGACGCTGCTCACCCGTATTTATATCAGGGAAATCGTCAGTACGAGACGCCGTGAAGGGCTAACGCTCGAAACGTCAGCACCTCCCTTTTACCTTACGGTGGTGAAACTTACTTTATCAATTCGTTCGATTATCCTAATTTCTTGTGCTTCAAGTCTCCACCGACGCAGCACCAGTTTCTTCAGAAACTATCCCCACAATACATCTTTTCCAGTTGGCCCTTTATTAAAGATTGCGGTAGGTATTACAAAGAGCGACGATTCGCGCAGATTTCGACAGCGCATCAGCTTGGCACGTCCCACCCGTTCCAACAAGGAATGTTTTTTTTTTCATTTCTTATTGACCGAGCTTATTCGGTCGAGGTGTCGACTGGATGATGACGTCATTATTTATTCATTATGTTTTTTTGCGTTTTGTCGCTGTCGACTGCGTTTAGAATCCAAAGAAACGCAAAATTAGCTAGGCCCATGCAAAGCCATGCAGACTTAATTCCTCTTCAATAGTACATGTCTAAAATAATTATGTTCTATTAACAGCAGACTGCAAGCTAGGTCGAATTTTAATTACAGAAGTCTATAGTCAACGAGGCAAGTCGACAATTCAAACTCGCAGAGGACGAAGACGAGTTGCCGGTCTCATTGTTTTAATAGTAACCATCTAACATACATTTACAAATTCCAATTCTATACTAACATTCACTAATTTTGTAACTAACAAAATACTTTTTCCTGCTCTACGAGTTGGCGTTTTCGCTACTTGCTATCTATCACAGAATATATAAAAATATTTTAACCAATCAGATTGCAGGACTCTTGATAGAATGTGAGTCGGTTTCTACTAATTAACAAGTAGATTGTGAGCTCTACGGATTTTTATAGGGTGATAGTTGATGAGGCCGAAGGCCTCAGAGAAATCTGGAGCGAATAATCTAAGACTTTGTTCGAGTAAAATTCGTAATAAACGATTCAGGTGAAAAAAGATACCAAACTACTCAATTTTCCAGCAAAACTTCTTTGAAGCGCGAAGACGTCGCCAATTTGAAAACGATCTTCCACCAAGTACTGTCTAATGGCTGATAGTCTGCAGAGCTCAGCCAATCAGATTACGACATTTGCATTAGTTTACTAGAAGGGGGGTTAGACTGGGGGTGCTAGAATTTCAGATATCGGCTAAATTGTAAATTAATTTGCTACATATTCGGCAATTCAAGCAGTTCTAACAAAACATCAGCGGAGTCAAAGCAACTCATTGAATGTACGGTATATCGTGCTCCATAGCTCTCGATTCCAGGGAATGGTCGTCTTAACAAAATTATTCTTCACTTTCAAAGCATGATGTTGATGATTTGATGTTTTATTAAACAAAGCAGGTTTAGTAACGTGCAGACGAAAGTCCTGAAGTGCAAGTACCTAACAACAAATTAGTATAAAGTAAAAACAATGAACAAAAGAGACGGTTCCAGATATTCGATGGCAAATGACTGAGAAAACAATCCAAGAGAATTGAGTTTGAGTTCGAGATAGCAGGGAGTTCGAGATAACCGAGTTCGAGATCGCGAGGTTCAAACAAAACAAAAACTGATAATTAAATAATTTCGCAGAATAGATACAATATCCCTTAGCATATATATATATTCAATGAGATTTAAGTTGTGTTCTGAGAATAATCGAAACATTGCAATTTCACAAACTGACATTATCACGGTAACTTCGAAATTTTGACTCCATCTTAGCTGCGAGGACAAAGACAATATTTAGCAAGGCATTCACAGGAGAGACCTTATTTCATACGAAAGCTACACTTGACAACCCGTCAGTAAGGAATTACAAGATCTTGTGCATAAGATTATTTGTTAAATATTTCATGATCGACTAAACCCTTGAAACAACACCTTCAACTACACCGTTCGGGAGATTTACCAGTTATTAATTATTGCTGCCAATGTAAGAACTCAAGGAAAGTACGCGCGTCCGAAATTGCCCAATTACACATAATGTCTTTAACTTCGAACTGACGTATGCATCAGCTCTCTAATATCAGGTAGCGACTATCCGCGAAGAGCTGCACATTGCTGTATAAAATGTATTTTGCCTATTTCATTACCATATCCGTATTATTGTATTAAATAAATTTGATAATCTCTTTAAACCTAATTAAAGCCTTAGAAGATAAAAAGCAGGTACAAAGGGGAAAATCAACCAGAATCACACCATGTAAAGAAGTAAATAACAGCGTGTAGGCCTTTTGAAGCACAACGGGAACCCACAATAAATACGACTAACGTTAAAATTTAAAGATTGTCGTGCAACGGATGACTGTTTAAACTAAAATGGCCGAATTATTTCAATTCAAGTTTTAAAAGGACTGTCACAACAGAATGTTGTACGTATACTTAGCGTTTAAACTAAAATGGCCCAATTATTGCAATTCAAGGTTTCAAAAGGACGGTCACAACAAAAGACTATAGAAAACTGTTTAAATTAAGATGGTAGAAAACTGTATAACATTTTAAACTCAAATGGCCGAATTGTTACAACATTGATTTAGATTTTAAAAGGAGGAAGGTCACGACAGAAAAAAATTGAAGAAGAAAATGACAACTAAGACAACATGATAAACATATGAAGTGAGTTTCTATTCAGAAAACTATACAACGATAGTCACGTGTGCTAGCAAAAATTGAACTATTTCCTGAAAAGCGCTGAAAATTTCACTCAAATATTCGGCAACTCAATCCGTTTTTAACAAACCGTCAGTGGAGACAAAGGAACTTATTGGATTTCCGGTATATAGTCGTGCTTCATAGCTCTCGATTCCAGAGAATGCTTGTCGTAACAAGGTTAAATTTCACTTTTAAAACTTGATGTTCATGTTTTGATGTTTTATTAAACAAAGCTGATCATATACTCGCAAACGAAAGTCCTGAAATGAACGTGTCTGACTACAACTTAGTATAAAGTAAAATCAATGAACAAGCGAGTCATCAGGGCTCTCTATGTCGAACTCTCAAGGGAAACGAAGAATAGTTCGAGATACTGCACGGGTTTGAGATCACCAAGTTCGAGATAGCGAGGTTCGAACTAAAGCTAATAATAAGTAATTTGGCGGAATAGATGCAGAAGGCCTTAGCATATATATTCAATGAGATTTAATATGTGTTCTGAAAATAATCAAAACGTTCCAATTTCACAAACTGACATTATCACGATGGTTCGAAACTTTGACTCCATCTTAGCTGCGCAAACTGCCGACATCGCTCAATATTTGAACATTTAAGATGTTGTACACAGTAGTTTCTAAAGATAATTAATCAATACCCTAGTCAATTCAAAGACGATCACTAAAAAAAAAATAAACACCGATGCATTCAGGGTCAGTGTTCAATTCCTTCTCTGAATTTGCATGAATCCATATTCATTCAAGAAATTGCCATCTGGTTTCAGTGTCGTACATAACGTCACAGTTTGTAAACTGCTAAAAATGTAGATTACTTGTTGTTTGCAGATAGACTTAAATATTTTATCTAGTGTTTGTACATGTCTAGCGCGATGGATGGGAAGTTTTCTCTCAAAGTCCATTATTCGTCGCTTCAAAGATTTCAGAGATTTTTTTTTTGTCACCGCGTGCGCAATTTATTGAATTTAAACTCCATTCATTAGCTCCCTAAGGGCACACTTTGCCCCGAAATCGAAGTCGATACAACACCAGTGCGTTACATCCAATTTTGCCGTCATCGCAGATACCGTATTTACTCGAATAAGCGCCGCCCCCGAATAAGTGCCGCCCTCGATTAAGCGCCGCACACGGAGCGGAAAATTTAATAAGCGCCGCCCTCGAATACGCGCCGCAGCTCTTGTGCGGCTCATATTCGAGTATTTCCATTAAATGATAAAAATACACTGTATTCTCTGCAATGCAGTTCCAAGCCAGCAATGGGAATTTATTCTCATCAATAGTGATGTTTTTCATTTCAAAGTGAGTATATCTTAATGCTATTCCATTCAGTTCTCTCTTTAAAATCTTCAAAATCTTTGCGTTTTTCAGTTCTGGTGAAGTAAATTGAATTGTACAATCAAAATGGTCTGTCTTTATGGTATCAGACTTCAAAATAAGCGCCGTCCTTGAATAAGCGCCGCCCTCTAATAAGCGCCCCACAGGAGACACGAAAAATTAAATAAGCGTCGCGGCGCTTATTCGAGTAAATACAGTAGGTATCTATACTCTCCTTTCAACCAGGCAAAATCGGCGCCTCTCTAGTACCCTGCCAAAAACCACGATAGTAAGGCTCAGACTCTTTGGACCAAGGCAATATTTAGCAAGGGATCGGAGTGACAGGAAAAACCTTATTTCATAAGAAAGCCACACTTGACAACGTACCCGTCAGTAAGGAATTACGAGATCTTGTGAATAAAAGATTACTTGTTAAATATTTGATGATCGCCTAAAACCTTTTAACAACATGTACACCGCCAACAACACCGTTCGGGAGATTTACCAGTTATTAATCCTTCCTTTTAACATAAGAACTCAAGGAAAGTACGCGCGTCCAAAATTCACTTAATACACGTATCTCTTTTGATATGATGTCTCTCCCTTCGAACTGACGTAAGCATCAGTTCTCTTAATGTCACATAGCGACTATCCGCGAAGGGGCTGCACATTGCTGTATAAAATGTATTTTGCCCATCTCAGACCAAAATATTGGATTTTCTCTTCCTTGCTTTACACATGAGGTCATCATTTAAGAATTTAGAACCTTTCTTGCACATCGCCAAAAAAATAAAATAACTTAAAGTGAAAAGACTAAAAGGTTTGGAAATGCCATAGTTCCTTGTGGCCAAACTACTGTACAGTAGTTGTCCGTGTAATACTGAGCAACAATAGCTGAATACTTGTCATTCATTCTCAATATCCCAACGGCTAACTAACATGTCAGTGATATTTCAACAAGCAATTCTTGTCAATGGTTTTTGACTTATAAGCGTTCATAGTTTGTCGTATACGTGAATAGCAACGAAGATGTTTGTAATCTAAAAAGATTCAAGTAGAGCTGTTGGCCATTAATCCTTCTTGTTTTCTGTAAGCGAATTAAGATTTGCAAAGTAAATGGTGAACTGCGAGGAAAAATGGAAAACGAGTCAAAGTTCAATAGCTCATGACAGAGATACACGACACACAATCACCCTACCTTGGTAGTTCAAATTAATCAAACCAAAGATGATGAGAAAAATAGTTTTCATGGCTTCTCGATTGACGGAAGACTCAGTTCTGTTTACTTTCGTCTCCACTGACCTTGCGCTTCTGTGCGGGAAAAATACGGACAGACAAGATAAGAAAACGTTATGTTCTCAGTTATATCAATATTTATCCTTCGTCGAACAACTGCAATGGTAATCTTAAATCATTTTGACTGTTTCCATAAATTTTTAAATTTGAAACTCAGCCAGTACCAAGCTTTTTTAAATGAAGACTTCATTTGCTTATTAAATGTGTTTTTCACGTACAGAAATAACAGCTACTGAAATCTAAGCCTTAGAGATAGCTGTTATGAAGAGTTCTTATAACACTCTCTCTGATATCTGTTTTAACCGAAGACTTATAATCGGTGAAAAACGTTCCTTCGTTCATCATATTGTTCAACTTGAAGTGCGACAACCGACACAATAAAGTTCGCCTTAAAATGGGGATGTGTTAACAATAGGGACCTACTGCAGTGTGGCTTATCGATTAATAAGCCCAGAGGGTGAAAAATTGTCCGAGTTGCGTAATTACACGAGAAATGATATTTCCAAGGTAATTTATTACTCAAATGCTATTAATCTATCTGAGTCGAAGTCGAGCGGAATTCTTGCTCATCTCGCCGGAATATTTATCTCAGCTTGTTTTGGGTGTTTCTGCATTTGATTTTCTCATCTCAAACAATCTAACAGTTTCCATGGTCTTAGTATTAGTTTGTTGGGAAGTTACTATTCAAAGCCACCCGTTTTCAGTGGAAACGCAATTTTGTTACCAACTGAGTCTGTTTTCCTGCCCTCAGATTTTGCACAGTAACTGTGACAACAGCTCATGACTTTGTGTCCCTTACTCTTCGTAATTATCAGATATCAAACACTGAAAAAGACCTTCTACGACTTAAAATTAGTCAAAAAGGTTTCTGGTAGAAGAGCGACTAGAAATCAGAGAAATAGAGAAGATTCCTTCAACTGAATTAGACGGCTACTTGAGCCAGTTTGTTTTAGCTGCAAGGACCAAGACTGGAAAAGATAATGAACCGTCATCTCTCCGCGTAATTTTGGCTAGTGTTGAACGCCATTCAGGAGTCGCTCCAGTTACGGCAAAACCATCTTCAAAGACAGTGATTTCAAAAAAAAAAAAACAAACAAAAACAAGAGACGCGTTGAAAGCGAAACAAAGGCAACTCAAGCGAAGTGGACGAAACAGACCAAGAGCCACAACGGCCCTTACGGACGACGAAATTGAGATTCTATTTGACAAAAGGTTGCTTGGATTAAGTTCACCGCAAGCTCTGTTAAGTACTGTGTGGCTAAACAACATGATTCATTTTGACCTTCGCGGATGTAAGGAACAAAAAGAACTCCGCTGAGGAGACATTGTTTTAAACACTGACAGTGATGGTAAAGAAAATCTCGAGTACTTTGAACGCCAAACAAAGACTCGAACGGGAGAGGATCATCGGAATCAACGGGCGATCAAGCCGCGAATGCCAACAGCGATGCCATTTCTGTCGATCGTGATCCGGTACACGTTTACAAGATATACAAAGAAAAACGACCACCATCCATGCTAGAACTGGATTCAAGTTTCAATTTGTCTGTAAATTACTTTAAGCAGAAACTCATGCAACAGTGAAAGGCAAAAACTGGTTCAAAGCACAACCAGTGGGAGTGAACAAATTAAACAATATCATGAAAGACATCACACAAGCAGCGGGAATTTCAGGCAAAACAAACCACAGTGGTAGAAAAACTTTAGTTCAAAAACTGAAGGCAGTGGAGTTCCTCCTAACCAGATAATTCAAATGATGGGGCATAAAAACTTACACTGAGTCAGTTAACAATTACAGCTCTCTACGAGAAAAGCAAATGGAAAGTATTTCAGGTATTCTTTCCTCAACAACAAAATCCGCTACCAAGGTCGCACAGACCGAAAACAACTTGACAGCGCAACCCCTGGCTGACTATCGAATCGCTTCAACGTCTAGGCTCCAAACAATATTTCACGGAAATTAGATAACTGGAGGAGTCTTTAACATTAACTTAACTTCCGCACAAAATGAAGTAAAGAGTCCAGAAGTTGACCCGAAGCGTAAGAAACGGCGACTCATTATTGAAAGTGACGGTAGCCAAGAATCCACAACATGATGCTATTTTAAGACACGCTTTTGCTGTTATAGAATTTTTTTCTTCTTCATTAGAATTTTGACTTTTTGGAACAGAAAACAGAAGTATTATTGTCTTTATTTCTGCTTTATAACTTTACATCCAAGTTTTATAATATCTTTGAGATAGGCATTTTGCCATAGGTGACCACTTTCAGTTAATTGCACTTTTTCGCTGTTTCCAAAATTAATAAAAACAGTAGTATTTTATGTGGAAATTTCATCATTATCTGTAAAATAAACAGAACATTACATGGCCGCTTGGGATACAAAGTTTATCTTCTCGTACTGAAAGTATCTCTCACTCGTTCGCTTCGCTCACTCGTGAGAGATCCTTTCAGCACTCGAAGATAAAATTCGTATCCCCGCGCCGATATGTAATATCCTCTATTTTATATTCAGCCGTTGAGGCGAGCAAAAGCTTATAACCGGCTTCTTTGTCGAACTTTGTAATAATTCTGTCGCAGTTTGAAACAATGACCAGTTGAATTGTCCGTAAGTAAATTGTTTTAAATCAATTTGATAATCTCAGTCTTTAAACCTAATGAAGACCTTGGAAGATAAAAAGCAGGTACAAAGGGGAAAATCAATCAGAATCGCACCATGTAAAGAAGTAAATAACAGCGTGTAGGCCTTTTGAAGCACAACAGGAACCCACAATAAATACAACAACGTTGAAATTTAAAGATTGTCGTGCAACGTATGACTGTTTAAACTAAATTGGCCGAATTATTTCAATTCAAGTTTTAGAGGGACTCTCACAACAGAATGTCGTACGTATACTAACTGTTTTTAAAACTAAAAAGGCCGAATTATTGCCGCAATTGCTATTCAAGTTTTAAAAGGACTGTCACAACAGAATGTTATACGCATACTTAGCGTTTAAACTAAAATGGCCCAATTATTGCAATTCAAGGTTTCAAAAGGACGGTCACAACAAAAGACCATAGAAAACTGTTTAAATTAAGATGGTAGAACACTGTATAACATTTTAAACTCAAACGGCCGAATTGTTGCAATTTAGATTTTAAAAGGAGGAGGCGAGCAAAAGCTTATAACCGGCTTCTCTGCCGAATTTTGTAATAATTCTGTCGAAGTTTCGCAATAATGACCAGTTGAATTGTCCGTAAGTAAATTGTATGAAATCAATTTGATAATCTCTTTAAACCTAATTAAAGCCTTAGAAGATAAAAAGCAGGTACAAAGGGGAAAATCAACCAGAATCACACCATGTAAAGAAGTAAATAACAGCGTGTAGGCCTTTTGAAGCACAACAGCAACCCACAAATACGAAAACGTTAAAATTTAAAGATTGTCATGCAACGTATGACTGTTTAAACTAAAATGGCCAAATTATTGCAATTCAAATTTTAAAAGGACTGGCACAACAGAATGTTATACGTATACTTAGCGTTTAAACTAAACTGGCCCAATTATTGCAATTCAAGGTTTCAAAAGGACGGTCACAACAAAAGACCATAGAAAACTGTTTAAATTAAGATGGTAGAAAACTGTATAACATTTTAAACTCAAATGGCCGAATTGTTACAATTTAGATTTTAAAAGGAGGAAGGTCACGACAGACAAAAATCGAAGAAGAAAATGACAACTAAGACAACATGATAAACATATGAAGTGAGTTTCTATTCAGAAAACCATACAACGATAGTCACGTGTGCTAGCAAAAATTGAACTATTTCCTGAAAAGCGCTGAAAATTTCACTCAAATATTCGGCAACTCAACCGGTCTAGCAAACCGTCAGTGGAGACAAAAGCAACTTATTGGAATTACGGTATATAGTCGTGCTTGATAGCTCTCGATTCCAGAGAATGCTTGTCTTAACAAAGTTAAATTTCACTTTTAAAACTTGATGTTCATGTTTTGATGTTTTATTAAACAAAGCAGATTACATACTCCCAAACGAAAGTCCTGAAGTTAACGTGCCTCACTACAACTTAGTATAACTGACTAAAATCAAGAAACAAGCGAGTCATCAAAGCTCCCTATCTCGAACTCCCAATAGCAACGAAGAATAGTTCGAGATACTGCGGGGTTTTGAGATCACCAAGTTCGAGATAGCGAGGTTCGAACTAAAGGTAATAATTAAATAATTTGGCGGAATAGATACAGAAAGCCGTAGCATATATTCAATGAGATTTAATATGTGTTCTGAAAATAATCAAAACGTTCCAATTTCACAAACTCACATTATCAAGATGGTTCGAAATTTTGACTCCATCTTAGCTGCGAGCTGCTGACAGCGCTCAATATTTGAGCATTTAAGATGTTGTATACAGTAGTTTCTAAAGATAATTAATTAATACCCTAATGAATTCAAAGGCGATCACTAAACACCGATGCATTTAGGGTCAGTGTTCAATTCCTTCTCTAAATTTGCATGAATCCATATTCAACCAAGAAATTGCCATCTGGTTTCTCTGTTGTACATAACGCCACAATTTGTAAACTTCTAGAAATGCAGATTACTCGATGTTTGCAGACAGACTTACACATTTCATCTAGTGTTTGTACATGTCTACCGCGATGAATGGGTTTCCTCTCGAAGATCATTATTCGTCGCTTCCAAGATTTCAGATACTTTTTTTTAGTTTTTGTCACTGCGTTAGTCATAAGTTCCCTAAGGGCACACTTTGCCGGGAGATCGAAGTCGATACAACACCACTGCGTTACATCCAATTTTGCCGCCATCGCAGATAGCGGGTATCTATTTAACAAATTGACGTCCGTTTTTTATGCGTCTGTCCTCTTATTGATGATAAATTGCGTCATAACATTGTCAAAGTGTTGTAGATCCACGAGCCGATAGGCGAGTGGATCTACAACAAACTTGTTTGTTGTAGATTCACTTGTTTGTTGTTTGTTTCTACAACAACTTGTTTGTTGTAGATTCGTAAAAGTTTGTTGTAGATCCACTCGCCTATCGGCTCGTGGATCTACAACACTTTGACAATGTTATGACGCAATTTATCATCAATAAGAGGACAGACGCATAAAAAACGGACGTCAATTTGTTTTTTACAATAACAAAACGCGAAAAAGGTCAAATGAAGACTTAAATGAAAAGAAAACGCAAGTAAACAGCAAGTAAACTCGAAAAATGCTGAATTTTATTTAAATTGACGCAATCAGGGCGCAACTATGCTCAATAACTTTTCTCGCCTTCTCATTGGCTTGTGACAACACGTAATACAATTTGATTGGGTAAAAATCTGACTGTTTGACAGCTCACTTATCACGCGAAAAAACCTTGCATAAATTAACATTTTATGTGTCTGTACTCTTATTGATGATAAAAATTAGCCAATCAGCGCGCGAGAATTCGCTCAGTTATTGTAAAAACTCTACTTTCAACCAGGCAAAATCGGCGCCTCTCTAGTACCCTGCCAAAAACCACGATAGTAAGGCTCAGACTCTTAGGACCAAGGCAATATTTAGCGAGGGATCGGAGTGACAGGAAAAACCTTATTTCATAAGAAAGCTGCACTTGACAACACGTCAGTAAGGAATTACGAGATCTTGTGGATAAGATTACTTGTTAAATATTTGATGATCGCCTAAAACCTTTTAACAACATGTACACCGCCAACAACACCGTTCGGGAGATTTACCAGTTATTAATCATTGCTTCTAATATAAGAACTCAAGGAAAGCACGCGCGTCCAAAATTGACTTAATACACGTATCTCTTTTAATACGATGTCTCTCCCTTCGAACTGACGTAAGCATCAGCTCTCTTAATGTCACATAGCGACTATCCGCGAAGGGACTGCACATTGCTGTATGAAATGTATTTTGCCTATCTCAGACCAAAACATTGGATTTTCTCTTTCTTGTTTTACACATGAAGTCCCCATTTAAGACTTTAGCACCTTGATTCAACATCGCAAAAGAAAATTAAAGTGAAAAGTCAAACTAAAAGGTTTCGAAATACCACAGTTCCTTGTGGCCAAACTACTGTACAGTAGTTGTACGTGTAATACTGAGCAACAATAGCTGAATACTTGTCACTCATTCTCAATATCCCAACGGCTTACAAACATATCAGTGATATTTCAACTAGCAATTTTTGTCAATGGGTTTTGACCCAAGCGTTCATAGTTTGCCGTATACGTGAATTGCAACGAAGATCATTGTATGTAGTTTTAAAGATTCAAATAGAGCTGTTGGCCATTAATCCTTCTTGTTTTCCGTAAGCGAATTGAAAATTGCAAAGTAAACGTTGAACTGCGAGGAAAAATGGAAAACGAATCAACGTTCAATAGCTCATGACAGAGTAACACGACACACAATCACCCTACCTTGGTAGTTCAAATTAATCAAACCAAAGATGATGAGAAAAATAGTTTTCATAGCTTCTCCATCGACGGAAGACTTAGTTCTGTTCACTTTCCTCTCCACTGACCTTGCGCTTCTGTGCGGGAAAAATACGGACAGACAAGATAAGAAAACTTAATATTTTCAGTTGTATCAAATATTTATCCTTCCTCGAACAACTGCAATGGTAATCTTAAATCATTTTGACTGCTTTCCATAAATTATTTAATTTGAAACTCAGTAACAAGCTCTTCCAGATGAAGACTTCAATTGCTTACTAATTGTGTTTTTCACGTACAGAAATAACAGCTACTGAAAATTAATCTGAGCCTTAGAAAAAGCTGTTATGAAGAGTTCTCACTCTCTCTGATATCTCTCTTAACCGAAGACTTATTAATATCCGTGAAAAACGTTCCCTCATTCATCACTGGAAGTGCGATAACCCACACAATAAATTTCGCCTTAAAATAGGGATGTGTGAACAATAGGGAACTACTCTAGTGTGGCTTATCAATTAATAAGCCCAGAGGGTGAAAAATTGTCCAAGCTGGGTAATTACACGAGAAATGACATTTCCAAGGTAATTTATTACTCAAATGCTATAAATCTTCTGAGTCGCAATCGAGCGGAATTCTTGTTCCTCTCGCCGGAATATTTATGTCAGCTCGTTTTGTGTGTTTCTGCATTTGATTTTCTCATTTTGATATTATCAGAGAAACAATCTAACAGTTTCCATGGTTTTAGTATTAATTTGTTGGGAAGTTGCTATTCAAAGCCACCCGTTTTCAGTGGAAACACAATTTTATTAGTTAACGGAGTCAGTTTTCATGCCCACATATTTTGCACAGTAACAACAGCTCATATGTCCTTTGCTCCTCGTAATTATCAGATATCAGACACATTGAATTTCTCAAAAATTTGCCAAAATTGAATTTGCCAAAAATTCGGGTATCTGTATAACCCGATAGATTTCAGACAAAATTGGATTTATCCGATATTATTAAACATGACATATTTTTGCCGTCGCAATTTGTCAAAATAAGTCATGTGATGTAGCATCATGATATCTACTCCCAATTTTGGATATTAGAGAATATCGTGGCTTGCGAATGCAGCTGCCCTTTCGTTTGGGTTCTCGGCCTTGCGGAGAGCGATGAGTGGCGGCTGTATTCGCAGGTTAAGGGTATCGCCGAGTAGAGAATTTTCAAATGTGAATGATTACTGGCGATACAAAGACGCAAAATATTTTTGACAAAGTACTTCAATGGTGCTGCTCGGAATAGACGACGTCAGAGACTGGTGACTAAATGGCGGGGGCGGAGAGAGAAAAATGAAAATTTGGGGGTATGTTTTCGTATTTGTTAATTAGAAAAACGATGTTGTTATGATGCTAGAGAATCCTTTTAGAAGCTCCATATATGGTATTTAAAACGACATTCTTAATACAGATTCTTAATTTGATTCTATATTCAGCCGTTGAGGTGAGCAACAACTGTCGAAATTTTTAATAATTCTTTCGCAGTTGGCAAAGTGGTAGGTTAGTGACAAAGTGAGCACGATTTTCTTTCTAGCATAAATCAAATCAATTTAAGAATCAGAGAAGGGGGTTACAATATACGCACAAATTAAATTTGAGCAAAATAGGACTTAAATATAAAAGTGTATAAAATGAGCACAAATTAAAGCGGTAAGAGGGATTTTAATAAGAGATTTTAGCGAAAGAGAGTTGCAAGAGTTGCGAGCGAGAGTATTGAAGGAGGTTAAAGACGTTCAGGGCCTAGATGGATATCGCTTTACTGACTAATGCAGATCTATATAATCATTTAGTCCTGGAAGCAAGAGAAGCTATTCCAGGACCTTATGATATACTAACGCGAATTAGAAAACAGTCCTAAGAAAATACGCGCGCTGATTGGTTAGAATTTGTGTTTCTATAACTCGATAGAAACACAGAACTAGCACGAGCTGTTGACGTAATGATGACGCAAGCAAAGAGAATTTACATTTTGATAATCAAAGTTAACAAGTTGTTTTTCTTTTTTTCGTCGCGTTGTTTTCTAAAAGAAATAGAAAACATGTACCGTGTTTCTATCGAGTTATAGAAACACGAGTGGAAGTTTGGGAGAACGAGAAATGCTGTGGGAACACGAGCCGCAGGCGAGTGTTTCCACAGCTTTTTCGAGTTCTCCCAAACTTTCACGAGTGTTTCTATAACTCGATAGAAACACGGTACATGTTTTCTATTTCTTAAATGGATTAGAACCAATCGAAGATATACTTATACCAATGCTAAAACTACAAACGACGTTATTGGATGACTACTTAAAAACATGCAATATGAGCGGACTGCGTGGGTGCGATCCTGAAACATTCTTTGCGGTTATAAAACAGAGCGTATATTAGATCTAATTATACAGCAAAATGAACCCATTAGAGTGAAGTTTGTCTTTATCTGTAAATATTACTTACAAGAAACTCCAGAAGCTGTACCGATTGATCAACATTTTACTTTATTCCACGCGTTAGTTGAAGTTATTAACGAAGATACCAATATACCTGATATTTACGATACTATGGCGGAATTATTGCCGTTAAATTATACGAAGAATTCACATACGATCGCGAAAACCTAAGAGATTATTGGTGGTTTTATCATATTGTAGGCTTTAAATTCCTAATCCACTAACAAATTAATCATCTTGTTTCCTAGTAACAAACGTAACTTTCTTTGCAACACACTCATCTGAACAAATGCATTTCATGGAAAATCTACCATTCTTTCTAGTGGAATATTCTTCACTTCCCTCTACACATTGAGTTTGTTTTCTTTGTTTCGCGCAGTAACTTAACATCTATACCCAATAACATAGATACTTCTAAGTAATTCATTATAAGTACTGAAAGAAATTTACTGTAATTATAATTATCATTATGGGCCAAACCCAAAGTCAGCATGAATCAACTAAAGTTGATCTTATCGAACCGCTTTAAACAGAGAGAGGCTGCTATGAAGCATATAGATCCTATAACATGACTGATCACAAACATTCTATGAATTTACCTTAAGAGATGTCGACGATCTTTTTGTAAACCTTAAGCATGAACCTTTGAAAATGGGAATTAAAGTTAATTTTTTATATCAAAGCGGGATCTCTGAAACAAGAAAAAGTTTCTGGAAATCTGCATCTTTAAACTGTTGTAAAGATACATCGCTTCTTCTGGCGCATTACTCATCTTTATTTCGAAGTGCGTTAATTGATGTTTATGAGGAACGACGATTTGGTAGCATAATTTATATAGATATTATTCTTCTTTAAGATGGAATATCTGTATAAAGACTTAAGCTATCATTTTAGAAAAAATCATTTATCCCATACTAACAATGAACAGTCAACTGATATAGGATAGTTGGATTAGGGTTTAATCCCGAGAAATTTTTTTATTAACATTAGATCTTACTAATTGTTTGATTCAGCAAAATAAACCACTACAATTTCAGTTTATCATAGCTTATAAATTCACTAGACATAACTATGAAAATTCACGCTGCTTCGAATACAACGTAGAAAGATGATAACTGAATGGACTGATCTATACATAATTTTCGATGTCAACGATTAACAGAAGTAATCCAACTTTTAAAGAATGCAGACTTGAGTTGGCAGTTTCGACAGATTGAAAGCTTTGATGTTAATGTATATCATTTAACATACTTATACCCAGCCGCACGCTCTACATTTCCTCTTACATTGTCGACACCGCAAAACAGTTTCTGGGTTGCGACATTTAAAACATAACACGTTCTTTCGGATGTATTTAAAGAGCACGTGTTGTAGCCTTTCCTCAGAATGTTTGCGTTGAAAATAGAGTTGATCATGAACAATAATGGCGACTCCACAAGCTAAGCCTTTAGCAAAATATCTTTTTAGATCAATTACATCGCAATAAATATCATTAGCAATCTGCTTAGCATTAATAATGATAGTAATCATTACTTTATATAACTAGATCCGTATGAGTATCGTATCTAAATAAAAGCAATGCTAAACCACCAATTGCAACTGTTACTGCGATAACATTAATCTCATGTTGTGTAGTCGTTGTCGAGGCGATCTGAGGTATAGGCCGAACATTAACCTTACTATCAATTGGTTTCGGCTGACGATTCTCAAATTTAGCCTCCTTCGTATGTGGTAAATTTACTTTCGAATTACCTAAATTATGCCTAATTCCCACAGCTTTAGTCTCGGTGTTTAAGGAATTATTAACTCTGAAAAACCATGTCACTAGTAGCCTTCATTAGCTTGTTATTGTAGCCCGTCACACTGTTTTGTATTTATAATAAGATTACTAATTAGATCCAATCGTTATTTCGCTTCCTGAACTGCCAGCTGATATCTTTGAGGTGATTTTGATATGTCATTCTCAATAACACTAGATTCAAATAATGTTATAAATTGTTGTTGGGGTTCCATTGCTCCACCACCATTACCAACTATGGATGACCTTGTACTAACCTGTGCTCTCAATATACAATAGACAAAAGGCCTCTACCGATCTATTCCATCTACCTAAGCCAGCCCGAGTCAAACCTTCACCATTAACAGGCACAAACCAAGAATTGAAAATCATCATTACGTATCCAGTTAACCAAATTTCCATCTTCACGTTTTCCGCCTTCATCAGAAAAGAGATGTAACTTATCCTGCCCTGTATTTGCCTCAGTATCGTAACCTCGAACAAGATAAACGTTGTGATAACCAGAACCAGGGCCATCACCAGGATAAAATACAAATATACCACCTAGTCCATGATTTCTTCCACTCCTTAATCTAAAATCAGGGTTGGTAGGGAAACCAAATTCTTGACATAGCCTTTGGTAAGAAACCTTATTATATGGCCGGATTATTTGCCACATTGAATACTGGTTCATCAGGTAGGCTCCTACTCTGTGTACCGACACAGGTCACATATGCATTGTTTCACCATTGTGTGTAAATTATTCAGTAACAATTTTTTTATTGTCTGTCTTTGTTTTACGTCATCTGTGTCGGTACACGGAGTAAGAGCCCATCAGGTAGTGTGACGCTCAACTCATGTAAAATTCTTCTAATGGTAAAGTAAATTTGAAATTTAATGAAGCTATATACAATCCACACTCTCCACTAGACTGATACCACAACCCGGCGAAGTAGCACACCAAACGGCAAAGTTTAACTGCTGAGGCCAGTAATTAAAGTCAGGGCCATTAAGCCATCTTTTACTTTGTTTAGCAGATCTGAAAGAGACAACCTCCGATTGAAAAATATCTCGCATATCCACTGTGAACTTTTGTTTAGTTGATACATACATATCTAACTTAGTTAACAACTGAGTGATGTCATCAGCCAACTCTAGGAAACTTTTTATCCGTTAATTTCAAACTATAAGGGAACGACCCCTTAATGACAAGAAGTTTTGTAACTGATTCTGAGCTAATACCAAGATTCATATTTAATTTCGCCCGTAATTCGGGGCTAAGATATTCAGTCCAAGTCTTCCCAGATAAGTCATCATAACTCATGATGACCATGGTAAGCCTATTACATATCCAGTTGATGGATCCACCATAAACGTACCCATAACAAATTTAAACTTCGACATATCGGCATTGGGGTATCGTTTTTTGAGTACATTAAGTAATCCGTTATCATTATCAGGTAATGATTCCTTTATACCAACATCCTAGTATAATTTCCTTTGTAATCCAGACAGGGCTAAAATCTTCAGTCCAAGTTTTACCAGATAAGTCATCATAACTCATGATAGTGTGCCACACTACATTTGCCTTGATTTTCTCTGTATTTCCAGTAGATATATCCACCTTTGTTATCCGGGACGAATTTAAACTTTGGCATATCAGCCTCGGGGTATCCCTTCTTGAATTCTTCTGGTAAACCCATCTTAATTATCTAAAGTAAGATCGATCTCATAAACAAAGCCTAATGGTGCCCTCTCAAATGTCATTCTCATTTTACGTTCTTTGATATTTCTTCTAACATTTCCTTCCGGATCCGCGATCTGAGCTCCGCAATATCTTGATCCCTTTTTTTCTATGTTAACCTGTCTTTCTCTAATATCTCACTTCATACTGTTGTATTTTCCCTCTTCGGCTAAATCTAAATTAAAGCAGAAATGGTCAATGTAATCAGAATATGTAGTAGCTCGCTCATCTGAAACTTTCATCACTCTACTCACATAGTTAGGCCTAATGTTGAAACTAGTAGCAACATTTCTATGTTTGCGGCCTGCCGTGTTCCCTTAAGGGGGCATTACGGTGGGTTTTGGGTAAGATTTTGACAGCTTATTCAAAAAGGCATATGTCACCAAGGATTCATTCAATTACACTCAAACTGGGTAGGATGAAGGGCAAGACCATTGCTAACCACATAACACAGTCTACGTCTGTCAGTTATTAACTCTTTGTTAATTATTTACCATTTGTTAAGGACTACTGATTTTCGAGCTATATTCCTGCCCCTCAATTTGAGAACTATCTTTTAACAAAAAACACATGATATTTGGTACAGTAAATCCTTGCTCGGTGAAGTGCAACTTAATTGAGAATTATCGACTTCTGACTATTTTCGTTACTTTGGCAACCATCTACATTTCAATTTAACTAAAGAACTCATAAAACCAGTGTTTTTTGAGGAAATTAAAATTTGCTCAATTAGGTTGCAGGTGACTACAAGGACAGTGTTTGTGCCAAATTTGCTGACAATTGCTTAAATACTGGTCAATACTCTACAAGAAAAACATGATTTTTGGAAAAACTCAAGTAAAACTTTACTTCTATCTAAAACAACAAAGAAAGGGTAATTAACTCATTGAAATGGCCTGCCACTTGAGGGGATTCTTAAGTTTTCCTATGCTTTTTTCTTTTACCACCTTGACAAAGCTGTCATTCATCTTCGCCGACAAATGTTAGTGTCCCTATGACTACGGTTTTCTCTTTAGCTAGACTCTGTTCTTGAACTCCTCGAAAGCCCCTCTTCCCTTATATTTAGAAGAAGTCAACTTTTGGCATGACATATAGAAGAAAAGACTAAAAGGTGAAAGTAGACAGACGACCATTGACGCTCAAAACCAAGTGTACGGTTGCCTGCTTTGTATCCTGGTTTTTATTTAAAGTTTGGACGTTGGAATGGAATAAAGAGACTTAGGAAATTGAGGAATGTCAATTCAAACAATTTTAAGAAACTTAAACGTCTTTTGGAGATTGATTTGTATGTCGTTGCCATGGCAACCAAAATACAAAAAAATCCTACCTTTCGAAAGCTTCGTTTTTTAGGCCGAGCAAAGGAAATTTTTTAATTAAATGCATATATCTTCTAAAAGTAGGTAGTTTCAAGAACTGGTAGAGCCAAAGAAAAAAAATTGAAAAATTTTCCATTTTTTACCAAAATCCAACCGTAATGCCCCCTTAAAGCAAAATACAAGGAAGCGGCTTGCAATCCAACATCACGCTTTCCACGTGGTCTAGGTAAATGATTTTGTTCCAGATATTGGAGTAGCTGATCATATTTATATTTGGCACGTTCAATAATACTTTCGGGAATATTATTGGTTATACAAATGTAACGGAGATGATCTAATTTAACATTTAATTTTCGTTCATCTTGAGGAACTGCATTCCATAGGGATCGACGTTTTAAATCACGTTCTGTACTAGAAGCGTTAGACCTAATGGAAAGACTAGTACTTAATGAACTCCCTGCTAATAACTTGTTATTTGGCACATTGCATCTACTTAAATTCACACCATCATCGTTATTTCTCCATTTTGGCCTATAATCAATTTATAGTTCACCACTAAATTTTCTCCGATTCTTATTGGTTTAAATTGATCACGCGACGCGATAGTGTTCGTCCGCGGAGACACACTAGGGACCTTAAGCAAGGACGACGCCGACGTCAACGAGAACGACTACGAAAAACATAAATTTCCATTACTGTAATGAAATTGCAATTATTCCAACACAGTCTCCTTCTGAAATTCATGCCAACTGTCCAGGAATTTAACTTGCATGAACGACGTTGATGTTATTCGAGTATATTGAACATTTCTCTACTTGTGCTCTCGTCCTCCACAGAACTTTAAATTTGGTCTTTTCACGTCGTTGTTTTGGAGAGAACGGCAACGAAATGTACCATAATGCAAAACGCACGTGCGGGGCGTGCAGAGCCATTGTTTTTGCTCATTATGCCTATTGTTTTTTTGGCGTTCTCGTTCTCGTTGGCGTCATCCTTGCTTAAGGTCCCTACTATCAGCGCATAGTGCCCTTCCGAAGAAAATACCCGTATGGATAGTGCCCGTCCGTGAAATTTTAAATAATTATGGCTACTCGCTTCGCCGAAGTCAGCGAAGAAGATGTAACCATACTTGTGAATGAGGGAGTACCCCAAAAAACGAAGGAGGCGACTTCGTATGCGGTTAAAGTTTTTGAAGGTAAGGAAACTTTTAACAGGAAATATTTGTTTCAGTTGAAAGTTACGATGGATTTGGCGAATTTAAAAAAAAAACACTCACCAAGAAAACATAATAAAAGTTAAATTCAATAATATTGTTTTTACCTTTAAGCATGGTCTAGAGAGAAAGGAATAACGGAAGAAAACATCGAAGAGTTTTCGCCAGAAAGACTTGCTGAAGTCCTTCGCAAATTTTACGTGGAGGCACGTACAGTTAGTGGACAACACTATTCGCGAAACTCCATGAAAGCCATTCGAGCGGGTCTTGAACGGTATCTAACTCAAGCTCCACACAGGAAAGCATTTTCCATTATACGTGACAAAGTTTTTGTTCCATCCAACGAGGCTTTAAGATCTTTCCAACCACCGATCGAGGAAGTCTTGTTTGGCTACTTTTCTAGCATATGGGATGCACGTATTAAAAAGAAATTTAACTACACCACCTTAGCTATGCGCCAATACATATATGCTAACAAAACCAATAGCAAAGCCATCTCCATTCAAGAGTTTGTTGACAAATTAATCGTTAAATATAATCTTGAAAATATTTATTAATTAGAACCAATACAGGAAGAGACCAACTCCTTCTCGAAATCTCGACAATATTAAATCAAGAAACTTTAATCTCGGAAAATATTTACGAAATATTGATTAGTAGCACAACCTGATAATATTCTAATTATAGACTAACTGACTTGCATTGTATATTTCAAAAGACTTACTATGTTCTAAAATAAATCAATGAGTAAAGGCAATGTAATATAATGTAGCGTAAGTAATGACTGCAAGTATATTAGCACAATCAGTAAGGAGATATTGTAACGTATTGAAAGCTATGTTTCTAAATAAAATTTTAATGCACGAAAAAAAAAAAAAAAAAAAAAAAAAAACGAGGCTTTAAATTCCCACCTAAAGTGTTTGGCGAAGACGGGGGTGTTGTCATCAACAAAACACAAGCAAGCCCTTGAGCGCGAAGATGTGGAGCAGTTGTTTGCAGCGAAGCAGTTGGGAAACGACACTCCTGAAAGTCTTGTTCAGACTGCTTGGTTCTATCTAATGCTCTACTTTGGCAGGCGAGGCCGAGAAAACCAGAGAAATATGGTACAGGAAGATATTGTTTTCGGAAAAACGGCAAACGGCATGGAATATATTGCTCTTAGAGAGCGAGCTACAAAAAATCATGCTGGCGGCCTCCGTGACAACGAAGATAACTCGCAAGCCATAATGTGTGAGTGGCCAGATAATCCGGAAAGATGTCCAGTCAGATGAAAGAAGTATTTGCAGAAGCGAAACCCCAACTGCCCAGCCCTGTGGCAAAAGGCAAGAAATTACAGCACCGGCAAGTTTAATGAAAGCGACGCGGTGTGGTACTGCAATGTCCCTTTAGGGAAAAACACCTTGGATAATTTACTGGGCCGCATGAGTAAGAAAGCTGGTCTGTCTACTCACTTCACATCCCACTGTATTCGGGCAACATCACTAACCATCCTCAAAGCAGCCGGCCTGGAGAATTCAAGAGTAAGAAGTGTTACTGGCCACAAAAGTGATGCCTCAATCGAGTCATACCACGAAAGACCGACAATTCAACAACAGGTGCAGTCCTCGGCAATATTTAGCAATTTTGTGGCTCCGTTGACAGCGAGTCAAGCTATTGCACCGCTCAGAGTCAATGCTCCGTTACGAAGTCCTCTTGGATCACTGCAGCAAAACCAGAGCCAGGACGAAATTCATTGCATCAATCAACAGTCCAATGTCGGCCCTCAACAAACCAACGCGGCCCAGAACTTTTCATCGGGTACTTTTCAAAACTGTACTTTCAATTTTTATGGACAGTCTGCCTAAAAAGACGTCTGAAAAGTAGTCTTCCGAAGTCTTTTGTAAAACACTCTATGTTAAAGTTCATGTGTTAAGGTTGTCATTTTTTCAAAATGAACGGTTTGACGGCCACGAGGTTAGGCAGGTCGGAAAAACACTGTGAATTTTGTGACAGTTATACCGTGTTTTTTAGCCAATGTACTTTGCGAATTGACAGGCTATACGCATGAATAAATATTTGACTGATCTGCATTTCATGGGTTTTGATTGTAGTTTTTTAACTGGCGCGCGGAAGAAAATTTAGTGGCGAACAATAAAGACAATAGGGGCAACTATCAGACCGATACGAATTTTTTTTACTACGTGTGAAAATGTCACAATTGGACCTTCCTTCTGCCTTCTTCTTTGCATGAATTTTTTTTCTTGGCATTTTCCCTTGCATGAATTTTTTTTTGGTTTCTTTCGCCACCCCCCCCCCCCCCCCCACCTCCCCATCACTTTTCTAATGGTCCGTCCCTAAATACTGCAAATCCTCCACCATGAATAAAGTTGTCAGCCGATAAGTTCTTAAGTCTATCCACCACCAAAACTTGTCAACATAAAAATCCTTCTCCTCCATATTACCTACATTTAAACGTTGCTTGATACTTTCTGATGCAACCATTCCCTTTGAATAAACCCGGTTTGGTACACCATCGATATCAATGTGGACTGAAGTAATACGTGGATTAACAAATTGTTCACTAACCCTCTGTCCACCACTATGTTTATTAGTAAATAAACATAATATATACCAGTCATTGAACGTCTGGCCATGATATTGATGTGCTCGTTAATTATACTATCATTATTCATGGATATAGTCCTAGTCTTGAGCAGGTTCATATTTTCATAGTAAAATCCTTTGCCAACTTGATATACCGACAACGCCTGACCAGCTAGATAATCACTGGATATACATCATTAGTATAAAAACTCAGGTGATTATACAAAATCGCGCGCTCTGATTGGTTCGCTATCTCGGATTATCAGCCGATAATCACCTCGACGAACAAAATGGCTGCCAGTCGTTCGCGCGCTTTTGATGAAATAAAACTTTTTCGTGTTGTAAAATGCTTTTCTTATCTTTTTTGAAATAATCACCTGTGTATTTATACTAAAACAATTATTCGCCTCAGGCTCAGTGATTCTTGGTGAATATTCACCTCGACTTCGTCTCGGTGAATATTCACCGAGAATCACTTCGCCTTCGGCGAATAATTGTTAAATATTCTATTTCAAGATTATTTATTTGGCAAGTGGGAGGTTTGGTTGCATTTGAGTATACAACAATATCAGCTACTGGAGCTAATGTAAGCTCAGACCTAATAAAAGTGGATGCTGCAGTGCCTTGGGATAAAATACCCTATGATCTGTTAGAATAGGGTGATCAAGTGGAGTGCACTATTTAGTACAATATATACGCGAGAACGTATTTTCGTCAGCATTTGTTGTGGCTGCATTCTTTGCCCCCAGTCCTAAGCGCTATTTACAGTGAATCTGTGCCCAAAATCTTGCCTATTAAATAATCCAAAAAGTCATAATAAAATTCTAACATTCTTAACTTTGCTAGTTGATATACTGAAATCCCGCATTGATATTAATCTCTTGCTTTCGCACTTGTACATACATACATACATACATACCTTGTTACTTTATTTAAGGTATCATAAGAAATAAACGATACAAATAATACCCTAAAAAGGTTGACCCTATGTAAACTTCCAAAGATAAAAATTAAAAATAATATTATATGCTTATGAATAAAACCTAAGATCTGAGATGGATAAAATCCTAAGAAATTAAATACGCATGCACGATTTAAGAGCTATTTTAAAACGTCTTGAATTTCTTATCTCAACAACATTGGCGGGCAGGTCATTCCATTCACGAATAATTTTAACAAAGAAAGAGTATTTATAACAATTGCAGTTAGCCGATTTAACTTGCAGTTTGTAGTTGTGATTGGACCTGGTACGTTTTGAAGCAAACTCAAAAAAATCGGAAAAACAAAGGCTATTCAATCCGAATACAAGTTTATAGCAGGAAAAATATAGCCTTCTAGCAGTCAACTGCGACCATCGTAACATTTCGCAGCGATCTTCGTGCGACATCTCTCCCCTTCGCTGACCTAAGGCCAATCGAGAAGCTCTTCTCTGAACTTTCTCAAAGAGAACAATATTCTTAACTAGGTAAGGGCACCATACAGGGGAAGCGTACTCGAGGATTGGTCTCACAAGAGCCTTGTACAGTGTGGAAAAGATTTCCTTGTTTACAGAACCGATTGTTCGCTTGATTAGACCAAGAACTTTATTGGCCTTATTGACAACCTCAACAACGTGTAAAGACCACGAGAGGTCATGCGAGATTGTGATGCCGAGGTCCTTTACAGAACTCACTGAGCTTAGACGTTCTCCAAGGGGGACAAGGGAGTAATGTGGGACAGGTTTATCACGATTATGTGTAGCTCGCATAATTTCACATTTCTTCGCATTGAAGTTTAACTGCCAGACCTCAGACCAATTTCTAAGGTGGAATAAGTCGGACTGAAGGATGCTTGTGTCTCTAGCTATGTCGGAGATCTCTCTGTAAACCTTGGTATCATCTGCATACAGTTTAACCGTTGATGATGTTACATTTGAAACACTGTCTATTAATTTCTCGTTTCCCACGGACAACCTAAGGTAGCTTATGTTTCCGTCACGCTCTTGTTAATTTCCTTTTAAGGCTTTAGTTACTTGTTTTCTCATATTACGCATGTATGACAGCCACGAGTCTTCTGCGAGCTACTGGTGATTTTCCTTTGGCTATCGGTCCTGCAAAGAATTGTCTATCTACTTTAAACTGCCTATTGACTTAGGAGCTTACCAAAGTAAGTGTATCATGTTTTGTAACACGTGCCTTCTACATTGTTCGTTAAGTCAGTTTCTTTGCATCTATAGCTAATCGCACATTTGCTAATTTTGCTTTTATTTGTTTCTATTTGACTTGTAGTTCGAACCACGCTCAAGCACGCTCAATCACGCTCAACCACGCTCTATCAAGTTCTACTACACTAAATCACGCGCTACCACTTGTTATAGCTACAGTGACATTAAAATTATTGGAATCGACGGCGTACGTTCGTTTATAAAGGTGCTAAGGCTAAACGCTATCCCTGTGGTTCCCTAAGGACAACAGATGAAATACCTGACGAGATGTCATTCACGTATAAAATGAATAAGACGGGTCCGAGGATTGTTCCTTGGTGTACTCCAGATAAACCTAGAGACCAGGAGGAGCAAGTACCACGCAGGACGACGCGTTGCATCCGACCGGTTAATTTGTAATGTCTGTAATTCATAAACATCGTCTATCTCTTCTAGATTTACCTACACAGTACCTACACAGCCCATATATGGGAGTAACCCCCCCCCCCCGCCTTCGAAGTATGCAGTTCTGAATGCTTTGTCTACTTTATCTTCACTGTTGGTAAACGTTGTGATGACATGGCCTTTAAGAGTTTCTATCATCTTGCCATAAAAACTATTTCCCTCCAACTTGAAGGAATCACCCAAGAGATTAAGATCTGGATTATTATCGTCACCCCGTCTAGCATTACAAACCTCTTCGAGAAGACAGCGGAAGGGTCGGTATGCAGCATACTTTAGATATTTGTTAATACCTGTCACTTCTAGTCCGTGGTTAAGATATTAAATCAAGACTGGTGAATATGCTGTGGTTCAATTTTATGCTTGGTTTAATTTTATTTCCGTTTGTTTTTTTGGTATGCTAATGTGTGATAATGAGTTTGAAACAAAGGAAAATAAAATTTAAACCAAGGATAAAATTGAACCACAACATATCTAACAAGGTTTATTAGCCTTTGTTACACCAAGCACTTACTATCCGCAAGGGCTGTTCGTCCAGTTGATTCTCGATATTGTTCCATCTGGAACTAGATCTTCGAGTACACTATCGACCACAAATAAGGGTGAGAATTCACTTAACTTATCTCAGAGTAGTCTGTCGGGCACGTGGATGTCAACTTGCACAAATCCAAATCGCTCACCACTGCGTATTTTCCCGCACAGATCCTGCATTGTTGTTATCTCTTGGGGTGAGTCCACTTCAACATATTTTTCTTTTTAATTCCCACATGGCATATCAAAGACTGAGCAGTATAATTATAGACTGTTTGCGTCATAGCCAACTAAAGAGTTACAGGTCTTTTGCTTTAGAAATTTATGATGTGTAATGGTTGTTATACCACTTTTAGCGTATCTAGTAAAGACCATGTTCGGTCCCCTAACCATGCCTGTTCGTAATAACTCGAAGGCTTTATCTTTCGAACAAACGGCGCATTTTTTGTCGGGTTTCGGTACAAGCTTCGCGACGCTTCTCGGTACATTCGTCGCTACACTTGATATGATAACAAGGTTGCCCTGGAGCGTATAATTCAGGCTCATCTCTCTTTCTTAGTTTTATAGCTTTGTTAACTGAGTACATAATTCATAGAAATACCTGGAATACTTACTGCGTCTCTCAGCATATCTATCTTATCTGGGTAGTACTGTTCTCTAGTTTTTGTTAGGGCTTCCACAAAAGGGATGACATCCACTAGATTGTACTGTCGAAGCCAATCTTTCTTAGTAACACAGCCGTAACCGAATTTTATGAGCGTGGCACGCTCATAAAATTCGGTTACGAAGTTTTCGTATTCTTCGGGGGTTATGTTTATTCCGCCAATACGACTTGTCTAAAAGTCTTCGTATTTTACAAGACCGGCATGATTTAGCTTTTCATAGTGAAAACAAATACGGGGATATAGACGGACTCCTCTAGACGGCCCAAACCAGTTTGTCAAAAAAACATTGTTTAATGCTGCACTCTCAGTCTATGTTGGTGTAAAAGGTGCTAACCCATTTTTGAATACTCATATCGAAATTGAAGACATCCAGTGTTCTCATTATAAAGGGCCATTCAAGTGAGTCGAAAGCCAAAGTTTCTGAAGCCGTCTAGAGACACTAGAATGCCTGGGATGTTATGCCTCTTAGTATATTCCATAATGTCGATTATGAGGCGGATATTTTCCCCAATATAGCGCCCTTTTATAAACCCGGTTTGGTCTGAGTTTACTAGCTTTGGCAGCGAAGCTTCTATTCTCCTAGCTACGGCCTTAGTTGCTATCTTGGACAACAGTGAATCTGTGTCCATGTGAATGATAAGCCCAAAATCTTGCCTATTAAATAATCCAAGAAGTCATAATAAAATTCTAGCATTCTTAACTTTGCTAGTTGAAATACTGAAATCTCGCATTGATATTCATCTCTCGCTTTCTCATTTGTAATTCATAAGCATCGTCCATCTCTTCTAGATCTTCGAAATATGCACTTCTATATGCTTTGTCTACTTTACCTTCACTGTTGGTTAACGTTGTGATGACATGGCCTTCAAGATTTTCTATCATCTTGCCATAAAAAGTATTTCCCTTCAACTTGAAGGAATCACCCAACAATCGCGCCAAGCATTACTAACCTCTTCGGGAAACCAGGGGAAGGGTCGGTGTGCAGTATGCTTTAGATATTTGTAAATAGCTGTTACTTCTAGTCCGTGGTTAAGATACCATTTCTGGACTGGTGTAGATGTTGTGGTTCAATTTTATCCTGGGTTTAAACTTTATTTTCGTTTATTTTTTTGGTATGCTAATGTATGATAATGAGTTTGAGGTGAGTCCACTTCAACATATTTTTCTTTTTAACTCCCACATGGCATATCCAAGCCTGAGCAGTATAATTATAGACTGCGTCATAGCAAACTAAACTGACTTACAGGTCTTTGCCGGCTTTAGATATTTATGATGTCTAATGGTTGTTATACCACTTTCAGCGTATCTAGTAAAGACCATGCTCGGTCCCCTAACCATGCCTATTCGTAATAACTGGTAGGCTTTATCTTTCGAACAAACGGCGCACTTTTTGTCGGGTTTCGGTACAAGCTTCGCGACGCTTCTCGGTTCATTCGTCGCTACACTTAATATGATAACAAGGTTGCCCTGGAGCGTATAATTCAGGCTCATCTCTCTTTCTTTGTTTTATAGCTTTGTTAACTGAGTACATAATTCATAGAAATACCTGAAATACTTACTGCGTCTCTCAGCATATCTATCTTATCTGGATAGTACTGTTCTCTAGTTTTTGTTAGGGCTTCCACAAAAGGGATGACATCTACCAGGTTGTACTCTCGAAGCCAATCAGTTCATAGTAACACAGCCACGCTCATAAAATTCGGTTACGACGTTTTCGTATTTTCAGGGCTTATGTTTATTCCGCCAATAAGACTTGAGTAAAAGTCCTCGTATTTTATAGGACCGGCATGATTTAGCTTTTCATAGTTATCTAACCGGTATTTGTAGGGAAAAACAAGCTTTTCTACCGCACATCCCATTGACTTACACCATGCATCTAATCAGTGATAGCCCTGGAGCCAAGATGTTTCTGGCATCGAGTTTTCCGCGGTAAGGAACATATAGTTATTCTCACGTTTGGCCACTGAGATATAACCTTGGTTCTCACTAATACGTTTTACGAAATATCGCTTTATCATATTAATATCGTATTTACCGCTATTGAATCCTAGACCACGCACTTGACAAGCCCACCGATTTCACTTTTGGGTAGGCTATCAGGCCTGGGTATTGGACACTTATTACATATTTCCTCTTGTATTCTTTCAGCTCTCTCATTTACATCTAAAATAAACGCTTCGGATAAGCTTGCCTGGGTCTGAATTTTCTAAAAAGGTTTGCTGGTTGGAAAAGTTATCGTGAACAGCCGCGCTTAGCGGTATATGTTGCTCGTTAAAAGTCAAGTCTTGTGTTTTAACAACATGGAGTCTTTCTTAAATAGCTTCGAAATCATAAACGTTGAAGTAAGGGTAAGGAACAAATTTTTTCTCCAACTTTTTTTTACTACATTCTAGGTTTTGGCACTCCCACACCGAAATAACTTTGTAACCTATTCCTCTAATCTTATTGTCGATATCCAATGTTTCGATATATATCTTGTACTTCAGTCCTAGTAGCACCTAGAAAAGGGCAGCCATGCCATTTACATCCGTAGAACAGGTAGACAATATTAGGTTCGGGCTCGTACCCATCAACTAAGATCTCTTTGATACTTATATTAATAAATCGTTCAGCACCGTGTCCGCATAAAGCGTGATGAATGTGTTTAGTACATAATCGTTCGGACTGCCTCTCGATCCATCCACAGCCCTTATAACTACTAAACTGGTTGTTCGGGTAAAAAACTAGTTCTGAAGAGTTCATAATATGTTTAAAATGTTTACCTTTACAGATTAATTTAGATTTTCCTCCATGGCATGAATGTTCATCTAGGTGTCTGAGTAAAGTCGAGTGTCCTGTGAATCTTTAATGACAACCTATTTATTCCCAATTATTGGTTAATAATTCTATATCTTTGACGTAGAAACAGTGTCCGTTATATAATCCAATATTAGCACATGGTATATGCCTGCTCTGAATTGGTTTTTTCCAAACACTTACTTCCAAACTGTCGTGTCTTTATTAGGTTCAAAAAGTCGGATGTTAATCTTAACTGTTTGGTTATATTTTTGAAATCAACTGACTTGGTTGCTCTAACTTCTACACTTTTGAGTTTCTGGTTTTTATAATAGATTTAACGAATGGTCTTTGCGAGCATTCGCGAGCAATGCGAGCAGGCGATTTTTTGGCGAGCACGAGCAGAGGTAAAAAAATTGCTTTGCGAGCATACGAGCAACTGCAAGAATTTAGGGAGCGCGAGCAAGCGAGCACTCGTTTAAATTTTGCGAGCAAATCGAGCAAAGGTAAAATTTTGCGAGCAGTTAAAAATTTTAATGGACCATTCATCACTCCTTATAATAGCTGCGGTTACACTAGCCATGTTGCCCTGGCGTAAGTGGCTTTTTCCCGCAGGGAAGCAATGTTTTGTGTGTAACCGATCTCCCCTAAAGTGAAATTGCCTCCGGAAAATTTTCATGGATACGTCAAAAGAACAAAAGAATTGCCCATGACAGTTCCAGATGTAAGTCTTATGGTTAAGGTTACCGTATACCTTCGCGGGTGTCCTTCGCGAAAAAAAATATTTGCGCGCTGTCTTAAATGTAACAACCACAAACTATATATCAGTACAAAGCTAATGAAATGCACTATCCGGTAAAAATTATTTCGCTTTGATTTTTTTTAACCGTAAAGAGAGTGCGTCCCAAAACCCCAAAACGACCGACGTCTCTTTGAGCGAATTTATCGGGTATGGAATTCGACCTTAGAATGAAAACTACTGCATTATATCAATCACAAGGCATTAATCTTCAAAACCGTGTGAGGCTTTTTCGATATTTCTATTGGTTGCTTCGCAATTTTTCTGTCAATTTTGATGATCAAAAATTTACCGATACCTTTCACAACAATGGCCATTGCGGGGGATCAATTTAAAAAAACGGAAATCCCTGACACGGTTTTGATGATTGATGCCTTGTGAATGATATAATACAGTAGTTTTGTTTACTCGGTTGAGTTTGATACCCGATAAATTCGCTCAAAGGGACGTCGGTCGTTTCCCGCTTTTAGGTCGCGCTCGCCTTACTATTAAGAAGAATTGAAGCGAAACAATTTTTATCGAATAGAGCATTCTATAACCTTGACATTGATATATAATTTGTAGTGGTTGTATTTAAGACAGCGCGGTAATATTTTTTTCGCGAAGGACACCCGCGAAGGTATACGGTAACCTTAACAAGACCCCAAAGCGGCTCAACCAATCACAAGATTGCCGCCAAACGCAAGGAAACAACGTGCTGTAATGAGCTGTGCAAACAACATGGCTGGCTTTCGAACAATGATGCCAGTATATTCTGCGGTCGTGGAAATACCCAAGCATGCCTTTTCTGGCGAGCGGCAAGTCGACGTCTAAAATATAAATGTCACTTCAGGTCCCGGTACTGAGTAAACCTTTCTAATTCTTTGGTGGATAGCAGTAAACAACACCAGACACACAGAATATCGTTTATTATATCGATTATCATTTCGTTTTCGCCGACCATCCAGGTAAAGAACCGCGGCCCATGAGAGGTTCTTTTGAAAGAATTAGGTTTGTTTTTACCTCCGTAAACATAACTCGACCCTGATATACGCCTTCTGCGTTGTTAGTTTGGGTTGCTGGTAAATAAGCTTTATCCCAAGTGCCACTGTCTTTTCACCTTCATCAGCTGTCTCGTATTCGCTTTCCTCTTCCTGTTCTGTTTCGGGGTTAACTTGTTTAGATTTGAATCTATCGCAAATTCTCTTAACTTGTTTCCTAGTAATCCCTTTACTGCATTATTAATTGGTTGTCGTATTGCATCGGGTACAAATGATAATAAGGGACGGACCATTAGAAAAGTGATGGGAGGGGGGGTGGGGAATTTTCAGCTTGCACGAATTTTTTTTTTTCGCTCACTGCTTGTGCAGGAATTTTTTTTTCAGGTGAACCCCTCTGCACGAATGTTTTTTACTACGTGTGAAAAAGTCACAATTGGACCTTCCTTCTGCATGAATTTTTTTTCACCTTCTTCTTCGCATGAATTTTTTTCTTGGCATTTTCCCTTGCATGAATTTTTTTTTGTTTTTTCCCCACCCTCCCCCCCTCATCACTTTTCTAATGGTCCGTCCCTTATTGATCAGAACTAAGTGTGTGTACCTTTGGTATAATCTGGATTTGGATTCATGATACTGGATCACACTGGCGCAGCAATGAAAATGATAAATTCACTCAGATGCAAGGATTCATTAGTTCCTTTGATTTGCCATGATCTAAGGGACGGACCATTAGAAAAGTGATGGTGGGGGGGGAAACAAAAGGGAAAATGCCAAGAAACGAAATTCATGCAAAGAAGAAGGTGAAAAAAAAATTCCTGCACAAGCAGTGAGCGAAAAAAAAATTCGTGCAAGCTGAAAATTCCCCACCCCCCCCCCCATCACTTTTCTAATGGTCCGTCCCTAAGTGATCTTGGATCACAAAGTCAGATTCAGGGCATACCGCTGGAACACACCCTAACAAATTCCCCTTAACAGAGCCCATTTGAGTTAGAAGGTGGTCATGAGTGCTGCAAACACATACAAAATGTAAGTTGGCTTGATCGATGCCGATCTATTGCAATTGTCTTGATTACAGCAGTCTACTTGACACCAGTCTCCTCGCTGTGCACACTCCTCCCCACTGCAAAGGCTCTGCAGACCGCAGTTCTTAGAGTATCGATGGAATTCTGTTCCATTTATTCTTTCCACAAGATGAACTTTCCAACAGACGTCAAACACATCGTTCGCAGAACAGTTGAGAACTTGAAAATGTTCCTCGCAATCTTTCCACGATTCCGTTGAGCTGCACTTGTTGCACAGCAGTGCTGAGCCTGTAAAGGAAACAACTCAGTCAGGCGGCCAATATGCGTTTTTACCACAATTTCTACTAATCTCGCAATCTGATTGGCTAATTTGCCGTTTTCGATAAGAGTCTAGACAACGCTGCTAGCGTCAATGTGTCACACAAAGCAATAGCCAATCAGAAACGCTCATTTTGGAGAATAAACCAATCAGATTGTGTGAAAGTTATAGATAACGCTTTCTCTTTCTTTCCGTCACGATCTTGGTCACGCTCTGAAAAAAAACATTGTCTTTGACGTTTTTTAACGTGGCTATTGAGGTAAAAAACAAATCGAATGTGGTTAAGCGTTGTCTGTACTCTTATCGACAACGCGTACGCGTCATCACAGCGGTCAAAATGTTGTGGACTCACGAGGCGCAGAGTACAGACAACGCTAAACCACAATCGATTTGTTAATTTGATTATTGGAAAGATACTGACTATTCTGAGGAAACGTTCTTATAGGGAGCCTAATAACAACTGAATTATTGTTTGTATTATAGCGGAGCTCCACGCGCGCGTATGCGGAGCCCCATAGCTAAGGTAATCTACCCATCCCAGAAAATTTGGTAATCACGTGACCGTACACCGACCGCCCGCCATCCGTCCGCACCGCAGGCATACCAATCAATTTTGGGTAGTCTGTGTGCATAATAAGTTTTGTTTTGGCGCGAAAACGAATGGCCACCCGCGTTTTGTGAAGTAAAACAACTTAGTCCAGCGAAATCAACTCAGAAAGAAATTTTTCGTATTGGTTGACGGAAATTGTTTTTACATCCGTATTTTCTACATATTACAGTTATTAGTCTCTGGCAATTGGGCTCTGAAAAAAGCATCGCTTAAATTTTTAGGATGGTGGTAAGCTACTATTGGAAGGTTTTCAAAATCATTTCTACATCGTTCTGAAAAGTAGAGAACATGGGAATGTTTGTGAATAATGTACGCGACATTGGGAAATGTAAGGTTGTCATCGTCATCATTGTTATCGTTTCATTATTGTTGTAATGAGATCGGGAGCTCCGCTTTTAGGCTTGGCTAAATATATATATTATAAAATTGACTGGTATACCGAGTGGTTAATATACAACGAGATTGAGGGAAATAATTGTTTTATTTTATCTCTAAACCCTCAATTGTGAGAAATTGGAATTAGTTTGCACGACAAGAATTGACTTTGTTATTGTTTGTAAATAGAACCATGTTGTTGTCGAGCTGACATGTTTTTGTCGAGCCGATGTGTAAAAAAGTTTCAAACACGAGTACAGTTCGTTCTTAAACATCTCTTTATGCACTTGTCAAATTTTATCGAGTTAACAAACCAGTCTGAGAATTAAGAGTGGGAGAAGAAAGCAGAAGTAAAAGAAAGACTATAAATATAAATATATAGATTATACTGAAATCTTTCTTTATTGAAAGGCATTTTCCCAGATAAACTAAAAATTGATAAAATAATTCCCATCTACAAAACAGAGCATCCGAGTCTTTTTGTAAATTATAGACCAATTTCTTTGCTACCAAATTTCTCAAAATTCTTTGAAAAGGTCATGTACAATCGCTTAGTCGAATTTGCCGAAACAAACGAAATACTTTATCTCCGTCAGTTTGGATTTCGTAAACTGATCACTCGACATCACACGCGCTAATCCATTTACTTAATAAAATCTCTTCAGCAATTGATGAGCATGAAACCACTGTAGGTATCCTTCCGGATCTTTCTAAGGCGTTCGATACCCTTGATCATGAATTTTTATTCAACAAGCTGGAGCATTATCGCCTGTATCCGTGGTGCAGCTCTGCAGTGGATAAATAGCTACTTTTCTTATCGCTATCAATTTGTTCAATTCCACCAAACCGGTTCTCCAATGCAGACCATAAAATGTGGTGTTCCACAAGGTTCCATTCTTGACCCTTTTTTTTTCATACTCTACATAAACGATCTCCCAAACGCTTCAGAACTGATAGAACCTCTGCTCTTTGCTGACGATACTGGTATTTTTTATTCCCACTCTAACCGCCATACACCATAGAATCTGTACTAAATAACGAACTAAAAAGTATTGAAGTTTGGCTACGATGTAACAAATTATCGGTGAATGTAAAGAAAACGACCTATCTCATTTTCAAACCTCGGCAGAAGAAATGTAACCACAATTTCTCTATCTCTTATGGGGGTCAACTCTTAACACAAACTAGCCCTACGAAATTTCTTGGAGTATACATTGACGAGCACCTTACTTGGAAAGATCATATTAGCTATTTATGTAAACAAATGTCTAAATCAGTTGGAATGCTATTCAGGTCCCGCTTTTGTCTATATCTTTAAAAACTAAACTCACCTTGTATTATTCGCTAATTTATCCTTTTATTATATCTACAGCCCCTGTATATGAGCAAACGCGCGCTCTGATTGGTTCCCTACTCATAGTATATCAGCTCATATACGGAAAACGGCCATCATGGAGGAATGATTTCTTGAATTGGGCGGGAAGAAATTCAAGTCTTGCTTGAAAAAAGTGTACCAAAAAATACTATCGAAGCAAATAAATATGGCATTGACTGATTCGACGGTAAGTGAGCAAATTATACAGCGAAATTGTTTATTACGAACGATAGGGAAACTCTTACAAGCAGCCGCCATTTTGAAAGATCTGTGGAGCCCGTAAACCGAGTTTTTATTTATTTCTACCTAATTTTCCACTTTTAATTCTCAAATTAATTTGCTAACTCGAAAAAAATTGACAAGTACATCAAAGTAATGTTTAAAAACGAGCCGGACTCGTGTTTGAAACTTTTTTACACCTCGGCTCGACGACATAGTTGACGAGGGCGCAGCCCGAGTCAACTATCACGCATAGAAATCGAGAGCGAATAATCTAATTGTTTTAGTATATACTACCAGTGGTTCAAAACTTTGTCTTTTCTGGAACAGCCTCGACCAGTAAACTGTCTAAATCTTCTTCATGATCACGGACACTTTGAAAACGTGAAGAAGCGGCCGCCATTACGCTACTCACTATCTATCACAGAATAGATAGTGTGTAGCGTATCCAATCAGAGCGCGGCATTTGTGATAGAAAGCTAGTAGATTTATACTAATGAAGGTTATTTCTTGAAAATGAAATTTTCTTACAAATAAAGAAAGAAATTCTAACTCCTCTCTACGTCGAAATGTCCAAAGCACCGATAAACATTACACAACAAAAACAGCAATGGCGAACAATTTTATACAGTTAGCGGTTGGGATTGCTGACGCGCATTTTGGAATTTCGCAACTTTGTTTTCCAATTCTTGCCTTGCCCTCCCCCTTATTGTTTTCCTAAGCAGATTTGAAACTTATCCAGCAATCTTTATCAAATTTTCGTTTTTTGATGCGTAGCGTAAGTCAAGTTCACTGAAATTAACCTTATAAGCATATTAGCGCATACGACTTTGTGCTTCGTCTGACATTTTGCTTGTTTATTTTTTTGAATTTCCCTCACTTCTGATTAAACAATGATGTAATACTTTCATAAAGGAGTGCTTACATAATAAGAGAGGAAAATATGAGTTCAAAATGGCGATCGACGTGATCCTCACATGCTGACTAAAACACTCGTGAATCGAAAGTGACGCATCAATATCAATGCGTCCCTTTTCTCTCAGAGAGGAATACGTGTTCACTCAAAAAATGTCCATGCAGCAATTTATGTACATAATTTAAATACAGAGAAGCCATTTGAAAAGCCGCGTCGGTCACGTGATTAAAACAGCGTCGCGGAGGAAAATGCCTTGCAACCGACCACCGTGATGACCTTCTCCTTTAAATCTCGCCAATGTAAGGATGCAGTTTTTCCAACATTTTATGCGTGCTGGGAACAAAGACGAATGATCAGGAAACTCTATTTTTGGGCTTAAAACAACCTTCAAAATGCAACTAGTGGATATCGGATCTGTGGGCCTCAAACATTGCCAACTTGAAATAGATTTAGGCCCGTTATGTACATCGTTCTGCTGCAGCAGGTGGGAGCTAATTTGGAGAAGAAGTATGGCGGATATTGTAGAAAAAGGAGCAAGTTTTACTCGCGTTAGGAACAAACAATTCGCTGTATTTTTGGATGCTGCAATATTCAGAGACAAGAACAGACACGGAGACCCTGTTAGGGGGCTTCTTTATGTCACCCGTCTGAGTTTCAAACCTTTTCACGTCGCAATTTTGGAAGGTTGGCAGGTCACCGTCGTCAGTAATTTTGCGTGAGCGGCTAGTCGTTCGTCGTCATTTCAGCTCCTTCGTGTCGCCGTTTCAGAGCCATGTCGCCTGTCGGAATTTACCCCAACAAGGCTTCACAAACATGCGTTTTGAGAAACTACGCCACAAAACGCGAGGATACCCTAATAACTTCATTGAGAGGTCCCTAACAGGAGTCTGCTTCGAAGACAGAAGGTTGGCACTCCAACAAAGAAAAAAGACTCAAACGAGAGTTTTACCATTTGTCACGACATATCACCCAGCAATGCGTGACCTAAAGAAAATTTTAATGGAATACTGGGTTGCCATACAAAATCAGCTATTGCTGAAAAGCATCTATACAAAGCCTCCCATTATATCATACAGGAGAGGCAAATCTCTTAAAGATACACTCGTTAGAGCGAAGATTTCAAAATGCATCGCTACCACAACTCACGAGGGGAGTCCGTGTAGACCTGTCATTATCTTTTGTTTTTCAACAAGTTACAGTGGAGGAGAAAATACAAACATGTTGACGCAGTAGGTCATATTTTCCATATATTTCTTTCATATTTTTTCTGCATTACTTTTAGTAACGCGATTCGCATGCGCAGCGGCCATGTTCTATGAAATTGTTCGCCATGAACAATAAAGGTCACCTCTAAAATTCTCAAAATGGCTTGAAGTCCATGTGGGAGTAAGTTTTCGGTGAAACCGAGAGAATAAATGAACAAACAAGAACTTAATTTAAGCCTCATGCAGGAATTTAAATTTGCACATCGCTGAGGAAAAGAGACGGATGTTTCAGCAAGGGTGTTTCAATAACATTGGTAGTAACTGTATCAAGTCTCTCAGGATGGGACTCAATTAGCTCCACACTTCCAGATCATAACGGCCACAATAGCAGTTACACTGGGAACAATCTGGCAGAAACTACTGTCTTCGCTCGCTGTCTGTGTCACAGTGGTAATCAAAGTTTGCCGCAGATGTTTTCCAACGGCGAAGCGCAAGTACGCAATTATTAAACTCCTCGACGTGTTAAACCTTAAACACATTTTGAAAATTCCCCACCGCGGATTTAGCTCCTTTGTTAAGTTGGCATTCCATTAGTTTCTTCAGTTTCATTCAGCGAATTTTGCAAACGGCGCGCGTGTCATGTGATGTCCTGTGGCCTTGTTGCTGTTTTTATATCATCTACTTCGGGTCGTTTTGTAAAATTAAAACAGAATTCAATGAAATTTAGCTCATCCTCAATGATCAAAACGTTTAGAAATCAATAAAATTTAATCGAAACCAATTATTCCATTCGCGCTTGTTGCATATGAGATTGGCAATAGCCAACGAGGCGCTACGCTATTTACCATGTTATATCATGGAATAATGGTTAAAAATAACCGGGAATCGAAAATCTTAGAAATCTTACGGAAAATCAGTAACAACTAAGTGTTGATTCCGAAAATGGGCAATTGAACGTTTCGCAGTCACTATAGTCTCCTTCACAGACATTTTTTGGTAGGAATTCGAATATTTGACGAAGCCAGGAGGGAAGCCCAAGGAATGTCAGAGTTGGAGCCCATTGCGACTATGGCCTCTACAGAAAACGGCAGAGTTTTGCAATCTATAAGGACGCAAGAGTCTGAACAGTATTTCTTAGAGTTGTCACCACGGTGACAGACTGGTAGGTAACAATTGTCATGCAGGTTTTAATATTTACTGTATCACTGTATCAAGATTTTATAGGCGTCTCCATACCTTTCCAAAAGACCAACAGCGATATGACCAACTTAACTGCAGATTTCTTCATCGCAATATATGTGTCCTCTCAAGACTTCAAGTGACGAAACGTTCCTTAGCTGAAAGCAAACGTGTTACTTAGAAGAGAATAGCAGTCAAATCCTAGAAGAACAGACGTTCGTGAGTAAACTTCATCACAGTAATAACTACCAACAAAATTAAAATATTCAACGAACGGCAGTAATAATAAAATCAATAACAATGGTAGATCAACAAGTTAGTGGGCACTTTGTCAGACAGTTGATAGCGCGGCATTGACGTCTCCGCTTTGCAATTCTCACCAAAATATTTTCCGGTGCACTTATCCTTAATTAGCATAAATTCCAAACAAGGACTATTTATTTCAAATTAAACACTCGACAGTTCGATTTATGGTGTGAATGTAAAAATAAACTCAGGTCCTCGACGTTCTCGTGTAACTTGAACGAAGAATAATATCAGGAAAAAACATTTGAAAGTCTATAGTCCTAGTAAAATATATATACTTTTTGGTTATGCAAATATCCAATGTAAACCGTGTTAGACATAGTTTCCTGCAGATAATAGAAGTTATAGACAGCACGGCTTGAATAATTAATTTTTAGTAACATATGAAGGTGCAGGTTCTCCTAAAGTTTAACCTTCTTCCTGTTCTTAAATGGTTGCTTAGGATACAAACGTTGTGGAGGTCTTTGTCCTCTTTTGTATTAGTCAACGCCGAGCTGTAGCATTTTCAAAACTAAGTTGCTTTTCCACTATACGTGAGTTTTCTATATCTCTGTCATTATGAGTACACAGGATGAAATGACATATTTAATGTTTCTTAAAGGTAACTTAAAGATACAGTAAAGAAGCATTTGCTGTATCTTTACTTTTGACTTAAATATTTTAAGTGTTAGTTTCCTTAACCTTTAAGGATAGCAAGTAAACTGATTAATGAACGACTTAATCATTATTTAAGATCTGTTCTTAAAGAGTCATTAATGACTCCTTTAAGAACATCTTAAAAATACAGTAAAGCATCATTTCCTGTATCTTAAAGAAACATCTTAAAGATACAATAAACCATCGTTTCCTGTATCTTTAAGAACATCTTAAAGATACAGTAAAGCATCATTTCCTGTACCTTTAAGTTTGGCGAAACATTTTAAATGTTTGTTTCCTTAACCTTTAAGGATAGAAAGTAAATTGATAAAATGACTTCTTTAAGAACATCCATCTGAGTAATTAAAGGTCAGGAAATAGTCATTTCATTTGCTTTCAAATAGTAAATGTTTATTAAATGTAAAGGAAAGTATTCTTTATGTATCTTTAATGACAATTTAAAAGGAAACAAGTGTTCAATGATTAAATAGCTATAATTTCTATGGTGAGTATATTAAAAACTGTTCTTTAGTATCTTTAAAGTCTAAAGGGAATAAATGCTAAGAGAATTTAATTTTTTTTATAACATTTAATTAAGTGGACAAGGTAAAATTACTTCCTGCAAACTTTCTCTTCACCATCACCTTTTACATTTTTGGATATAACATCTGCTGCCTGATTTGCCCTGTCCGAATACAAGCGCTTGTAATCACACAACTCATATAAGACAGTACTGGAGTTGCAACAGCCACATCAAGCAATACATGTATATTATGGCTGTTAAGAACCAATTAGATTTGAGCATTTTGTTCTTGACACATGTACAATTAACTTTCCAACTGAAACAATTATTGAACTAAATTTCTATATTTCTATTCTTCTCTGGTACTGATTCAGTAAGAAATATAACGTTTCACTGCATTTGTTTTGTATATATATATATATATATCTATTTGTATTTCTTTGAAAAATTTTTTTTTCAAATAAAGACTAATGTGTCACTTAATCAACCCCTTCTTTTCATAGTTAATTTACCAATTCAAGAATGTAAGTGAAAATGCATTATTCAGCAAGGTAACAACTTATAAAAAATCTGAGCATGTGTTCTTTCTAAGTAATTAGTTAAACATTGCTTGTATTTACTGCAAAATGTTCAAACTGCAATTCTATACTTTTCTGGTAATGATTAACTAACGTATATAATAAAATTTCATTCACATATACAGCTAATTATCTCTATTTTTAGTATAAATACTCAGGTGATTATACAAAATCACGCGCTCTGATTGGTTCGCTATCTCGGATTATCAGCCGATAATCACCTCAATGAACAACATGGCTGACAGTCGTTCGCGTGCTTTTGATGAAATAAATGTTTGTCACGTTATACAATGCTTTTTCTTTCCTTTTTTGAAAGAATCACCTGTGTACTTATACTAAAACAATTATTCACCTCAGGCTCAATGATTCTCAGTGAATATTCCCAGAGAATCACTAAGCCTGAGGCGAATAATTGTTAAATAATACTACAACTGAAAATTGTTTCAAAATAAAGTAATCAATTCTAAGCACATGCCCATTCTGGGCAGTTATCCGGTTTTGGACGGACAGAGATCATCCCTTCATGCCTAACTCTTTTTATAAGTCGCTGCCTTGAGCGCTTGGACTGGTTTTTTTCATGTGTTTTGTCCAAGACTTTTTTCCTTTTTGTTAATCTTTCACTTTCCCATGTGATTGTCCTAACTATGTAGGTTAGTTGATCATCTTCATTTGATGACTCCTCTGTGGACATGTAGTCCTCCGTTAAAACTTCAGCCACTTGCCCTTTCTTTTCTTTGCTCCAATTTATCACTTCCAAGGCAAGTGTTCTTCTACTAAGTTTCTGCAATGAAATTAATATTAATTTCATTAATATGATCCAAGTTGTCCTAAAAAAAACAAACAAAGCCAAGGAAGAGCAACAACAAGGACAAGAACAACAACCAAAGACAAAACAACTTGTAATATTATATATACACACACACACACACACACACACACACACACACACACACACACACATACAATAGGGAAGGAAACCCCAGCTATTTTTGAACAATAATTATTGGTCAAGCTGTACCAATGAAAAGCAAGGGATGATTCTTGATAGACATAGCTGTTAACAAAAATTATTTTAAACAATATTTCAATATGAACTCACTTCTCTTTTTCTAGATTGCCGCCTGCACTTTTGCTTGTGGTCTTCATATTTGCCACTACTTCTTTTCTTAACAGTTTCGTAAGTTGAAAGAAAGTACCGTCTAAATGCCTCTATGGTAATCAAAGAAAAAGAAAGAACATGTATGAGGACCTGAACTGGAGTCAAATACCAGGGTTATGTATGACTAGGGTGGGAAGTGGGGATTGATTGCATTTGGAATTGACTGATGCATTGACTTCTATGACCTTCTACAACTGGAAGAATTAAATTCAGAGACACTGATCTCTGTTATTTTCACCTGTCCCTTTATTAGGGTACATCTTTTCAGCTTTATTGATAATGAAATTTTTGTTTTTGTTTTGTTTTGGTTAGTGCATGTCTTCTTTGAGACAAATCATTTGAAGGGATTAAAGGTTTGGGTCTTTGAGTAAATGAATTAATGTTCATGATCATTAATATTGTAATTAATACCAGTATTTGTTTCCTGTACTTCATGGTACAGGATCAACCTGCCAACTACATGTAGATATACATCTTGATGAAAGTGCACAAAAACCCAGACATGTTACTAAATGTTTTCAATACTAATACATCAACATTATTAGGACTACAGGGTTTTGACCTGAAGAACAGCTCTTGTAGTCACTTTGTCTTGTGAAGACTAATTATTTAATTTAATTTGCACAAATGTTACTTCAACTCTATGCAAACACAGACCATGCTTGTGTGTCTCAAAATGATTATTGTTAAGCTTTGATGCAAATTTTCAGACCAAAATTCACTTACACACTAGGTTACACTTTTATCAGAATATAATATAAAATTATGTATATATATATATATATATATATATATATATATATATATATATATAATTAATGCAATGAAATTAACCTTACCCTCAATCTGTGCATCTGACCATGCACAACGATCTTGCCCGCCTACATAGTGATAGATTTCATCCTTGACTCTTTTGAATACCTCACTATTTGCAGCTGAGTTAACACTAACAAAAGAATCAAAAAGTAAGAAAGAAATGAAGAAATACTTTACAAATAAGACTAATTAGGTTTTAGCACTGTACATCAACAAATTAGTGACTAATCATCCACGCATACCTGCATCTGTCCATCATGCCATTTACAAATTCGTCAAAAGTGACTGATCCTTTATCAATCGGGATATAGCTAGTGTCTTGCAAATTTTACTAAAATGTTACAACTCTTGTGGTCAATAGCAAGTTTACATCTAAAGTCCTAAAAATCATGAACTGTCAAAGGTGATAACAACCACAGACTTTATGGACTGTTTTTATTAAAAGTATCTCAAACTTGATGAGTGATTTGCTTATGAAAAATTAAACTTGGCATGAGCTTCTTTACCTCTCTTCAAGATGAAAACCACTGAAATCCTCTTTCTCAGATAGAGTGCTGTACACTTTTCGCAAGGTACGCTTAAAGAGAAATAAATGTCATTAGAATGTGTATCATTTATCTTATTCATTGTATTGGTAAGTGCAGAAAGTCAGTAAAAATCAAGCACTTTGATTGACTTGCACAGTTAGGACAGTTTCACTTATCTGCACATTGATACACTCAGACTGGTCTCCAACACAAATATTTCAACCATGCAGGTGACCTACTGGTCTCATTTACAATGTATAGTGACACCACTAATCTGATGCATAAATGCATAGGATAGTATTTTTTACCATGGCCTAATCTACACATTAGAGAGAATCAAAATGTACTGGATAGGTAAACATATGCATGTACATGTATCTGGTTAGCAATGATTCCTTTTTCCTGTCCACTTGCAATACAAACCTTTATATTTTTCACATGGCAGTTAACTCGATTACCCACGATGCATTTAATGCCTGGTCTATTTCGCTCTCAAGACAATTTAAGTTGACATTATATGATTTTTTTGATATATTTTTCTTATGATTAGGCGAACTTAAAGAGAGCATGTTGATAACGAGAACAAGAAGATGGAAATTTATTTAAGCTTACAGACACAAGCTTTAGAAATCGGGCATATGATCGAGAATTGCAGCTTGAATAAAAAAAAAACTGGCGTCAACAGCGTAGAACTAACCGTAGATAACGAAGCCTAGAGTTTGCAATACCCGGCCACTTATTCTCAAAGTGCTTTACTGCGAAACACTTACCCGACAACTAGGGGGAACTTGTACTTTATCCTTCTTACGCGACAGCCGTGACTGCCCTTGGTTTCCAAAATTTCGGTTTTGTTTTAATTCTTGAAGCTCCTTTAACACATCGTGAAGAACTTTATTGTGCTTCTCGTCCCTCGATTTTATCTCATCTTGGAGTTTCTTGTTCTCCGCTATAACTTCCTTGTTGGTTTGAAGTGTTCTCTCCAGAAGAACAGCTTGATCGTCGGTAATGCCCGCCATTTCGTGCTTGGTTTCTTGTAAATTAAGCTAAGGTTAAAAGTTTTCCAACCCTTTGAACTGGAACTGCTCTGGAAAACGCGCGCTAGCAATAATTTATGCAACCTATTTTGGCGCGCAAATACTAATTGCAACTTTGGGTACGGGAGGTAAGGGAGAGGTGTTCATGGCAGTTGAGAATTGTTTCGTGTTCATTTTCATTGTAACCAGGTAATATTAGCTGTGAAGCAATTATTTATGTTTAAGTGTTTGTTTAAGATAAATTTTCCCTCCGAAAGCAGAGTAAGATTGGAGAAATTGTATGTATTGCAGACTAGCCACCCCTAGCCAGTGAATCAGTCACGCAGCGACTCACGCAGGCTCACGTACATGTAGCTGTCAAATAATGCGCACGCACACCTGATCATTGCCTGCAAAGATCGTGACCACTGTTATGATAAAATCAGGGCAATCTTAGCTTTAAGCAAGCTGTGTACCTGAAGCAAAAATTTCTTATTCACTTCAATTTTCCTATCATTTTTCTGGTAGTATTTTTATCTCATGCGTTCAAAACATAGCCCACTTCAGAAAAGAGTGATGACCCGGGCCGAGAGTCGGGAAAGTTGGCCAATGACGGCAGTTAATTGTGTCAGCGGTTGTCTTGCGGGCGGGCGCGGGAAATTTTCTCATGTTGAGTGGGTCTAGCTTGTAGCTTGCTTTACAGTAATTTGCCATGAAAAGACGTAGCAGGAATAATACTATGGAGGAAAGAAAGCGAATGCTCAAAGAACGAAAAAATAGAAAGCGACGGCAGCGGCTTTTAGAACGAAGGAACCGAGCAGAGGCGCGACTTGTAGCCGAATTGAAGGAAACAACGAAGCGTATATATGGAACGCCAGCGGGAAATTTACGCCTATCTTTCAAGAAAGTACTACGATAGGTGGCGTTCTCTTCCTAAAACAAAAGAGAATTGTGAAATTCGGAAAACAATATTCATGCCTGAACAGCGAAAGGTAAGAATCGATCGTCCTGTGTTTATAATGAGGACCTGCTTGTTGAATGTTAATATCAATGTTGTTGAGCTGCTGTATAAGCTTATGTTAGGACAATAAGCTTGCTGCAATCGATTCATTCCTCTCTTTGTAGTCGCTAGTTTTCCTGTGTTTGGAAGAGCAGCGATTTTGCAAGGGTTTATTAACTTTTCAATAAGCGTGGGAAGCCGGGTCAAATAACTCTTTCCTGCAAAATGACCACCATTTTAAATCAGATAAAGGACTATGTAAATTTATCAGGTACATGTAGCTGATTTTATCTTCATCAACTACAGGTGTCTAAAGAGAAGCCTATTCAGGCACATATTGCAGAGATTGACCGTAGTCTATTAGAGACTCCAAGCGATAAAGATGAGAGAAGCCACCTTGGTTCAGGTATGTTTGGTTCCTGCCAGAAAATGTTTTACCGAGGTACACCTGTAGCTGTCAAGAGCTTTTCCTCTGCTACTTCAGAAGATGTTAAAAGAGAAGCCATGATAATGATGTCATTGCAACACCAAAATATTCCCTTTCCTTTAGGGATCTCAATAGAATCAACTCCTAAATTATTAGTCATGAGTTATTATGACATAAACAACAAAGCATTTACAATGTACACTGCCCTCCATAGCAAGTCACTGCATCTTTCACAAGCAATTTGGTGCAGCATAACACTGCAGCTGGCTCAAGCAATTTCATATCTGCGGTTTATTCACCAAGACATTAAATTGGACAATGTTCTTGTTTCATTTTGGAATAATAAGTACAGAGCAGTCTTGATCGATTTTGGGAAGTGCATAACAACAGCTGCTGGGTCTGTCAAACACCTCTCACATGAAGAGCAACAAGAATACCACAAGAAGCATGCTCACATAGCTCCAGAAATAGTATCTGGAGCAAGTAAACCTTCTGCTGCTAGTGATATTTACTCCTTTGGTAGAATAGCTTCTGTAATTGCCAAAAGTGTTGAAAGCACTGTCCTTAAAAGTATAGGGAACAAGTGCACTAGCTTCAATCCAAATACAAGACTGCATTTAAATGACATCATTAAGCAGCTTGGTGCTGTTACCGAATAATTGTTGTGGATTGCTGGAAATTGTTGGTAGGAGTTTGTTAGCATGACATTTATATTCTAAGAAAAAATTATTCACATTGACAAAATTAAAGGAAATATTTCATTGTCTTAATTATCAGATCCCATTGCAACTGCTTTCAAATGCAATTTAGATAGTGACTGAATCCGAATAAGTATTGGTACTTGCAAGTTTGAATTATTTCTTGAATAATGGAGTAGCTCACCAGAGTACTGAGCCGCTTTCTTGATGGCTCATCAAATGTTAGCAAGTGGCGAGATGGCGCATCTTGTCAGTCAGTTCTTTGGTGATGCTAGCTTTCAGAGTTTTCTGAAACCTACCCAAATAGTGACATTCATAGATGTGTGCACAGATTATAAGAAAAAACCATTAATTTTCATTTTTCTGCTGACATGGCTCCATGCATAGCAGTTTCTTGGGGATCAAACCAGACAAGATTATTAAGAGGGCTTAATGGACAAATGAATTATTTATTGTTTAAATTTTAAAATATTACAGTAATAATTAAATTTAAGTATCAGTTCATGTTGTGTTGATTTGCCAATAGAGTGAGAACAAGAGTAAATGAGTACATTTATCATCATGTTTATTTATAAATACATTTGCTGAATATTAAATATACATTTATTATTTCAACAGAGATTTTTTTCTGAAAGTAACATACATGTACATAATTAGTTTCATGTGTGTAGATTATATTTAAGATGAAATAAGCTACATTATTTTGCTGACCTTGCTTATTTTATAATGGATTTAATAGACAAATGAATTATTTATTGTTCAAAAATATCACAATATTCCCATTCAAATTAAACTTACGTATAAGATCCCATTTATTGATGGAGTAAGAACCTAAATAAGCAGGTGTAGTAAAATTCAGTAACAAATTTGCATTCCTGTATGATGGCGTAGCTCACCAGTGTACTGAGCCGCTTTCTTGATGACTCATCAAATGTTAGCAAGTGACAAGATGACACATCTTGTCAGTCAGTTCTTTGGTGATGCTACAGCTGTAGTTTCAAGAGGTTGTTATGAAACCGAGATGCAAATACCTACATACAGGTATGTACAGATTACAAGATGAACAAATTTGATTAATTCTGCAGATGTTGCTTCATGCATTGCACTTTCATAGGGACCAAACAAATCAAGATTAATAACTCTTTACCCACTAAGAGTGACTTCATAGATTTTACTCTGTCTAATGCCAGACGGTTTTACTTGTCACAAGGAGACCTCTTAGGAGAGGTCTCAAGGAGACCTCTAAAAGACAAAATATTTAAATTTTTAAAAATTTCCCAGCATTACAGTTATAAATGAACTTAAGTACCACATCCCATTGTTTCTAGTTTCGAATATTAGAGAGAGCAGTGTTTATGGAAACCTTAGACTTTAATCATCACCTTTAATTTCAGGAAAGAAGTTGCTGATATGTAAAAGGAAAAGTAATAAACTGTATTGTTTTGGTGGGTTGACTTTCACTCACCACTTTTGTGTCTTCATTGTCAAATTTAGGTCTTTTTCATGGTAGAGATCTATCAGTCACATTATTCATCATGTAAACACAAACTGGGGGTCATATGCCATTTAGCAAGTCAATCAAGTCCTGAGTTATGTCATAACGAACACAACAATGGGCCCAACCCTTAAACAACATAATATACTTCACACAATAGAACAACACAGTAGTGTATATACATGTATTGACTTGGTATATGGAGCATCACCCGAAATTGGTGAATGGAAAAAAGGGCTTTTTTGCAATAACTGGTAAATTGATATTCTCCATTGGTTATGAGTCAAAAGCTGATAATGAGGTCAGTTTCAACCATGTGGAAACCCAATATCATACTGATACTGTAGAGAAGAGTGTGATGTAGTTGGGTTGGGATGTATGCAATGAGTTTTAATCGTATGGAGCACATGAAGTTAATGTTCATTGCCGCATACTGAGTAAGGGACTGAGTAATTTGTTTAATTATGTAATTTGATATAATATTTTTGGAGTATAAGCTCAGAGCATTTTATTTAAATCATTGGTTCCTTTTGTATTGCCTTGTGGGGTAGAGAGCTCATGGTTTTTTCTCAGCAACTTTGATAAATTGGTTTTGTAAATTGTACTGGTACACTTGAGCTGCACTGTTCTTTAATACATGTAGCATGTCAGTTTGTTTTTCTTTATTTTTGTTGGTTTGCTTTTAACTGTTGTCTTTACGAAAATTTGAGTGTTACCGCTTAAATACTGTAGTACATTTACTGGATCATGTATCTTATGGGGGTGCCTTGACCGATACATCGGTCGACCCATCGTTTGAGATCGGTCAATGTCTCGACCGATATACTCGACCGATACTCGGTCGTCATATCTACCATGTATCGGTCGAGTACCGATCAAGACATCGATCGATATCTTGATCGATGTGTCGACGGATGTATTGGTCGAGGCCCCCATAAGGTACATGATCCCCATTTTCTTAGTTAAAGGCATATTTCAATTTAACTTTTTTTCTGAGACCTCATTAAATTTTTCACAGGGCGAATTAATACATTTATGAACTTTTAAGAAAAAATTAAATGGCACTTAAACTTGATGAGAATGTTTAATTTAAGCCGTAAAGCTTCTTAAAGTTCTTAAAGGGCAAGAAAATCTTTAAGATGTCTTTAATGACATTTAAGTTTTATTAAATGTATTTGTCAACAAACATGAATTTACTGCCTTTAATTGGGTCTTGGAAAGGTAACTTAAATTGAAATGTGCCTTTAACTAACTTTAATTTTCCCATTAAAGGTTAAGTAAATGTAATACTGTATTTAAGTGGTAACACTTAAATCTTCGTAAAGACAACAGTTAAAAATCACATTTATAAATCTTTAGGAAAGATTTATATGGCACTTAAACCTGATGAGAATGTTTAATTTAAGCCTAAAGCTTCTTAAAGCTTCTTAAAGGGTAAGGAACGCTTTAAGATGTCTTTAATGACATTTAAGTTTTATTAAATGTACTTGTCAACAAACATGAATTTACTGCCTTTAATGAGGTCTCAGAAAAAAAGTTAAATTGAAATATGCCTTTAACTAAGAAAATGGGGATCATGTACCTTATGGGGGCCTCGACCAATACATCCGTCGACACATCGATCAAGATATCGATCGATGTCTCGATCGGTACTCGACCGATACATGGTAGATATGACGACCGAGTATCGGTCGAGTATATCGGTCGAGACATTGACCGATCTCAAACGATGGGTCGACCGATGTATCGGTCAAGGCACCCCCATAAGATACATGATCCAGTAAATGTACTACAGTATTTAAGCGGTAACACTCAAATTTTCGTAAAGACAACAGTTAAAAGCAAACCAACAAAAATAAAGAAAAACAAACTGACATGCTACATGTATTAAAGAACAGTGCAGCTCAAGTGTAACAGTACAATTTACAAAACCAATTTATCAAAGTTGCTGAGAAAAAACCATGAGCTCTCTACCCCACAAGGCAATACAAAAGGAACCAATGATTTAAATAAAATGCTCTGAGCTTATACTCCAAAAATATTATATCAAATTACATAATTAAACAAATTACTCAGTCCCTTACTCAGTATGCGGCAATGAACATTAACTTCATGTGCTCCATACGATTAAAACTCATTGCATACATCCCAACCCAACTACATCACACTCTTCTCTACAGTATCAGTATGATATTGGGTTTCCACATGGTTGAAACTTGTAATGTTGTTACTATGGCAACTCGATGTAAGCACCATATTTGGTGTAGCTAAGGGAGTTAAGAGAAAGACAATAAAGCGAGCGGTTCTAACCTCTGAAGTTTGGTTTTGATTCACCTTCAAACTCCCGTATAAACATCACACTGGCAAAGAGGATCAACACAAGAATCCAAAAATCATAATCAAGACGTGGGAACACATTATTCACCCGAAAAGCGCGTGAAAATGGCAGCCGCAGCGCTCCCAAGCTTCCCGGAATTTGACCTCACCGACCAAGGGACGCAAGCTACTCGTTGGAAGAAATGGCTTTCGAGATTCAAAAATCTACTAATCGCCTTGGACGTAACAAACAAACAACGACAAAGAGCCCTTCTTCTCCACTATGCAGGAGAAGCGGTGAATGAGATCTTCGACACTTTGCCAAACACGCAAGCCACTGAAACTGAAGACCCGCTCGAGAAGGCCGTCCTAGCTTTGACCAATTACTTCACCCCGAAGCAAAATCGTGAGTACGAGATTTATATATTCCGTCAAGCAAAACAAGAGGCTGATGAATCCATTACAGCTTTCCACACTAGGCTCAGGCAGTTGTCACTCACCTGTGAATTCGAAAACGTAGACCGCGAAATCAAAACGCAGGTCGTGCAGAGCTGCAGTTCGCACAAACTGCGAATGAAAGCACTCGAAAATCCCCAGTACACCCTCACACAGCTCTTGGATGCTGGAAAGGCCATGGAACTATCGAAAATCCAGGCCGCTTCAATTGAGGATAAGCAAGTTGTTCATACGATGTCGTCAAACTGTGGCAATCGAAGCCAGCGTAGGCAAAATAAAAGTAGAAAAGCAAAACAAGATGGCGGACGTCCCGGCGAAGCCCAGCGGTCACGTGACCGGAAGTCTCGCAACATCAGTCACGACAAGCGGAAATCAAGCGAAAAATGCCGGAATTGCGGGAGAGAATACCCCCATCAAGGCGGAAAAACAGCTTGTCCAGCATACGGAAAAGCCTGCCGAGGTTGTGGAAAGATGAATCATTTCCAAGCCGTTTGTAGAGGAGAAGGCCGAAGCATGCATCGCTTACATGCGGATGAGGCGTCTTCAGGTGAATCCAGCGACGACGATGAAGTGTACACATTTTCACTGAGCACGAATCAGGTCTCAAAGGACCAGCCTTTATTTGAAGTCAAGGTTCAAGGAACACCCGTGGTCATCATGGCGGACTCTGGGGCGAGCATTAATGTCCTGGACGAAAAGGATTTCCACAGGCTACCCAATGGCACCGAATTGGAGCACACCGCTGTGAAGATTTTTGCCTACCAGTCGAACAGCCCTCTTCACGTCATCGGAAAATTTAGTGCAATCGTGGAGTCGGACACAAAGAAGGTGAACACCAGGTTCTACGTGGTGAAAGGTTCTGGTGGCTCGTTATTAAGCTGGAAGACCTCTCAAGAGTTAAACCTCCTCCAGATAGTACAGCAAGTCACAACAAAGCCGTCAACACTAAAGAACAAGACCGACACTGTCCCAAGCCTACTTGAAGAGTATGATGACCTCTTCCACGGCCTAGGCAAGCTAAAGGGATATCAAGTGAAACTGCACATCGATGAGAACGTACCACCTGTTGCGCAGCCACATCGCAGGGTCCCATTTCATGTGCGCAAGCAACTCGAGGAGCAGTTACGCCACGATATAGAGTTGGGAGTCGTAGAAAGCATCGAAGGTCCCACGCCCTGGGTATCCCCAATCGTAGTCGCGCCAAAACCGAAGTCACCAGGAAAGATTCGCGTTTGCGTCGACATGCGTCAAGCCAACACAGCAATTAAACGTGAGCGTCACGTCACACCGACGATCAAAGAGATAATCGGTGACTTGAATGGCGCCAAAGTCTTCAGTAAACTGGATCTCAACCAAGGATACAACCAACTTGTCCTAGCGCCAGAGTCGAGGTACATCACCACCTTCAGCAGTCATCTAGGCCTTATGCGTTATAAGCGCCTTAACTTTGGAATCTCAAGTGCAGCTGAGATCTTCCAGAATGTAATCCGCGAGACACTGGAAGGAATCGACGGCGCAATCAACATCAGCGATGACATCTTGGTCTTTGGCAAGAATCAAGAAGAGCATGACCGAAATCTGAGGGCAGTATTCACGCGATTAAGAGAGAAAGGCCTGACCCTCAACAAGAACAAGTGCGAATACAGCAAGAACAAGCTCGAGTTCTTCGGATATGTTTTCTCTGAAGACGGCATATCACCTGACCCCAAAAAGGTCGAAGACGTGGTCAATCTTCAAACACCTACAAGCGCATCCGAAGTACGGAGCCTACTGGGTATGACAAACTACTGCTCAAGGTTCATCCCAGACTACGCGACCAAGACAGAGCCCTTGCGCAAGCTTACGCACAAGGAACAGCCATGGCACTGGACAGCCGAGCATGACCGTGCAGTCGGTCAGTTGAAAGAAGCTCTGGTCAGCGCGCCAGTTACCGCATACTTCGATCCTGAGAAAGACACCGAGATCTCTGTAGATGCCAGCCCCGTTGGCCTAGCAGCCATCCTATCACAAGTAGACACAAAGACAAACGAACGACACGTGGTCACCTATGCAAGTCGTTCACTCACCGACGTGGAACAGCGATACAGCCAGACCGAGCGTGAAGCTCTCGCAGTCGTTTGGGCGTGTGAACACCTGCACCTCTACATCTATGGCAAGCCGGTAACAGTCTATACGGACCACAAACCCCTTGTATCGATCTATGACAATGCAAGCTCAAAGCCGCCGGCGAGGATAGAGCGTTGGGCTTTAAGGCTCCAGCCATATCAAATCACCGTCAAGTACCGGAAAGGCAAGGCAAATCCAGCAGACTATCTGTCACGGCATCCCAACAAGTTAACCACAAGAGCCAGCCGTCAACAGAAAGTGGCTGAAGAGTACGTAAACTATCTCGCTACCACATCAACCCCAAAGGCCTTAAAGACGGAAGACATAGAATCAGCGACGCAGAGCGATCCGACCTTGCAAGCCGTAGCAGAGGCGATCCAGAAAGGAAACTGGCACCACGTAAGCAAGTACCCATCCATTAACGTAGCCGATTTTCATCTGCTAGAGCGAGTGAAAGAGGAACTAACGCTTAATGCCCCTGGCAATCTGATCCTCCGGGGCACGCGTATAGTCATCCCAAAGAGCCTGCAGGAACACGTAGTCGAGCTAGCACACGAAGGCCATCAGGGTCTTGTGAAAACCAAGTCGCTACTACGAGAGAAGGTTTGGTTCCCCAACATCGACAAGCTCGCGGAAAGCAAGGTGAAGACTTGTGCTGATTGTCTAGTCGCAACTCCCGAATGCAAGAGAGAACCTCTTCAAATGTCGCCACTTCCGGACGCACCCTGGACGCAAGTTAGCGTGGACTTTGCTGAGATGCCGGAAAAGGACTATCTACTTCTGATCACCGATGACTATTCCAGGTATCCGGTGGTAAAGAGAGTAAGGTCAACAGCAGCGAGCACTGTTCTTCCGAAACTCGACACTGTGTTCGCCGAGTTCGGCATTCCAGAGATAGTGAAGTCTGACAACGGTCCCCCTTTCAACGGAAAGGATTTCAAGTCCTTTGCGAAGGATCTCGGTTTCAAGCACCGCAAGATCACACCAAAATGGCCTAGAGCCAATGGAGAGGTAGAAAGGTTCGTACGTACAGTAAAGAAGACAGTGAGAGTAGCGAAGCTCAAGCGCAAGAATCGACAACAGGAGTTGAATAAGTTTCTCCGGAACTATCGTAGTACGCCACACACAACAACACGCGTACCCCCGGCAACGGCCTTGTTTGGAAGGCCCGTGAAGACCAAGTTACCTGAAGTGATAAAGTCCACTGCTGATCACGAGATGAGACAGCGCGATCAGAAAGCAAAGGCAAAGATGAAGAAGCATGCTGACAGCAAATCGTACGTTAAACCGTCTGTTATCAAAGAAGGAGACAAGGTACTGGTCAAACGGGATGAGAGAATGAAGAAGAGTGACACGCCCTACGACCCAACACCCCGAGTTGTGGTAGACAAGAAAGGAACGATGGTTACCGCAGAAACAGAAGATGGCGCCCAGATCACTAGGAATTCATCCTTCTTCAAAGCGGCGCCCACGGCGGAGGAAGATAGTGCACCCTCGGAGGAACTAGACGACTCCCTTGGAGCGGAAGCACATCCTCCGGCTGACAATACACCGCCAAGACGGTACCCGCTGCGCATACGCAAGCCTCCTGTCAAGTTTCAGGATTATGTCTGTTCATAAGCACGTATAGTACAAGTTACGAGACGCGACCCAGCTTAGTCGTGCGAACTGTTTTCGTTTTAAGGACTGATAATTGATCTTGAACACTTTTGCTTCATTTGTTTATTTGGTAATTATAACCGCCTTAGCTTGTAAATTGTTTTTTTTCGTAGTTAGGTTTTCTCCTAAAAGGGGAGGGATGTAATGTTGTTACTATGGCAACTCGATGTAAGCACCATATTTGGTGTAGCTAAGGGAGTTAAGAGAAAGACAATAAAGCGAGCGGTTCTAACCTCTGAAGTTTGGTTTTGATTCACCTTCAAACTCCCGTATAAACATCACAAAACTGACCTCATTATCAGCTTTTGACTCATAACCAATGGAGAATATCAATTTACCAGTTATTGCAAAAAAGCCCTTTTTTCCATTCACCAATTTCGGGTGATGCTCCATATACCAAGTCAATACATGTATATACACTACTGTGTTGTTCTATTGTGTGAAGTATATTATGTTGTTTAAGGGTTGGGCCCATTGTTGTGTTCGTTATGACATAACTCAGGACTTGATTGACTTGCTAAATGGCATATAACCCCCAGTTTGTGTTTACATGATGAATAATGTGACTGATAGATCTCTACCATGAAAAAGACCTAAATTTGACAATGAAGACACAAAAGTGGTGAGTGAAAGTCAACCCACCAAAACAATACAGTTTATTACTTTTCCTTTTACATATCAGCAACTTCTTTCCTGAAATTAAAGGTGATGATTAAAGTCTAAGGTTTCCATAAACACTGCTCTCTCTAATATTCGAAACTAGAAACAATGGGATGTGGTACTTAAATGAAAGTGCAATGCATGAAGCAACATCTGCAGAATTAATCAAATTTGTTCATCTTGTAATCTGTACATACCTGTATGTAGGTATTTGCATCTCGGTTTCATAACAACCTCTTGAAACTACAGCTGTAGCATCACCAAAGAACTGACTGACAAGATGTGTCATCTTGTCACTTGCTAACATTTGATGAGTCATCAAGAAAGCGGCTCAGTACACTGGTGAGCTACGCCATCATACAGGAATGCAAATTTGTTACTGAATTTTACTACACCTGCTTATTTAGGTTCTTACTCCATCAATAAATGGGATCTTATACGTAAGTTTAATTTGAATGGGAATATTGTGATATTTTTGAACAATACATAACTCATTTGTCTATTAAATCCATTATAAAATAAGCAAGGTCAGCAAAATAATGTAGCTTATTTCATCTTAAATATAATCTACACACATGAAACTAATTATGTACATGTATGTTACTTTCAGAAAAAAATCTCTGTTGAAATAATAAATGTATATTTAATATTCAGCAAATGTATTTATAAATAAACATGATGATAAATGTACTCATTTACTCTTGTTCTCACTCTATTGGCAAATCAACACAACATGAACTGATACTTAAATTTAATTATTACTGTAATATTTTAAAATTTAAACAATAAATAATTCATTTGTCCATTAAGCCCTCTTAATAATCTTGTCTGGTTTGATCCCCAAGAAACTGCTATGCATGGAGCCATGTCAGCAGAAAAATGAAAATTAATGGTTTTTTCTTATAATCTGTGCACACATCTATGAATGTCACTATTTGGGTAGGTTTCAGAAAACTCTGAAAGCTAGCATCACCAAAGAACTGACTGACAAGATGCGCCATCTCGCCACTTGCTAACATTTGATGAGCCATCAAGAAAGCGGCTCAGTACTCTGGTGAGCTACTCCATTATTCAAGAAATAATTCAAACTTGCAAGTACCAATACTTATTCGGATTCAGTCACTATCTAAATTGCATTTGAAAGCAGTTGCAATGGGATCTGATAATTAAAACAATGAAATATTTCCTTTAATTTTGTCAATGTGAATAATTTTTTCTTAGAATATAAATGTCATGCTAACAAACTCCTACCAACAATTTCCAGCAATCCACAACAATTATTCGGTAACAGCACCAAGCTGCTTAATGATGTCATTTAAATGCAGTCTTGTATTTGGATTGAAGCTGTGCACTTGTTCCCTATACTTTTAAGGACAGTGCTTTCAACACTTTTGGCAATTACAGAAGCTATTCTACCAAAGGAGTAAATATCACTAGCAGCAGAAGGTTTACTTGCTCCAGATACTATTTCTGGAGCTATGTGAGCATGCTTCTTGTGGTATTCTTGTTGCTCTTCATGTGAGAGGTGTTTGACAGACCCAGCAGCTGTTGTTATGCACTTCCCAAAATCGATCAAGACTGCTCTGTACTTATTATTCCAAAATGAAACAAGAACATTGTCCAATTTAATGTCTTGGTGAATAAACCGCAGATATGAAATTGCTTGAGCCAGCTGCAGTGTTATGCTGCACCAAATTGCTTGTGAAAGATGCAGTGACTTGCTATGGAGGGCAGTGTACATTGTAAATGCTTTGTTGTTTATGTCATAATAACTCATGACTAATAATTTAGGAGTTGATTCTATTGAGATCCCTAAAGGAAAGGGAATATTTTGGTGTTGCAATGATATCATTATCATGGCTTCTCTTTTAACATCTTCTGAAGTAGCAGAGGAAAAGCTCTTGACAGCTACAGGTGTACCTCGGTAAAACATTTTCTGGCAGGAACCAAACATACCTGAACCAAGGTGGCTTCTCTCATCTTTATCGCTTGGAGTCTCTAATAGACTACGGTCAATCTCTGCAATATGTGCCTGAATAGGCTTCTCTTTAGACACCTGTAGTTGATGAAGATAAAATCAGCTACATGTACCTGATAAATTTACATAGTCCTTTATCTGATTCAAAATGGTGGTCATTTTGCAGGAAAGAGTTATTTGACCCGGCTTCCACGCTTATTGAAAAGTTAATAAACCCTTGCAAAATCGCTGCTCTTCCAAACACAGGAAAACTAGCGACTACAAAGAGAGGAATGAATCGATTGCAGCAAGCTTATTGTCCTAACATAAGCTTATACAGCAGCTCAACAACATTGATATCAACATTCAACAAGCAGGTCCTCATTATGAACACAGGACGATCGATTCTTACCTTTCGCTGTTCAGGCATGAATATTGTTTTCCGAATTTCACAATTCTCTTTTGTTTTAGGAAGAGAACGCCACCTATCGTAGTACTTTCTTGAAAGATAGGCGTAAATTTCCCGCTGGCGTTCCATATATACGCTTCGTTGTTTCCTTCAATTCGGCTACAAGTCGCGCCTCTGCTCGGTTCCTTCGTTCTAAAAGCCGCTGCCGTCGCTTTCTATTTTTTCGTTCTTTGAGCATTCGCTTTCTTTCCTCCATAGTATTATTCCTGCTACGTCTTTTCATGGCAAATTACTGTAAAGCAAGCTACAAGCTAGACCCACTCAACAGGAGAAAATTTCCCGCGCCCGCCCGCAAGACAACCGCTGACACAATTAACTGCCGTCATTGGCCAACTTTCCCGACTCTCGGCCCGGGTCATCACTCTTTTCTGAAGTGGGCTATGTTTTGAACGCATGAGATAAAAATACTACCAGAAAAATGATAGGAAAATTGAAGTGAATAAGAAATTTTTGCTTCAGGTACACAGCTTGCTTAAAGCTAAGATTGCCCTGATTTTATCATAACAGTGGTCACGATCTTTGCAGGCAATGATCAGGTGTGCGTGCGCATTATTTGACAGCTACATGTACGTGAGCCTGCGTGAGTCGCTGCGTGACTGATTCACTGGCTAGGGGTGGCTAGTCTGCAATACATACAATTTCTCCAATCTTACTCTGCTTTCGGAGGGAAAATTTATCTTAAACAAACACTTAAACATAAACTAGAAATACGACTCCCGCAAAAACCTCGCGAAGCTAGTTTTTGAAGAAGTCACAATGCTTTCATATTTTATTCTTTATTTTTTTTTATATTATATATTTTATTTTTTATATTAGCGTAATCCCCATTATTTTATTTCTTATGCTGTGTTTGGTACACAATTAGTGACACCTGGTGCAAATTACATGATCAGTATACCGCTCAACACAGTGCTTAAAAATTGACCTTCATTTAGCTCTTTCACTGCCACTGAGATTGCACCAGAGGGAATAGACGTAAAATTATTTATTATCTTGACAGGGAATACAGAGTCGATGAAGTATCACAATAATATTCACTTAACACAAATTGAAAATGATTGTAAATCTTTTGCAGGTGAAATCTTGAAGAGTTGATATGAATGCTTGTGTTTACCACGGTGTAAAAACCTGTGTTTTTTTTCTTTAGTTTTATTTTCTTAGTCTCTACTGCTTTGTCTTCTTTGTTGTACATCACTTTTGAACACAATATGTTCTTACACAGAGGATGAGCTGAACGCTCCAATTATTTTTTGTTTATGTTTTTTTGGTTATAATTGCATGAGATTCATTGTAAGAAGAATCTTCTGATTAGATATTTTATTGTCTACTGCAGTCATTATTTCATTCCCGGGTAACCACAATTGAGAGCATTATGAATAGTGCATGTTTTAATGTGTGTACTCTTTCCAGTTGCAATGGTACCCCCAGTGGTAGATAGAAAAATTCCTCTTCCCTCAAAAGAGATGCCATATCAACAAGTTGGGGGTAAAACAATTGGATTCTACAAAAGCTTTGAATAAAGGTTTGGTAATAGTGAGTGCCCACTGTATAGTATGTGGTTGTGCTATTTTTAGGTCATATCATAAAAACAATACATGTAAGAAAGAGTTATTGAAATCTTAATATGTTCAAAAAGATTGCTGCACTACGTACTCCTGTAAAAAAATAATGTGAAATCAACATCAATCAGTCAAAAGTATATACCACATGAAAGTTTAATTGTGCTGTTACAGAAACAGGCAAAATATCCATACCCAACCATAGAATAGTACATTATTTTGAATATATGAAAATTTCTATTATAAAAACTGCAGAAGAAAGATTTAATATAAGGACGGTATTTCATCGAAAAAGTCATGGCAGCCAGAGGTATTGAACTGTAACCAATGACATATAGTAACGAGAAGAACTATCATTATATTATTATCATTATTATTATCATTACTATTATTATTACTGGTATTGATATTATTATTGTTATATTTTTTATGTTAAACATAATATATTTTTATGGGGTGGGATTCATGTCTTAATCTTGGTAAAGTTATTGTTACTCTACTACTAAAAGCAATACAAAAATCTTCTTAATAGGCTTTCCATCAGAGGTGGTAGTAATCAAAACAGCTCCAAACAATACCATTTCTTCTAAAAGGCTTAGAATCTAGTGCAGTCATTTGTCTATACAGTTTGTGTGGAAAATCATTATTGAAAGCATAGGGCATTTAGGAAACTTGAAACACTTGTTACTACATACAGCACACTTGCAATGAATATATGAGAAAGATCATAAACGTTTTGGCATTACAAAATTTATTTTCTTCTTTATAAAGTTTTTCCAATGTAAAAGGTTAATTGCATGTTGTGGTTGTTATGAAATATTGATATTTGACATAAAAATAAAGTAAACGGCAGAAAGTAACAAAGTTAATATGTTATGTCTAACTTTGCAAATTAAGGCTTGAATTAACATTTCATTTGTGAAAAAAGGGCAGGGGTTCTAGATAGCAATATTATCAGGGGGGGGGGGGGTCATTGCACTCTAAGGTAAAACTGACCCATTGTGAAAAGGCTATGAAACTTGTCTCTACACAATATTATTGAAACCTTTCAATCAGAGAATACATACATATATATATATATATATATATAGCAAAGAGAAATACTACTCAGAATTCAGTAATCACATTTGCTTTATTTTAAAATGATCACATTGATCACTGATAATATTGCAGAACCAGTACTTTATAGTGACACAGGGTATACATTCTGTTGAAAATGTTTAACATAACTGCTAGATCAAGAAAATTTACAATATTTTCACTGTTGCAATGATATCAGATCACATCGTTATAAATGATTGCTATAACAACTGCAACTCTCTGTGTTGGAAATTACTTCAAACTGGAAACGCTATCGTTTTATTATGAAAAATACCTATTTACATTCTCTTGTAATCTGTTGGTCGTCTTCCGATTCCGGTTTTAGACTAATAGAATTATTTTCCAGAGACATCTCCAATCGTTGAAGTCGTTCTTACTCGGTGTCCCTTCTAAGTCGTTTTGCTAAATGTAGTACACCAATATATTTCGTTATGTAATCGTTCACTCATGTCCTGTATTTCTATCAATAACACATTCAAATTCAAAACTAACTTGATTGAATTCCTGGTCCTTTTCCCTGCTGTTTCGTTTGCCTTTTTCTGGAGCGAGCAGTTGTTGTCTTTGCTGCGATTTCTGTTGTTATTCTCCCTGCTGTCGTTTCTCTATCCCTGCTTTGAGTCGTGCTTTCCTCGTGTTGATTTTCACGGTATTCGAACTTACTCGGCGACGATCTCGTGCTAATATTTCTTGAATATCTTGGAGATCACCTTGCTGGGATGTACTTCCAGGACGAGTGAAATCGGTTTCCACAAAATTTACATTACTTTCAAAAAGGCATCACCGAATAATGGCGGAAATTCAGCGTTCTCAAGTGCGTTACTATTGCCAGGTAACCTGGCCTGCGAACGGACACCTTTAAAATATAGATATATATAAACATATATATAAATATATATATATACATATATAAAAACTCTCGGCTCGATTTACTCGGGCTTGCGAGCCACGTGGTCTGACCGGAACCGACACGATTAGTAACCTCGCTTCGCTCGGCCTTCGGCCTCGCTTCGCGAGGAATAATTGCTTCACAGCTAATATTACCTGATTACAATGAAAATGAACACGAAACAATTCTCAACTGCCATGAACACCTCTCCCTTACCTCCCGTACCCAAAGTTGCAATTAGTATTTGCGCGCCAAAATAGGTTGCATAAATTATTGCTAGCGCGCGTTTTCCAGAGCAGTTCCAGTTCAAAGGGTTGGAAAACTTTTAACCTTAGCTTAATTTACAAGAAACCAAGCACGAAATGGCGGGCATTACCGACGATCAAGCTGTTCTTCTGGAGAGAACACTTCAAACCAACAAGGAAGTTATAGCGGAGAACAAGAAACTCCAAGATGAGATAAAATCGAGGGACGAGAAGCACAATAAAGTTCTTCACGATGTGTTAAAGGAGCTTCAAGAATTAAAACAAAACCGAAATTTTGGAAACCAAGGGCAGTCACGGCTGTCGCGTAAGAAGGATAAAGTACAAGTTCCCCCTAGTTGTCGGGTAAGTGTTTCGCAGTAAAGCACTTTGAGAATAAGTGGCCGGGTATTGCAAACTCTAGGCTTCGTTATCTACGGTTAGTTCTACGCTGTTGACGCCAGTTTTTTTTTTATTCAAGCTGCAATTCTCGATCATATGCCCGATTTCTAAAGCTTGTGTCTGTAAGCTTAAATAAATTTCCATCTTCTTGTTCTCGTTATCAACATGCTCTCTTTAAGTTCGCCTAATCATAAGAAAAATATATCAAAAAAATCATATAATGTCAACTTAAATTGTCTTGAGAGCGAAATAGACCAGGCATTAAATGCATCGTGGGTAATCGAGTTAACTGCCATGTGAAAAATATAAAGGTTTGTATTGCAAGTGGACAGGAAAAAGGAATCATTGCTAACCAGATACATGTACATGCATATGTTTACCTATCCAGTACATTTTGATTCTCTCTAATGTGTAGATTAGGCCATGGTAAAAAATACTATCCTATGCATTTATGCATCAGATTAGTGGTGTCACTATACATTGTAAATGAGACCAGTAGGTCACCTGCATGGTTGAAATATTTGTGTTGGAGACCAGTCTGAGTGTATCAATGTGCAGATAAGTGAAACTGTCCTAACTGTGCAAGTCAATCAAAGTGCTTGATTTTTACTGACTTTCTGCACTTACCAATACAATGAATAAGATAAATGATACACATTCTAATGACATTTATTTCTCTTTAAGCGTACCTTGCGAAAAGTGTACAGCACTCTATCTGAGAAAGAGGATTTCAGTGGTTTTCATCTTGAAGAGAGGTAAAGAAGCTCATGCCAAGTTTAATTTTTCATAAGCAAATCACTCATCAAGTTTGAGATACTTTTAATAAAAACAGTCCATAAAGTCTGTGGTTGTTATCACCTTTGACAGTTCATGATTTTTAGGACTTTAGATGTAAACTTGCTATTGACCACAAGAGTTGTAACATTTTAGTAAAATTTGCAAGACACTAGCTATATCCCGATTGATAAAGGATCAGTCACTTTTGACGAGTTTGTAAATGGCATGATGGACAGATGCAGGTATGCGTGGATGATTAGTCACTAATTTGTTGATGTACAGTGCTAAAACCTAATTAGTCTTATTTGTAAAGTATTTCTTCATTTCTTTCTTACTTTTTGATTCTTTTGTTAGTGTTAACTCAGCTGCAAGGTTAATTTCATTGCATTAATTATATATATATATATATATATATATATACATAATTTTATATTATATTCTGATAAAAGTGTAACCTAGTGTGTAAGTGAATTTTGGTCTGAAAATTTGCATCAAAGCTTAACAATAATCATTTTGAGACACACAAGCATGGTCTGTGTTTGCATAGAGTTGAAGTAACATTTGTGCAAATTAAATTAAATAATTAGTCTTCACAAGACAAAGTGACTACAAGAGCTGTTCTTCAGGTCAAAACCCTGTAGTCCTAATAATGTTGATGTATTAGTATTGAAAACATTTAGTAACATGTCTGGGTTTTTGTGCACTTTCATCAAGATGTATATCTACATGTAGTTGGCAGGTTGATCCTGTACCATGAAGTACAGGAAACAAATACTGGTATTAATTACAATATTAATGATCATGAACATTAATTCATTTACTCAAAGACCCAAACCTTTAATCCCTTCAAATGATTTGTCTCAAAGAAGACATGCACTAACCAAAACAAAACAAAAACAAAAATTTCATTATCAATAAAGCTGAAAAGATGTACCCTAATAAAGGGACAGGTGAAAATAACAGAGATCAGTGTCTCTGAATTTAATTCTTCCAGTTGTAGAAGGTCATAGAAGTCAATGCATCAGTCAATTCCAAATGCAATCAATCCCCACTTCCCACCCTAGTCATACATAACCCTGGTATTTGACTCCAGTTCAGGTCCTCATACATGTTCTTTCTTTTTCTTTGATTACCATAGAGGCATTTAGACGGTACTTTCTTTCAACTTACGAAACTGTTAAGAAAAGAAGTAGTGGCAAATATGAAGACCACAAGCAAAAGTGCAGGCGGCAATCTAGAAAAAGAGAAGTGAGTTCATATTGAAATATTGTTTAAAATAATTTTTGTTAACAGCTATGTCTATCAAGAATCATCCCTTGCTTTTCATTGGTACAGCTTGACCAATAATTATTGTTCAAAAATAGCTGGGGTTTCCTTCCCTATTGTATGTGTGTGTGTGTGTGTGTGTGTGTGTGTGTGTGTGTGTGTATATAATATTACAAGTTGTTTTGTCTTTGGTTGTTGTTCTTGTCCTTGTTGTTGCTCTTCCTTGGCTTTGTTTGTTTTTTTTAGGACAACTTGGATCATATTAATGAAATTAATATTAATTTCATTGCAGAAACTTAGTAGAAGAACACTTGCCTTGGAAGTGATAAATTGGAGCAAAGAAAAGAAAGGGCAAGTGGCTGAAGTTTTAATGGAGTAAGTAAGTAAGTAAGTAAAAACTTTATTTCAGTGTCAATGGATTTAGCCCTTGTGGGCTAATTGGGGACACTAATTAGAATACTTAACCTAAAATCATTTAAAATGCCTAACTATTGAAACTATTTACAACTAGTACTTACAGTATTTTCTGTTAGCCTGATATCATTTAAAATACTTAAAAAGAAATAGACTGGTATTTGCAGTATTTCCTACGCACTGCAGAGCTTACAGCAGTTGCTGTTGTTTTCTATATAGTCCGAAAGAGTGAGTTTTCTAATTTTAGTTCTAAAAGTAGCTACTGTAGGCGAGTTTTTCAAGTCTTTGCTTAATTTTGTCCATAGTAATGGTCCAAGATATCTAATACAATGTTTCGCGTAACGTTTAGTGTCGAAACGCGGTAAGACAAAATCACTGTTTCTAAGCGAGTGTGTAGAGCGTTTGCGGACGAAAAGTGCAGAGACGTTTTCTGGTGCAAGCCCATTCTTGACCTTGTACATAAGTATTGCTGTATCCTGTAAACGCCTATCATATAATGTGGGCAAATCTGCACGTCCCAAAAGCTCTTTGTAGGTTTCGGAGTGTGATTTATATACAGCTCTTAGTGCGCGTTCCTGAATTCGCTCGAGTTTCCTTTTGTCCGATGACCTACAAAATTGCCATATTAAATGGCAGTATGTTAGGTAAGGCAAAATGAATGTCTTATACAATAATAACTTAGCCTTGCAAGGTATTAAATTGCGAAGGCGAGAAAGTACTCCGACTTTCTGGCTGGCCTTAATGCATAACTCGCGGATATGCTCGGTGAACTCAAGTTTATCGTCGATGTAAACTCCCAATAGTTTGATTTTTTCTGTTTTTATAATGTCTGTGTCGTCAATGTTGAGGACTGTGTCACTCTTGTTCTTATCGAGTTTCCTTGGATTAATAATTAGCGACTGGAACTTGTCTGGGTTTGCTTTTAAGTAGTTCTTTGAGTACCAGGTCAGGGCTTGCCTACCATGAATTTTCAAGCTGCGTCCAACTGTTTCGTGGTCCGTTCCCTTAGCGTACATTTGATGGTCGTCAGCGTACATAGTTAAGTTTGCGTCCTTTACATGTGATGGCAGATCATTTTGAAACATGTTCCAAAGTAGGGGTCCGAAGGATGATCCCTGGGGACATCCACGTTTCATCTTTATCCAATCACTAGTGATTTCGCCCAGTTTTACTCTATTCTGTCTGTTCTCAAAGAATGATCGCATTAGTCCGAGAGAACGTCTTCCAAAGCCGTAAGCCTCCAGCTTCTTAGTCGTCAAGGAATGGCTCAAGCTGTCAAAGGCCTTGCTCATGTCTGTAGATAGGATATAAACAAGTTGCTTTGTATCAGCAGCCAGTTTCCAATCTTCTATCAGGGCAAGTAGTGTTGTTTCGCAGCTGTGTTTCTTCCTGTACGCTGTCATTCTGTAATACAGCGTTTTATCATAATGGCATGTCACCTGGTTGCAGAGTAACTGTTCGAATATTTTGTCAACTGCGATTAGGGAGGTGATGGGGCGGTAGCTTTTAGTATCCTGTCTATCTCCCTTCTTAAACGCTGGTGTCCACTCTCCCATTTTCCATGCATTAGGCCATTCACCCTGCTCTATGCAGTTGTTGTAGAGGTTAGTAAGCGATGCTGCTGTACCCTTAGCCACGCTCTTGAGAAGCTTCGGTGAAATACCCAAGTCCCATCCACTGGATTTCTTTGAGTTGATCTTTTGAAGTGCCTGTTGTACTTCAGGTACCGAAAATAATTTGAAATCGAAATCATTTTCTTTATAGGCTTCTCGTATGCTCCTGACACTACTGTGCTCACTGTGGTCTTCCTCCGTGAGATTATTAGCATGATCTCCTCCAATATCTAACGCCACATTTGTAAAGTAGGTCGCCAGTGTTTCTGCTACTTCCTTTTGGTCCTTTACAACGTTGTGTTCGTTTGTCTTGAGATAGATTGCTGTTGGTTCCTTGCTTTTACTGCCGATAATAGGTTTAAAAGTGTCATAGAATTTATCCGGTCTTGATTTAAGTTCTTCAGTCTTTTTATACCAATATGCTCTAATAGCTTTCCGGCGCTCTCGGGTAGCTATATTTCGATACTTTCTTTTGAGTTCTAGATTCTCAGCTGTACGATCTTTTGCAAACTTTCTTGCGTACTTCCTTTTGGTTCTCAAGGCCCTTTTCCATTCTTCTGTCATGTAAGGAATGTCCGTTTCTCTCACTCTCTTTCTTTTGACTGGCGCATGCTGGTCTACGACGTATTCAAAAAGTCCTTTCCAATAATCGTACTGATCGTCTGTGCTGGTGAAGATATCGCCCACTTGCCAAGGCGCATTCATAAGTTCTTGATTGAGCAGTTCGAAATCAGCATTCTTAGTCTGCCTAAATGTCATGGTCTTTGGTTTATGCTTGCAGACTTTCTCTGTCATTTGACCGTAGATCAAATAGTGGTCACTTATCTCGGGGTTGTACACCCCGCAGTTTTTGAACAGCTCTGGCGTGTTTGTGAGAAGCACGTCTAGGAGCGTCTGAGAGTGTATTGTGACTCTAGTGGGCTCTGTTATCAGGCAAGACAGGCTGTATACTTCCTCCAGATCTCTGAGTATCTTTCCCTCACCCCTGTCTGGGTTAAGCCTATCCATATTCAGATCTCCTAATACCACTATGGTCTGCTTTTGAAGACACGCCCACTGACAGATGTCATTCATTTCTTCCTCTACATTCTGCAGGTATTTTGATCCAGTGTTCCCTCTAGCTTGCTTAGGCGGTCTATAAAGCGCTAAAAACAGTATTTCCTTCCTGCCTATACTGCATTCAACCGCGATAGCTTCGAGTGTCCTGTAAGTCTTTGGCAGTTTTAGTCTCTTCGAGGGCACAACTGTAGAAAAATAAGCAATGAGACCACCTCCTCCTTTGGCTCTGTCTCTACGATACATCTGGTATCCCTGTAGTCTAAACTGGTCGTCAGGGTAAGAACGATCAATTTTGGTTTCTGATACGATGAATATTTGTGCTTTCAGTAGGTCGTTCAGTAGTTTTAACTCTTCAAATTTATTCTGTATACTATTGATGTTCAGGTGTGCTACAAAAGCACTATTTGCATTGTTTTTCCTTTCTTCAACAATCCAGTTCATCTGGGAATTCTGAAGGTCTTCATTAGCATAATCTTCTTCGAAGTCCCTGGCTTCCATCGCCGAACCTGTTGACGATGTATTTACTTGCATGTTAACCTCTTTTTCAAATGAATGGTTTACAGTCGTGAAGGGAAGATTACACAAAGAACATGTCCAGTCAATGTCAGGAAAATCTAAGTAGTACTTGAAAGAGGCCTTTGTTAGTCCAAGACATCTAGCGTGCGACCATGAATTACAAACAGCACATAAAAGAGCGTCCTGATTCGCGCGAACGTTTTTACGACATTCCTTGCAAGGATATTTTGGTGGTTTGTTGATATTCCTGTTTGGTCCAGGGTTTGTTTGTACATCTCCTCCGAAAATAATTCGGTGTAGCTGGAAGGTGCTGTTACCGTTCGCAGTGTAATACGCTCTCGATGCAAGGTAAACATTTCCGCGGCCACGACCTCGTTGTGTAGTATGTTTCAAATTTACTACAGGTTGCCTTGCCGCTCTCGGTTCCTGTTTTGCAACAAAATTTAGACCGTATGGTAAAGTTGTATCCTCTTCATATCCGTAGTCCAGTGATGCGATCACGAGCGGGAAAATTAAGAAAAATCGCGGTGTCAGTGATTTGCATCCAGCCGCCATCTTTGGAGTCTCATTTGTTTAGGTTGTGGACTACATGTCCACAGAGGAGGTCCACAGAGGAGGTCCACAGAGGAGTCATCAAATGAAGATGATCAACTAACCTACATAGTTAGGACGATCACATGGGAAAGTGAAAGATTAACAAAAAGGAAAAAAGTCTTGGACAAAACACATGAAAAAAACCAGTCCAAGCGCTCAAGGCAGCGACTTATAAAAAGAGTTAGGCATGAAGGAATGATCTCTGTCCGTCCAAAACCGGATAACTGCCCAGGATGGGCATGTGCTTAGAATTGATTACTTTATTTTGAAACAATTTTCAGTTGTAGTATTATTTAACAATTATTCGCCTCAGGCTTAGTGATTCTCTGGGAATATTCACTGAGAATCATTGAGCCTGAGGTGAATAATTGTTTTAGTATAAGTACACAGGTGATTCTTTCAAAAAAGGAAAGAAAAAGCATTGTATAACGTGACAAACATTTATTTCATCAAAAGCACGCGAACGACTGTCAGCCATGTTGTTCATTATCGGCTGATAATCCGAGATAGCGAACCAATCAGAGCGCGTGATTTTGTATAATCACCTGAGTATTTATACTAAAAATAGAGATAATTAGCTGTATATGTGAATGAAATTTTATTATATACGTTAGTTAATCATTACCAGAAAAGTATAGAATTGCAGTTTGAACATTTTGCAGTAAATACAAGCAATGTTTAACTAATTACTTAGAAAGAACACATGCTCAGATTTTTTATAAGTTGTTACCTTGCTGAATAATGCATTTTCACTTACATTCTTGAATTGGTAAATTAACTATGAAAAGAAGGGGTTGATTAAGTGACACATTAGTCTTTATTTGAAAAAAAAATTTTTCAAAGAAATACAAATAGATATATATATATATACAAAACAAATGCAGTGAAACGTTATATTTCTTACTGAATCAGTACCAGAGAAGAATAGAAATATAGAAATTTAGTTCAATAATTGTTTCAGTTGGAAAGTTAATTGTACATGTGTCAGGAACAAAATGCTCAAATCTAATTGGTTCTTAACAGCCATAATATACATGTATTACTTGATGTGGCTGTTGCAACTCCAGTACTGTCTTATATGAGTTGTGTGATTACAAGCGCTTGTATTCGGACAGGGCAAATCAGGCAGCAGATGTTATATCCAAAAATGTAAAAGGTGATGGTGAAGAGAAAGTTTGCAGGAAGTAATTTTACCTTGTCCACTTAATTAAATGTTATAAAAAAAATTAAATTCTCTTAGCATTTATTCCCTTTAGACTTTAAAGATACTAAAGAACAGTTTTTAATATACTCACCATAGAAATTATAGCTATTTAATCATTGAACACTTGTTTCCTTTTAAATTGTCATTAAAGATACATAAAGAATACTTTCCTTTACATTTAATAAACATTTACTATTTGAAAGCAAATGAAATGACTATTTCCTGACCTTTAATTACTCAGATGGATGTTCTTAAAGAAGTCATTTTATCAATTTACTTTCTATCCTTAAAGGTTAAGGAAACAAACATTTAAAATGTTTCGCCAAACTTAAAGGTACAGGAAATGATGCTTTACTGTATCTTTAAGATGTTCTTAAAGATACAGGAAACGATGGTTTATTGTATCTTTAAGATGTTTCTTTAAGATACAGGAAATGATGCTTTACTGTATTTTTAAGATGTTCTTAAAGGAGTCATTAATGACTCTTTAAGAACAGATCTTAAATAATGATTAAGTCGTTCATTAATCAGTTTACTTGCTATCCTTAAAGGTTAAGGAAACTAACACTTAAAATATTTAAGTCAAAAGTAAAGATACAGCAAATGCTTCTTTACTGTATCTTTAAGTTACCTTTAAGAAACATTAAATATGTCATTTCATCCTGTGAAAGGCAGTAAATTCATGTTTGTTGACAAGTACATTTAATAAAACTTAAATGTCATTAAAGACATCTTAAAGCGTTCCTTACGCTTTAAGAAGCTTTAAGAAGCTTTATGGCTTAAATTAAACATTCTCATCAGGTTTAAGTGCCATATAAATCTTTCCTAAAGATTTATAAATGTGATTTTTAACTGTTGTCTTTACGAAGATTTAAGTGTTACCACTTAAATACAGTATTACATTTACTTAACCTTTAATGGGAAAATTAAAGTTAGTTAAAGGCACGTTTCAATTTAAGTTACCTTTCCAAGACCCAATTAAAGGCAGTAAATTCATGTTTGTTGACAAATACATTTAATAAAACTTAAATGTCATTAAAGACATCTTAAAGATTTTCTTGCCCTTTAAGAACTTTAAGAAGCTTTACGGCTTAAATTAAACATTCTCATCAAGTTTAAGTGCCATTTAATTTTTTCTTAAAAGTTCATAAATGTATTAATTCGCCCTGTGGTAATTTCCTGATCGAAACCTTCTCACGAAAAAGGGAACTTTGAAGTAAAGAAGTAATTTGATACTTGAAACCCAAAGGAACAATTGTTTTGAATTTCCTCGGAAAAGAGACAGACATTGTGAATCCACGCACCCCAACTAAGACTAAATAATAAAAACAAAAATAAGGTAATTAATTTTCCCAGTAGGTGCTTCAGGGATGAGGGACATCCGACTGGCTAAATTAGTCGGTTGGGGTATTTGTTTATTTTTTTTGTATTACTTGTCGTGTGAAGATTTGTATTTGAGGCTAATAAGGTACCTCACGGCTACTTAACTGTTGCAATTCAAATCACTTCTTTCTTTTGAAATGCACGCGCCGTACCTTTGCACTCAGAAATTGCGCCCTACGCTGAGAACACAACGAGTTCTATTAATAAAAACCAACTGAATTATTCCTTTTTCATTGCTCCATAAAATTAAGATTTTAATAAAGGCCAGCAGTTACCGCAGGAGTTTCGCGCTTTTTTCTTGACCTCAAAAAATGAGATTCTACAATGACTTTATATGATTATCATCGCATAGATTGTCAATAGAACAAACCAGAGGTTCCATTCTGCAAAACCGTAAATTTAAGCAAAAGAATAGCTAGAGATTTTGTCAACAGTTCTACGCAAGATTCAGTACATACTGCGTGGGAGCTTAATTGAACCCGGCAACGAAAATGAAATTGTTTTCTTCCTTGATCAGAGCACTAATTGAGGCGGGCACGTTTGTCTCATTTTCTTCCCGTATTTCTTTCAAACTGTAGAATATTCGAATTTTCACCGTTTGCATTTTATTTCGAATTCCTTGATTGCTGTTTACTTAAGCCGCACGCGCCACTCAGAACGCCATTAATTTACGTTCACAACTTTTCTATATATTCCTTTTAGTTAATTCTATGCATGTAATTTTTTAAGGGGTTTACCGACTGTAAATTATATTATAAATAACAATGAAAATGATCCATCCAGTTAAAAATAAAGTTAATCAAAATAATTTTTTACTTGCAACTGTATATCTCTAGTACCCATTTACAAATTTGGGAAACTGAGGAGAAATAGTAGATGCCTTGAGTTATTTCTTTTGTAAGTACCAGCCCATTTTCCATGGTAGGACATGTCAATTACTTCACTTCTGCAGCGCCGGATCGCAATTTAAGGTTAAATGGAGCCCGTTAATAACAACGATGCACAACACGATACGTTCGGCATGATCCTTTGACCCTTTCACTGCCATGATCGAGTATCAATTCTCCTGAGTAAGTGCTATACGGTTCCTTATGTTCTAGACCGGAGAGTTTGGCTGTTGATCGCCAGATCGCTTTAGCATCTTTGATGTGATCATGTTCTCAATTCTTATAATCTGTTTGTGCGGTAGTGTATTTTGGAATTATAGGGAAAATTTATACATGGGTCACCAGTGGCATCGAGAGGGTTAATTAATCCGAGTCTTCAGTGGTTCGTGTTGAGCTTACATATCGGAGTCACAACTTCCCATAACGTACAGTTAGGACTATCTTGGGTCTAAACTGCATGGGACTGTCAAAGACTGTAACGAAACCACAAACTGTTTTATGAGCGACGTATAAGAAATTGCAGGTCTAATAAACGAAAATATTCTCCCAAGTAAGTGTTTTTCCGGCACGTGCTAAGCAATATCCCGTATAATCACCTGTGGGATGACGGGAAATGTAACGCTCTACTACCTGAAAGGCGTGACACTGCCGTGGCTTCACGAGTGCTATTTGTGCAGTTTTGACTCGGCCGGGACTAAACAAGCAAAGATACAAACTTATTTTTTAAAGAATGAAACACCTTGAGTAATAAAGAAACCTTAACAGCCCTAGGTAGATAGAGAAAATGGGAACAATTACGATATTAACTGCAATTGGTTAACAAGTTGTCAATCATACATCAGTGCTTAAACAGCCGCCGAAAAATTTGTCTAACTTTCAGACCTTTTGCTATGAAATTTATTTTAGCTCCTCTCATGTCCTTCGGCAACATACACAGGTTATTTGCATCTTTTCCTGACATACTTTGATTTTCAATAATTAAGGCATGTTTAAATTAGGTTCAAGACTCTGGAAGTTTGCTATTTGGCAGCAGGATAATATGTCATCCCTTTTTAAGCCAAAACACAGAATCGAATAATACCCAGTGAAAATCATTTGTTTAATGAAATTATAGATTTGCCATTTCAACTAGAAATGAAAGACTCGAGACAGCTGCTGTTATAATGTCCATGGGTATTATAGTGGAGGGTTTTTAAAACCATCATGCTTCAGGATTTTTATCATGGTACACGGGAAAAGGGAGCGTCGACTCCATGCCACCCGGGAAGTAGGTCTCTTGTGTGATCATGGCCGTTTTCAGGATTCTTGGCACCACGGTCACACGAGAAGATAGACCAAAACACAACGAAGACGAATCCACCCGCACTGAAGGATGATTCGCGTGGGGATAGCCGATGCGAGTCTGATTTAGTGTTTATCAGTGGTAGTTCTAAGAAGAAGAGGAGGTGGATTCGTCTACGTTGTGTTCAGCAGTAGAATAATAATAATAATAATAATAATAATAATAATAATAATTATTATTATTATTATTATTATTATTATTATTCTACTGCTAAACACAACTTAGACGAATCCACCTCCACTTCTTGACTCTCACTCTCCTCCTCTGAGTCTGTCTCAAATGTCATGGTCTCAAAACACATTTGCCCCACGAAGTATACACTTGGTCCTCTGCCGAGTGTACTCTCATCTGGATCGTTTCCAAGGCTGCATTGACAAACACTCCATCCACATGGCCCACACAGACTATACAACGTTGGCGAAGGTAGTGCTTGGGATGCACCCTCCCGGTCTTCTTGGGCAACATCTTGGTCCCTTATCTTGTCTTGCTAGGTGCTGGGATGATAGAAAGTCGTGTCAACCATATATGATCCGTCCACGTCCTTGGAAAGCAGCTTCACAAACATAGTAGGACTGCTGTCCGGCTTAAGCTTGTCGGGGCGTTGTTCGGTCATGACAAGGTTCTCAGGACACATTGTTTTCTTCTTTATCTTAGTATATGCTTCGATCAACGCGTGCCGACAAAAGAACTCAACTCATCTCGTAGAACTTGGTTTCCTCATCAGTCTTGCTCTTCTTTTCTCAGAAGCAAGGCAAAGAAAGAGTAGACCTAGTGGTCTGGTGGTCCTTGGGGTCTTTTTTTCTCAAACACGCCAAAGCTTAGTGTTGATGGCCGGTGTCTGTCAGGTGAACCACCTCAGCGGTACATAGTCTCCGTAGGTCAAAGGTCTCCACGCTGACATAGTTCTCCATCTTTTATATTACTTTGGAGAATGTCGCCACCCCTCCACATCATTTAGAAACCATCTAATGATCTCGTCCTGGTACATCTTGTCTATCCCAGAGGCGATCACTTTGCCCATATGAAACACCACCAAGGTGACATACTTGGTTTTGGTCGTCACCTTGGTTCTTACTTGCCACAAGGCTTCGTATCTGGTCTCTTCTAAACCTTGGGGTGTTACATGAACGATAGGCATTTCTTTGACCGTCACAAAGTCTTAACCCTAAGGGTTAGCGCATGGGTGGGTACACTTCCTAGGGTCCACTTGCTGCCTCGAAACGGCCTATCGACGCTTTGTCCACCTCGGATCCCAGATCGAAGAACACATTGCGCATCACCGAAAACAACCACATTTCCACCGGACCCTGACAGGCGCGGGGTTGCTCGTTACCTTTACAGCCTGTGAGATGGAAGCTCCCATTGCGAAACGCCTTGACATGCCCTCCATCACCGACTTGGGTGGTGCAATAAGGGAAACCCTTAGGACCAAGGTTGATATAGACCACAAACGTCTGAGTGGATACCTTTGGCTCCATTTTCTATAGGACGTTAGTCATGGTTAGTCGGGTCAGATGATTCTCAAAGCGGCTCGACTAGCAAGAATAGGTGTTATCCTTTGGCGGGATTAGCGAAATAGGGTCCATCCAAGCCCAGCCGCCTACAGATTCAGTAGAGCAAGATCAACCATGTACTGTGTCTGGTTTGGATGCCCCTTCGATAGGGCTCGGCGGTGGTATTGGCTTTGGCATAGCGGATGGAGGGGATATCACTTTGGAAGACCCCAGATAGTGTTGAATGCCCACAGTCTTGATCTCTGTGTTCAACGTGGTGTTCAATCCAAAGTCAATGCTGCTTGTAGCTTTCAGTAGCTTGTTGGTGTACTCAGTCACCCTTTCTGTGTTGATCACCAAGTTCGATGCATAACGAGCCAGAGGATCTTAGCAACGAAAAAGCGTAGACAAGTAGCTAAGTTTATTAAAAGACATTTGCAACCTCTAAGGTTCAACTGAGCCTATTTACAAAAATCATAGAATTAAACGGAAAGCACTGTTTAGCAGGGTCGCCGGAACACAAATCCACTAGACGTGGGGCCTCTATTCCTGCTGAAGAACGAGCGGGAAAATGTCTCTCTTCCCGCGTTTATGGCAAAATATGCATGACAGCCATACTACTAAAACGTGAAGAAGCGATTCCGGTTTCTAAAGTAAACAGGCTTCCCCGGAAGGAGTTTGTATACAAATGGTAAATCATATTTCGGACAATCTCCCGCCGCGAAACCGCTAGCTAATCACTATCGATGATGGTTTCGAATCAGGCCTACGACGTCACTCCTTAGCAACCATTTTAAGCACATTTTTTACCGTCCGGTTTTCTCTGGCTCGTGATGAATCAACCACAATCAAGGCCCTCATTGGCAAAGTCCAGCCTTGGTTTGGCCTCTTGAACCGCCAATTTGTACCGTTGGAGACTCTGGGATATGTCTTCTTCGATGACTGCACTCTGAAACAAGGACACGAACTCTTGCTGCGTTTTCACCGCAGACCCACTTGTCTCCACAACGCCTGATCTGACATTGACGAGGGCCCTCAAGACGCGATACACAAAGACTTGCAAGGATAAAGACGCGATACACAAAGCCTTGCAAGGATAAATTTAGTCGCTTTGGTCAGACCTTCATGTTTGGCTAGAGCAACCCAATGGAAATCGGGCGGGAAATCTGCAACGACTAAACACGAGGGTCGAATGAAGGTTTAATTTTTCTCTAGAGCTATATATAAAATGAAAACCATTCACAGCGGGAACATTCAATTGAACAACTAACTGGTTTTGCACTGGCCATTCCCCGATTAGCGGCTTTTCAAACTACACAAATTGAAAATATAAATCGTTTAGGGTTGCGACAAAATTCATACAAGTTCCACTACTTGACTATGAACACGGTCTTTTTTCGTTAGCCTTCAAACACTTCTTGAGGTCATGTCTATTGCTCGGTAGAATTAAAATTTTAGAAAATATGATGCCTGACGAGCAAGAAAGTCAGTATAAAGGCAATAATTCAGTAACAAATGCAGCTTACTTGGTTTTCGCCACTTCATCGAGCGTCACCCAGTAAACCAGCTGCCTAAATGCTCCCATACAACAGAAATGATACCACACTTTTTTGTTTGTACGGTAACGGCTCATTTTTAATCTCCTAAAGTTTAACTGCCTGTTTTAAAAAAAAAACAGACAAGTAATCCTATTTCCCCGACACAGAGGAAGGTGCCTGGAGAACACATAGCGACTGGTTGATCGTTTTCTCCCGTTCAATTCCGACCGGAAACGAACTCAATATTTTGTCTCGGTACTTTTGGAAATCAAACACTCTATTCGCACAACGTTAACTTTTCAACTTTAAATAAATATATATTTTGTAATCTTCAATTTTTAGGCTTTCATAAAATATATACTTTTCTGGAGTTTGCGATAAACGTGGAGCGGTAAAGCAGTTTCAACGGAAGATTGTCATTTGGGGTACGCTGATACCTTATTAAGCACTTAAAAAGCTAGAGTGGCACTCGGCTTCGTTTCGTGCTACTCGTACGCTTTTTTCGTGCTCAGTTAGCAATCTCCCGCGTGCACAATAACTCCATAGATGCACGCTACCTATGAACCATTTCTTAATTATTACATGAAATTTTCGCGACATGTTTATTTCACGATTTTGATGTGCACATACTTATTTTCGAATTTTGCGAAAATTTTATATTTTGAATCCCTTTAAATTCGCGTTTTTGAGTAAGACACAATTAACATTTCATTGGCAATGTTATTTAACATGTCCTTGAATTTAATGAAACGTCTTTATGATGGGAAGAACAACGTCAAAATTAAGAAAAACCAGGGCTCCTGGAAAAACGCAACAGCGCAGGGGACTACCTTATTATAGGAAATTAACGCTGCATGAAATTAACGCGAATCGTCAAAATTCGCGTTAACAATTACCCATGAGACATGGCGGTTAGACGTACCTCTACGAGCTCCTCGTATTTCTTAATATTTATAGTGATTTTGACGCTTCTTATATCTCTAAAGCCCAATAATGGTCTTCAGAATGCTCATTCTCTGATAGTAAGTAGTGGTTCAGATGTGAAAGTATATCCAGGACGAAATTCGCCCGGTTGGCGCCGTACTTGTTCAGCTATCGTAAGTTTGTCACCATTTTCAAAAGCCTCACTGGGATTGAAGCTCGTAAATATAACTCTGGTTGCCTCGCTGCTACTTCTTGCTGGTGATGTGAGCTCCAATCCTGGCCCGTTACAGATCCATGTGGTCTATGCTCAAAAGGATGTCGCAAGAACCAACGAGCAGTGCAATGCGACGATTGTGATACCTGGTACCACGCTAAGTGTATTCACATGGGAATGGATGAGTATATAAATCTCTGCCAGCTTTCTGCAGCTTGGTCGTGTTCAAAATGTTTATTTCCTTTATTTCATGAAGCGGATAGTGGTGATACCAGTCCTATAATAATATTACAGCCCAATCTCAATCTCATCTTCAATCGACACCACGTTTAAAGAGAGGTTTGAGAATCGCTCATTTGAATATCAACAGATTACTGAACAAACTGGACGGAATTCGAGATCTACTGTCTGATTATAATCTAGATATCTTAGCCCTGAGTGAAACATGGCTAACAAGGGATATTTCTGACGATGAAATTAATATTTCTGGCTACTCAGTTGCGCGGAAAGATCGGTCCAACCCTTTAAAGAGTAGTGGGGGTGGCGTAATATTCTACGTTCGCGAAAATATACCTTTTATCGTGAGACCTGATCTTTCAACTAATACCTCAGAACATTTATGGATTGAGATCACACGACCAAAATGTAAACCGCTTCTTGTGGCTTCTGTTTACAGACCTCCTGATCTGGACGTTGTTGACTTAATTCATTCATTAAATGAAACTTTTTCTGCTATCACGGAACGATTCCTAACGATGATTCTAGGCGATTTTAATGTTGATCAACTTTCCAGAAATAATTCCAACAAGACGCTTCTTGCATCTTTTGCCATCGAAATCGAAAATGATTTGAAACAGATTATTAGAGAGCCCACAAGAATAACTCAGACCTCAAGAACTTTGATTGATCTAATTTATGTAAATGACAGTCCTCGAATTGTCCAAAGTGGAGTCATTCACTCAACATTGAGTGATCACAGCCTAACATTCTGCATCATGAAATGCGGTGTACCCAAGCTTCCGCCAAGAAAATTTGAATACCGTTCATTCAAAAATTATAACCAAGAGTCCTTTGTTAATATAAAGAGCTATCTCAAGTACCATGGTCAGTCATCGATGGTGCTGATGATATTGATGATGCGGTTCTCCTCTGGGACCAGTTGTTCTCAGGTGTCGCAGATATCTATGCTCCATTAAAATTCAAACGAGCTAAAAGAATAAAGAACCCTTGGGTAACAACAAAGTTATTAGAGATCAGACGTGATAGAGATTATCACCACAAAAAGGCACGAGTTCAGAATAGTGAATATCACTGGAAAATGTACAAGAAATTGAGAAATTATTCTAACTATGAGGAAAGAAATCTCAAGTCCAAATATTTCTGCAAGTTAGTTGAGGAGGCTAAAAACGATGGGGGTGAAATGTGGAAAGCCATCAAGAATGCTCTACCAAATTCAAAGAAATCTGTTGTGTTTTCAATCTTTGACAATGGTAAAGTTTACACTGATAGTGCTTCAATAGCGAAGATCATGAATAACCATTTTATTTCCATTGGAAAAAAGTTATCCAAAGCCTTTAAACACTGTACTTCTAAGTTTTCTACAGTAAACAGTCAACAAATCCATTTCAACCTGGTTCCTGTTGATGAGGGATTTGTATCTCAAACCATTGCAAAACTTCGACCAAGTAAAGCAGTGGGACTTGACAAACTTAGCGCACGTCTATTGAGGGATGGCTGTTCTGTCATCGCACCTGTATTAACATCACTGATTAACAAGTCCATTAGTGACGGTGCATTTCCCAAGTTATGGAAATCTGCCAAAGTCTCAGCGCTCTTTAAAGGAGGTGACAAATTATCAAAGGATAATTATCCACCAATTTCAATATTGCCCACTGTAAGTAAGATCATTGAAAGAGCTGTACATCTACAATTGAGTAATTACCTTGAACACAATAACTTACTATCTACGTGTCAGTTTGGATTTCGTCTGGGCAAATCAACATCTACAGCTTTGGTTAACTTTACAGACCACATCCTAAGCAATATGGACAGTGGCAAAGTTACAGGTGCAGTCTTCCTGGATCTTAAAAAGGCGTTCGACACCGTCAATCACGAATTCCTTATAAAGAAACTTAAGAACTTGGGCGTAATTGGGAAAAGTTTGTCATGGTTCAATTCCTACCTCAGTGGACGAACTCAGAAAACTGTGTGTGGTAATATCATCTCACCCGAAGCCAAAGTGTCTATTGGGGTACCACAGGGGAGTATACTCGGGCCTTTATTCTTCCTGATCTATATCAACGGAATTGAATCTACTCTCAAATCTTCCAAGATGACGATGTTTCCCGACGATATGGCTTTTTACTGTTCTGAGACTTCTGCCGCTGATTTACAACGCAAGCTTAATTATGACCTGCAGAGTATCTCTTCCTGGCTACAAGAGCACAGGCTTACCCTGAATATTAAAAAAATCAAAATTCATGATCATTGGCAGCCGGGTTAAATTGAAGAATTTCCAGGAAGTGCAGCTGGTGTTGGAGCAAGATAGTCTGGAAAATGTTACAGAGTTTAAATATCTTGGTATAATCATTAATCAACATCTCACATGGCATGATCACGTTGAGATGTTACACTCCAAAGTTGCACAGCGCCTTGGGGTATTAAAACGTATAAGACACTTGTTGCCTGTCTATGCTAGAAAGCTTTATGTCATGATGATGATAGTTCCTCTGCTTGACTACGCATCAGTTGTCTGGGGTGATAAAAATAACAAGACCCTAATGAATTTGCTCCAGATACTTCACAATAAAGCAGCTAAATTAATTCTCAACAAACCACCTTGGTCTTCTTCTTCTGACGTGCTTAAAGAACTCAAGTGGCTGGACTTATCTCAGCGAAGAAAATTTCAACGCTGTATTTACATGTACTACCAATTATCTGAAGATGCAGCAAGCTTTCTCAAAGGCAAAGACTTCCACAAGTATAATACACGTAACAAAGATCTGTTGAGAACAGTTAAATCCAACACTAACTGGGGTGTACAAACATCTCAGAATTCCTGTGCTCTAAGTTGGAACTCTTTACCTAATGACATTAAATTGTTGTCAAGGATAGATAAATTTAAAAGAGCTCTAAAATGTTACTTAAATTCAAACTAATACTTATTTTTTATCTTTGTTTGTTTTACTTGTAATGTATTATATTTATATACTTCTTAAATGCAGTTCCCTATTGTAAATCACCTTTGTGACATAGGCCTACTGTCAAAAGAAATGTATTATTATTATTATTATTATTATTATTAATTTAAGTCGCGTTAATTTCCGCGTAGTTAATTAAGTGCAGCGTTAATTTCCGCGCTCTTAATTTCCAGTATTTTAACCCCAATTTTGAACCTGTCCATACATTCTTGACACCTAAAAAACATTAACTACAAGCTTTCTTTCTTTCCATTTACTCTTTATTTTCCATCTTTCACAAAAGCAAAGACAAAATTTCTTTTAACAGATAAAAGAACGGGCATTATTTTATCGGGGTGGAGATCGGCCGGTATCATGGACTGAGTGGAAAACGCTAGAAATGGACAGATTCCGTCGAGTAACCCCTACGTTTAGAATTGTGCGTACTGTTTTGTCGAGCACATGGCTCAGTTTTGTTCAGTTTTGATTTTTTTGCATCCAGTGTTGAAATAAATTTGTTCCAGTTGTCACCACCGTGTCTTAATCGCGTTAATTTCCTTTTATTATGAGATTCTACCTCCTCTTTCGCGTTAATTTTCTTTATTCGAAAGTTGTTTTCAATTAAATTCGCGTTAATTTAAGTCGCGTTTATTTCCAATACCTTTTAAAATTTCATGGAGCGTTAATTTCCTATAATAAGGTAAATGTCAACAGTAACAACAAAGCTACTCCCACAATGTCCACAAGCAGTTCATACTTGTACGTGAATCATTTTTCTTAAGTCAATTGACCACAGCAACCATTTACAATGAAAATTGGGCATAATGTGAGCCACTTAATTTTCACGTCATGTTATGTTCGCGACATTTATTGTTCCCTTCACTTCGCGATTTTTTTGTATCGCGAAATTCGCGAAATTAACGTGTCGCGAAAACTTCATGTACCGGTAATAAGGTACTTTAATTGTAATTTTTACGTGTATGTTTTTTCTCTCGAAAATTTGAGAGGTCCAGAAAGGAGTCCAGAAGGTTGGGTTGGGGGTGGGGGGTATCCACGTTTTGTCTATACCCCTCCTTTTCGTTCCAAACAACACATTTTAACAAAAACTGATAGAAATACAATTCACGCAACATGATAAACACCCACAGAAAAGAACCGGTGATTTTTGACAATGCGCTGAAATGGTAGTAAAGTAGAAAATTATATATTTTCCTGTGTATATTTGACTCAGTGGCTGACTAAATTTCAGCCTGGAGTTCTTAATTTGCCGTTCCCTTTTTGCGGGAATGATGCATGAACAATATAACACCGTCGCTGTATGCCGTCGCGTTACTGGCGCCGCAGACCCACGGTGTTGTGTATCAAAGAGTTTGCCAGGTCAGCCACAGTCCTGCCGACTACGCATTACTTGCGGTGAAAAGTGTGATCGTGACTTAAGGCTGCTTAAGGCTAATCTTGTCTCCAAGGAATCACTCAAAGGTAAAACGCTTAAGGTCGCCAAAAGTTGGACTCGTGCTAGCCTACGTGTAGCCGCACCCTCCCCCTCCCAAGGAAAAAACGTTTTTTCCTTGGGGGGGGAGGGTGCGGCTACACGTAGGCTAGACTCGTGCTCTTGCAAGTTACCACTTAATTCAAACGACCAGAATACAGTAACTACAACTTGAAACAAAATGCAGATAAAAACAATCACATTAAATAACTTAACAGGGGGACAAATAAACAAGAAATCGGCAACATGAGAATATAACAAACTTACTTGACGAACTGTGACGGCGAACAAGAACTGAACTGAACTAACACAAATAACCCGACAATAACGAAAGATTGAATCGATTTACTCTGTGTCCCACGAGTGATGCCTCGAAATTAAATGCTTACAAAATATTATATGGAGGCGCTATGCAAATTTTGCGGAATGTACACTGGTCCGGACAATAAAGATTAAACAATTCCCAGAATGCATCACTGTCAGGTTTAAAACGGTTCAGTTGATAGCTCAGTTGATAGTTCAGTTGCTTTTAGCGTCGGTCATTAGTGCACTTCAGTTTACGTCGAACAATAAGTTAATTTTCAAGCTTAGGAGATCAACTCTTCAGATACAATATTTTCTTTTTTCATTTGTTTAAACTTGTACGATGATTTCTCGTTTGTTTTAAGAATTCCTTCATTATTTATATTCCTTTGTTTATTACCATCTAGCGTAGCAAAACCCTTTTGTTCCAGAATCTTTTCCAATACAGATTAAAAGAAATCTCCTTGTCTTGGAGCGCGTTATGTCCCTCGTTACCATACATGGAGTGAACATGTGAAATAGATTGACATGATAGAAACTGACTAGGCTTAAAAACAAATATGGAGGAACAGACTAGTTAGTACAGATTACATAACACGATATTAAATGGATAACAAATATTAAAACGCGCAACAACAATATACACTTCACAATTACATAAACGAATAAATTCTGTCGCCTACAAAACTTGCAAAGAAATCTCCAACTTCTCTTTGAGCTCCTAACACGCTGACAAAACTCCGAAAAACTAAAAAAACCTGCTCTAGAAACGGAGATTACCTATTTCACGCTCATGAAGGAAACGAAAATAAGAAATCTTTGTGCGGTCGGCAAAAAATGGATATCGGTTAAACACGAAACAGAAATTAATTCTTTGATAAAATTTCTGTCTATTTGCAAGGACACCACACTATAGCATCGCTCGCATTATCATGTAAATAGCTTACAAATATATTTGCATGCACTGATCTATGGCTCTATATGTTTTGAACTCATTTTGTTAGGTTTAAACCATATGGCTCGCATGCCTAAGTCGTACTGTCGTGACTCTCGTGATTCGCATTCATGATACCTGGTTTGCATAACTCGTAGGCCTGCTCGCACATTTAATGAAACTCCTTGAAGCGGATAGTGTTGTTTGTCAAACCGTTGTACTCAGGAGCTTGTAGCCTGGCTCGCCTTTGATGTGTCTAACTGCCTCTAACAATAGATCTCTAAATATTGGATTGCTCAAGTAGCGAGGTCGATTTTTATCCTACGCTTCAGCTGCAGGCAAGGATTAAACAAAATCGATTTAGACGGGATACGAATAAGGCCACTTGGTTAATGTTTTTCAAGAAGGGTACAGTAACATCAGCCATAACATTTACGTTTTGGGCCATTTCGTATTGGTCCTCATTTTTAGTATCACCCCGCTTAACACAAAAGCAGACGTCACAAACGTTTTTCGAGGGTCTGAATGGAGTTTAATGTTTGGTGGTATTTTCCCACAGCTTTTAGTGTTTGCTGTTAAATTGGCCAATTTTTTAATGTTTACTGTTTCCGAAGAAAATACTGTTAGGTGTTTGGAGGACAATCAAACAGCCCTTAGGCGTTGTCGTCAACAGAGGACACGTGGTACAAAAATCTGGCTACGATAGGTCGCCTTCATTTTCACTATATCATCTGAGACAACTCATTAACAAGTGTCTTTTTCATTCAGATTAATTCATATATTAGCGTCCAAGAGGAGTCAACCTTAATTTTTATAGGTCCTATAGTGAACTTTTGCTCAATACATTGGATACTGAAACTAAAAACTTTACTTTAACTAAACAATATATTGGTGGATCAAAAATTTTAACATACTCGCCGTATTACCCACAAATTCTTTGATGAAGGCACAATTGATTTTTTTTGCAATCCATTCTGTGGTTTGTGTTTTGCTTTGCTTTAGCGACGTGAGACAATAAGCGAGACTTTTGATGGTCGTTTTTTCCTTTCATAGCATAGGGAATTCTGGTTTCAATTTGGCATTCGATGCTGCAGCCGGTAGAAATCCGTCTGCTGCTCCAATGAGGCCCCATTAGGGGGGGTCTGAATATCACGTATCCCATTAATTCCTGTAGTTTATATCCCTATAATTCAAGTTAATACTGATGACGTCACTGCATGTGATAAGTCCGATTACCAAATAATGTAAAACACATTTTCCGGTGCGGTTTCATACTTTAAAATAGAAATCGAGTGCAAATAGGGTTTGAAGGATGATTGCAATGTTTTTTTCTTAGGGAAATACATTAATTCGCATTTTCAAGTATTTTTTTTACTTTTCGCGTCTTTCATATTGATCAATCATTGATCAACCTGTTTTATTCTGTCAAAAAAGAAAACTTTGACCTTCAATATCCCACTATCGATTTTCTAAATATCCCGTATCCCTATAATTTTTCCCCGAAATATCCCGTATCCCTAT
>OX453280.1:6382533-6480033 GCA_949710005.1 Ricordea florida
CCTTGGTTTAGGTTTGCCAAAAGTCCACTAGTGTAGACAACAGTGCACGTTGTGACAGAGAACCATCGAGATTACTGCGGAAAAAATTCTCAACTTGTTTATAAAGAACAAAGTAATTTAGAAGTATGTAGGGGCTTATATTGTGCTTTGTGTATCACATCCATCAGCGTTGAAAAAGATTTTGCCGCTTAATTACCGTTATATTGCATAAATTTGACGCGGACCGATACTTATTTTTACAATACTAATGGCACTGCAAGTTTCATGGTCTATGTGCGATCATGATGCATTTTGTGAATACGTACTGTGCATGAACATAACGTAATGTGAAAAATACTGACCGAGCTGCTTTGTGAAACAGTACATGGGCTTTGTGATGGGGTGATAACTACATCCTTTTCATCCGATTCATTTGGCTCTTTGGGTCGTAGGCGACCATACACGGTGAATACGCATCTGCTCTGGCTTCCATCTAGTTCCATGGAATGAACGCTTTCATTTATATTCTCAGCGTTCTCAGCACCTCCATGTTGAATTTCAGCCGCTGGCTCGTGGAGTAATTGTTGTAAAATCTGATGGTAACGAGTGCAGCTTTAAATGACTACGTATGATACAGTAGCAATACGCAAATGCAGTATGAACGGTCAGGAGATGACAAGGTACGTTTATCAGATGCAGCATCATTCAAGGTATGCTAACATGGAGGAGAATCAGATTTTTAATAAGTAAAATAAATCCGGATACAAACAGCAAGCTACTCACCTCTAATTTTCGGCGTTTCGCAAAGGCGCTACGACTACATCCGCCGTTTTCAGTGCTTTTGGACTGACATCCGTTGTCACTGCCTCGCTTTACGTATTTTTTTGTCAAAGTTGAAAATGGTGGGTAACGCATCGGCTTTCAGTCTAAGCTTTCTTGGTTCGCAGTTGTGCCCTTAACTCAAGATTCTGCTCCAAGCTATCGGAAGAGAAATGCTGAGAGCAGAGACGAGATGCCGTAGTTGGCACGAAGTCTTTCCTTTTCATTAACTTCACCCATTCTTTGCATCTTTTTTCGTCTTTAGGGAATGTGAAGAAGCTTACCCCTGACTTCGAATTGTTACTACAGTTGAAAGCAGCACAAAATACCGTAATTGTGTATGTTTTGATATTGCGGACCTTTGGTTTTCCCGCGAGGAAGCTCGCCACATATGACGTCACATGAGCCATTTCCGACAAGTTAGCCCGAACACTTCCGATTCTAAAGCGAAGTATAAGGTAGTTTTCAAAGTCGAATATCTCGGCGACGTTCAGTCCAAATCGTCTCAAACTTCGAAAAATCTTTATGCAGAACATCTCCTATCATTTCGAATTTAAACCAATTTTAGTCAAATTTCGTTGCATTTGACCTTTAAGACTGTAAATTGTTTTTTTTTCTCTTGATGAATATAGAAAAGGAAATTAAAAATAACGAGTGGACGAACCGTGAACGGAATATTATTATTATTATCATTATCATTATCATTATCATTATCATTATCATTATCATTGTCATTGTCATTGTCATTGTTATTGTTACTGTTATTGTCACTGTCACTGTCATTGTCATTGTCATTGTCATTGTCATTATCATTGTCATTGTCATTGTCATTGTCATTATTATTATTATTATTATTATTATTGTTACTATTATTATTATTATCCACTTAGAACTTTTGTGTGCTATATACAATTAAAATAGTATGACCGGGCGCGTGAGCGTAGCCCGTTGACTATGGTGAAAACTTAGTATAAGGATATAGACTTAAAATTTAAATTGTATATAAAAATTAGCACTATAAATAGTGCTCCGAAATAAAAATAAAGTGGTAGTTATAAAATCCTTAAAATTTTCTCAAATATATTACTTATTCGGCTGTTAATAATTTCCTTGATGATTAAATGGACCGAAAATATTGAAGGAAGGAAGGTAATAAATAGGGAGCGATATTCATTGTTCATGTTGCAACTTGAAACTTCCGAGAAATGTTCAATGTTCCCGAGATTACAGCCTTCTGCATGTTATGAAGAACTCCCTCACTCTTACTTCCTGAGGTTATCAGCAAATGAGGGGAAAGTACTTCGTCACATGCATGAATCTACATACCAATTAAAACGCATATCCAGATAACTAGTGTTCTGAATATGCGTTTTTATTGGGTATCTAGATTTATGCAGCGCAAAAAAAGAATAAGAAAAAACTTCTCATTCAAGACCACAATGAAATGAATAACACCGATTTTGATCTAAGTTGTAAGTCAACAACATCTATCAAATGCCTTCGCAAACCACAGATTAAATCATTAATTGTTCTGGCTGGATATTTCTTCCCCTTGCTGTTTGCTACCCCCAGCAAAAATTTACTGAGCTAATAATTCATCAGTATTAGCATCCATGCTTGTAATAACTGTTGTAACGGTATTAACCTTATGCAAGTTAGTCCAATCTCTATTTTAGGAACTTGCACGACTCCTGCGCCATTTTTGGAAACCTTTCGCAGACTATTTATTCTTGTAAACGGTTGATTTGGGAACACTTTCCTTTGGCAGTTTATTTTCCTCTTCACCGCTTTCTGGGACACGAAAATGGTTAACTGCATTACTTTCTGCCATAAGCAAAACGAAATGAGCAAACCGACAAAATGCAAATGAGCAAAACAACCATAAATTTAGCAAACACCCAAGAGAGACAACAGATGAATGGTAGCTGATAATAATAATGATGTCCAAAATTGTACAACCAGTGAAAAAAACGTAACAATTGTATTACGATTTAGGTGATAATTTTAAATTATAGTTGCTCTGAGAAGCAATCTAAAAAACTCGTGCTTCGGGTTTGATCGTGGTATCCAAACATCTTGAAACAAATAAAAGCTCTCGGCAAAAGCGGCCTCCTGCTTTGATTTGATTCTCAACATTTGGAAGCCACGATGAAAACCTCGCACTTATCTTTTATATCTCTAAATGAAGAACTTTTGGATAAAATTGTCTTTACAGTTGCGGTGCTTAACTTTATAATCACTTCATCCCATTCGGTGGTTTTGATTACGTTAAGTCTAGTGAACTAACAGTACTGCAACTACCGGGGCCGAAATTGTACCTTTTTCACGCTTCAGGAATATGAAAGGGTAGGGATTTCACAAACCGAAGAATATGAAAGGGTAGGAAAATCTTAGTGTCATTTAGGTATTTAAAAGGGCCTTTCATTAAAATATTTCTGACACACATACCTTATGACTGTACTGTTTTAATTTACTGAACGCAGCATGAAAATGACAAGAAGACTTTCTGTTTTAGCGATTTATTCACAAGACAGGTCAGTTAGAAATAAAACTGGTTGGGTTCGCATTTCAGTCTATAACCGCGTGCTTGGTGGACTTCACCCAACGCGTCACGTATGTCATTCATTCTAAGTGCTAGAAAGGGGTTGCAGTGTTCTTTAGTAGGTTTGTAAAACGGGTACTTTTTTCCATTGGAAGGTATACGACGAAAAGGGGTATCTTTTGTCAATGGAAGGTATACGAAAGGGGTATCTTTTCTGCCAAAAATGGTACATAAAATGGTAAGAGGTTACAACACAATGCAGAAACGTGACGTCAGAATCAAGCGCGGAGAAAAACGTGCAAGTGGCTCTTAGTTTTACTTCTGATTGGTCTGATTCACAAATGGTTCTTAGTTCTACTTCTGACTGGTCGCGAATATGGCCATTGATGGCGCAAGATTCGCCAAGCTCTTGTCCTAACAACGACACAGTGTATTGAAAAGCAATCTGTGTACTGTTATATTTTTTTGTTTTTATGTTTTTTTTTGTTTTTGTTTTGCTTTTGCGAAATAACGAAGATGATATATTTTGAACCTGGAAAACTTGCGAAATTCATATTTTTCTGCATTTCGGAAAAAGCAAATTCAAGTTCTTCCAATAGGTGTCGAACCGACGACCCTCCGTATAGTTCGGACACTCTACCACTAAGCTAAAGAAGACTCCTGGGAGCAAGGACATTAGACTAGACTGTGCGTTTTCTTCCGCATTTTACGAACTTGACGGTAGGGGAAAATTTCTATATGTTATTTACCGGTCGGGAGGTCCGTATGGGAAAAAAACTGTGCTCGAGGTCTTGAGTACGGCCCGAGGCAAGGGCCGACCTAGCCTGGTTAATAACTTATCTATTTTTTGGATGTCTTCTTTTTAAAGTAAGAAAAGAGATAGGAAATTGCTACAGCGGGGAAAAATCCGGCCTGTGGGCCGTATCGTAAAAAGCTGGACCGGTCACACGCGCGTGATTAGCCAATCAAATTCAACGATTTAAGATTCCGGCCCGCTCATTTGCTTGAGAAAAAATAAATACACTATAATGTACGCAAACATGCTTCAACTAAGTTTGAGAGGTGGACTGGCTCGATCCCTTGATCGATGTACCACTTCTCCAGAGTGAAGAGCTATCAAATGTATTTACGAGTCGGTTTCGAGAATTTGGGGTTGGATCAATTCATTTTATTTGCGGTAATCTGCTTCTCAATTCTCTGTGGGGAATTAGATAGGATGGCCCACACTGTCTCGTCTTCACAAGATTTTATTCTTCTTTCACAACGCTTTTTCTCAACTGACTGAAGAAATTCCTTCGACTAAAAGGATAATCTATCACAGAACAATTGTTTTCTTATCTTCGAGGTACACCTTAGTTAATGTTCGCTGATTGATTAGATACGAATCTTCTAGACATAAAATTAACAAAAATTTCCAAATAAACATTTCACAATTACTATATGATAACTATGGTATTATCCTGTTTCCGACACATCTTCGGTTTGCTTTACAATGTTATGTTACTATTGAGAAAAATTGCGCGTTGTTCACTACATCATCGCGTAATTTGTTTAGGCGTTTGCAGTTTCTATTAATTATGCCTTTACCGACATCTGCTCCCTGAGATCAAGAAAAACTAAGCCTGGTGTCGACCAATGGGGAGACCAACATGGCGGCTATAAGGAGGAAATGCGTCATGTAATTTTCTCTCAACGTCCTTGCAGTATTACATTGATCCAAGTTACAGCAGTGAACCTCACACAAGTCCCCGAATTCTACGCATTCATCTCCACTGCATTGCTGTTGTTGAGCACATCCTTTGCTGTAATAATCAGTCGATCTGTCGTTTTGAGTTTCCACTCTATGTAATTTGAGACAAACGCCAAGTTTGATATCGAGAACGGCTGAACAGTTTAGGATAACGCGATTTTCATTGCAGTCATCCCACGATTTCGACGATTCACAAGCGTTGCACAGCAGTGCCACTCCTGATTAAACGGAAAAAGAAGGAAAACACATTATTCTTCAGGAGCCTATCAATAGGAGCCTCCATCTCCCATACTCGGCCTTGGAGTCAACCCTTTCCAGTGTGGATTTATTTTTAGAACGGCTCTCAGGGGAAAAGACCCAATCACAAGAGAGCTTTGACAGACTTAAAGGTCAAATGCAACGAAATTTTGCACTTTTTCTTTATTCACCGAAACTGTTTGTTACATTAGTATTAAACATATTCAACCCTAAAAACCTGATTTCATGCGAGTTATGGCACTTAAAAGGCATGAAATTCGCCGATTTCCGACGGATAAACGAAAACGAACCAGAAACTACCTAGTCTCCTGCGCAGCCGTTATTAGGATCGTCACGCAACGCTTCTCCCCCACTAACGGCCGTTAGTGGGGGAGAAGCGTTGCGTGACGATCCTGATAACGGCTGCGCAGGAGACTAGAAACTCCCGCGGTAGAATGAAAACGAGTTGAAGGATCTTGTGACGTCATGTGTGGCGAGCGTGGGTTTACGGTCTGTTCGATGCTTGTTATTTGCTTGGGGTCGCTGTGTGTTTGTTAGATTTTACTTCAGTTTATTTGCAAAAATGGACGAAGACCTCGCCGTTTCTTTGCAAAATCCGCAAATACAGCCATACCAGTTTGAGCCGCTGGCATCTGTACATAATCCAAATGAATCGGAATCTTCGAATGAGGAAGATGAGGAAGATGGCGTCTACGATGTCAACACGGAAAGAATTGGACAAGTCGATTGGTGAGAACTTTTTTGAAACCGTTCTCAGAGAATAAATATGTCCTCAATAAATATGTAAAGTTAACAAATTGACGTCCGTTTTTTATGCGTCTGTCCTCTTATTGATGATAAATTGCGTCATAACATTGTCAAAGTGTTGTAGATCCACGAGCCGATAGGCGAGTGGATCTACAACAAACTTTGACAAAGTAATCCTTTATAAGAGGACAGACGCATAAAAAACGGACGTCAATTTGTTTTTTACAATAACAAAACGCGAAAAAGGTCAAATGAAGACTTTAATGGAAAGAAAACGCAAGTAAACAGCAAGTAAACTCGAAAAATGCTGAATTTTATTTAAATTGACGCAATCAGGGCGCAACTATTCTCAATAACTTTTCTCGCCTTCTCATTGGCTTGTGACAACACGTAATACAATTTGATTGGGTAAAAATCTGACTGTTTGACAGCTCACTTATCACGCGAAAAAAAACTTGCATAAATTAAAATTTTATGTGTCTGTGCTCTTATTGATGATAAAAATTAGCCAATCAGCGCGCGAGAATTCGCTCAGTCATTGTAAAACTTACCTTTCAGTATCGTTCTTGCCTTTTTAGATGGTTATTTATCTAATATTTTATCCGTCAGTTATATCGATCGGGCAATTCGTTTCGGGCATCTGCCGGCTACCGTACTTGATACAGTAAAAACCCGCATACAAGAACACCCATTTTCGGGGTTCAGGCTGATTGGGTTCTTATATATCGGGTATTTTAGGTGAAATTAGCCTGAAAGTGTTCTTAAGTGTTCTTAATTTTTTACTTCTAAAAAAACTGTAAGGGATTTACTAACTATGATGAAATACATACAGTAGTTGTACATTTGCTATACACAAGTGAAATTACAAGCATTTATACAGGATCTCAGTGCAATACCACAGCAAAGCTACAGACACTGTTCTATTAAACTGAAAAGGGAAGAGTTTTTATATATAAGAACAATTTTCAATTTTCAGGCTGAATGTGTTCAAAATTATATATATGCTCCTTTTTTACCAAATTTCAGCCTGGGTGTTCTTAATCCACATGTTCTTGTATGCGGGTTTTTACTGTATCAGATTGTACTTATACTCAATATTTTAGCCCAGTTTTATATATTTTTGGTCTATAATTTAGGTGCATCTGTGGCAACTATGTGGCAATGCAAACCGGTCGCGAAAGCGCCTGCTTTCGTGAGAATGTTAAGGTTTGCGACAAAATACCGCAAGGTATGGCCTGCATAACTGATAATGAAAACTTTTCAGCCGTCTGTACTAACAGAGATGTCATAGAAACGGCTTTTAACCAATACTTGGAGAATGAGGGTCCAATTGATGACGAGCCTTATAATGAGTAAGATGTTTTCCTTGTTTTCTCTTTTACTTATTCAGAGTTTGTTAACTTGTTTTTTTGGTAGAAATAGTAAAAAATAGGCCCACAAAGCGTGCATGTGGCTACTGGTTGTCTTGACTCCCACCTTGGACAGTCTATAGTGTCTACAAAATTTGGAGAAAAGAAATGTAGAGCGGGTCATGACGTTCGTGCCAGTGACGAAATTCACATGAGAAAGTTCAAGGTCTATTTTGCATTGTTTACGCTTTTACAGTATTGCATTTGTATTTTCATAAGCCAAGTACAGGTGATAAGACTCTTCCACAACGCTCTGGTGTTTAAATTGCATTGCGAAATCTAAAACAATGCTTTATGGCACAGTAAGTCACGTTCAAATAGGACTTAAGGCGCTAGCAGATTTGTAGTATTGTTGATCACTTTATTTAACAGCGATGTATTTGACCCTGTTGTGCTAATGTGGGGCTTTGCTAACAAAAAGAAAGAGACTTTAAGGCGCTGTGACACTGCGCAATTTGACTCGCAATGCCATTGCGAGGCAAGTAGCACGAAACATTGCACAGATAGACCTACGTTGCAAGTTCCGAAGACGTTGCTAGACAAGTTGCAGAAATCGTTGAAGGAAATAAAAGGCGGTTCACAATTTCAAGCAACGTTGTACTTCGTTGAGCAGTCATACGAGCCTGTTGCCAAAAGTGGACGCTAGTACAATGTTTCGTGCAACTTGTCTGGCAACGCGTTGCAAGACAAGTTGCACGAAACATTTAAGTGTGACAGCGTTTATTACTCGCTTTGTTTTGTTAACATTTGTATACCATAATAAGCATTTTTATTGAAATAAGATGTTGTAACACGCTCCCCACAATGCCATCCCTAAAAGGTGTGATATTACATCCCTATCTCCCCACAAGCGTCAGTTATTCTGTTGTGGAGAGGTTTGAATGGTGCCACAACAGGAAAGCAATTGCGAATAGAGAAATGAACACAATGTTTTATTGAACATTAATAGCCACTCAACATACTGCAGAAATCTTTCACATAATGGAGCTCTTTCCGTTACTCTGCGATCTAACAGAGGCTAATGGTAATACTGTAACTGTAACAATTTTGAACTTGAACTACAACGTAGTATAGAAGGGACTGCAAAGCTTTGGGTGAAACGATGTGTAGCTACAGAAGAAAGCTCCCCTAAAGCTAGATTCTGGATTGTCCTACACACCATCTGACCAATAATCACTTGTTCAAACATGACGAAGTGAAACATTTAGCAATTCCAAAGCTCGAAGTGCCAAAGTATTTAAGAACAAATTTCTCGCGCTGTGTACTTGCTATCTTTCCAAGTCAAATGTTGCTCAGTGATCCCTGTACACAACGTTCTAAATATGCGTGATGCAGCTTACAAGTTTTTCCTTGTCACTGACTGTAAACCTAAACGTTTTGGTTGAAAAATATTCAAGTAGCTGGGTTTCAGTAAAATCAGTTATAACTTTATTTGCTACGTTCTGTAGAAATGTGTTCATAGCTGTATCTAAGACAGTGTAGGTCAATAGCATCTTGCTCAAGTCATCTTTAAGGACTAATTTCGTCACTGATGAGTCCAGGAGCCTATTAACAAAAGTTGTCAGGTTGCATTTATGACATTTAATGGTGGCAACATTATGATCAACTATTTGGATTCTTGTGTTACACACAGGGCGCGCTTTGTAACTTGATATACTAACTGCCATGACTGAGGCAACAACATCTTTACCATATGACTCATGGTGTTCTGGCTCAATAGTGATCATGTCATCAGTTTGTGTTACACTAGTGTGTTTGGTTGTAGTGAGATATTTCTCGTCATTAAAACTGCGCACACTAATGCCTTCTATTATGTAAGACTTTCCTACTTCAAATTTGAGTTTGTCTTCCCATACAGTAAGTTTGATAGCTTTAGTTTCATCAGCAATGAGAATATCACTCTTTGTCAGAGTTTTCCCCCTTACATTAACATTTTCAGAGTCACCTTTTCGTAGGACTTTTCCCTTTACTGATATAGGCTGAAAGTCAGATATCTTTTCAATCTGTGAAATGTTAAAGAGCATCTGTGAAAAGGAACTGTCATATTCGTAACTGACAGCATGTGGTGTAATTCGAGATTTTTTTCTGATCGTGTACTCCTCTTCAGATGCTCTTCGTCTGCCTATCGTTTCTTGGACATTATCAATATTGACTGGTACTCTTTTATCTTGCATTTCTCTGAGTCTGGTTCGCTTTTCAGGAGAATAGCAGACTGCTCGCACTGCTTTTGTGGGAGACGTTTGCAGTTGGAATTCAAAGTAGCAACTTCCTGTGTTGGGTGCTCTCATGTCACTTATTTTGTGGACAAAACCACAAATTTGGTTGGACGGTTTCCTTGTAAAAATGAAAGAATAAAATTGATTAACACAATAGTACCTGAGAGGAACGTAGTGCAATGAACTCAAATGTAATCTACACTGTAACCAATACTTACTCAGTGCAATCACTTGTTGATGATTGAGCTTTTGAAGAACCTAGAAAATATTATCCAGATAATTGTTGACTTCACATACTGCGTATACTGATAATGCATGAACCAACACCAGAAACAAAACATGCTTTTCACATTTACATGCACGGCCAAGATAAGTCATTTCACATTGGTGTGTGTGTGTGTGTGTGTGTGTGTGTGTGTGTGTATATATATATTATTAAACCACATACACTACACTTGCTTCCCTAAAAGCCTGTTTCGTTAATAACTCACTCTTAAATCCCCTGAAGAGTGAGTTATTTACGAAACAGGCTCGTCGGGATGCAAGTGTATATAATACAGAAGTGTTGGGGGGTGAATATTGAAGAGAATGCCTAACGGAATTCTGGGGCGTGGTTCGAGTGAATTTTTATCCCTAACAGGTACCCACTCTAACACAACACATGGACTGAGGTTGACACTTTGACAAGTTTTACTGAGCCTTTCAAAACCACATGAAGTCTGAAGTTCAAGTCTTGACAATCAAGTACGTTTTTTGTTGCTGTCAAATTAAATTTCTGGCACGTTCCGACAACTGCTGCTGCTTGAGTGAAGGATCACATACAGCCTAAGATTGGATGTAAGAAGCTATTACATGCGGGACCATTAAGAGCAGGGGAGGAACATGTGGTTCTATGAAACACAGGCATCCCAACTAAAAGCAAAGCCATGGTTTAACTAGACGCTCTCGGGAGCGTTCACTCGGGCTACACTTGATAATACGGCTTCAAACAAACGTGAATGTCAGTATACGATTAAGTTTTGTATATGTTGTATACTATATGGCTGGTTCCACGACCGCGAAAAACCTACCAGACTGTACATCGCACCGCAATTCTTGTCGACGTCGTGTTTAAGCTGAGCGACTTTATTAGAACGTTTTCTAAGGTTTTACAGAAATTTCAGCGATTATTGCGTTTGTTTACTAATGGAATTAATGTTGACCAATCAGCCCACGTGGTTCCCACAGTAGGAAAACAGTTGTGAAACTTGATGCCATTCATCTGATTCGAAGTTATCGAGGGCGAAGAAGCGATATGTGGGAAAAGGAACAATATTACTCCTCAATCGGATATACTTTTCTTCCGATTTAGCCTTATAGGCCCTGTTCCCGCTAATGTCTTTCCATACGACCACGTAGAGAAAAAAAACTTGAGTTTGAATAAGAAAAGATCCAGAGATGATTTTGAAAAGAGGCCCGAGGGAATTCAGGCTGACAAACAGTCACCGAGTTAATAGCTTTGTTAGCCGTTTTGCGGTCATAATTACCAAGAACTTTATTATAAACAAACAACAACTTCAATAGATTTTAGAAAGTCTCTAGCAATCCTTTGTAACGTCAACCGTTTCGGCTGCAAGCGCAATCAAACTTTGAGCGTTATCAAGCTTTTGTTGTCAAGTCTTTGTCTTGCAACTACTTTCTATGCGACCACGCATGAGACAGACCGCAACTAAGAAAACTTCATCCAAAAATGCTACCAAAATTAAAATTAGATGAAAAAATCTTTACAACCTCCTTTATTCGCGTATTGTTGTCTTGCACAAATTGTTGTCTGAGGCATCCAACGACGCATGTCTTGTCGCTGTACAAAATTCGTGTATTAACTTCAGCTTTTGGATCCCAATGACAACAGTAGCTGACAATACGGGAGTTAGCAGTACTCATGTGCATAACATTGGCTTTCAAAGATAGTTCAGAGTACACATCTTTCGCATCCAACATCAATGGTGCAATAACTTGATGAAGCCTCGTTTTCACAATAGCAATACCCAAGGGCCTCTGCGGGTAGTCCGATTTGCGACGTTGTCGATAGACTGATAGACCGAAAAGGTAAACCTAGACTCGGGCTACCTGTGGTAGTAGCCCGAGTAATAAAAAGCACTGAACTCTTTTAACACTTGCTTTTTTTGAAAAACGTGAACAGAAAAAACTATATTTTCCCTGACACAACTTGAGACCACACAAATCTCAAATTATAAAAGGCGCTAACCACAAAACATGATGGAATGTAACAAAATGTAAATCAGGTCAATCCCAGTTCACGTCCGTAATATTGTGACAATAGCCAAGCATACAATTTTTCTGACACAAACAGTGTCTGCACTCATCAGAATGTACCACAAATTTGATTGATGGCAGCAAAAAACGTATTTGACACTTGCACTCGTGAGAACTTCATGTTCTATTCATAATGAACTTGGAAAGCATTGTCATAAATCGGTTCAATCTCTGACAATATTACTGTCTGTCATACTTTTCGGCCCAATACCCTAAAAAATACCACAATATCTCTGATAGTGGTAAATGTAGATTTTGGCACCCTAGAGGGTACCAAAGCATGAATTTCAAACTCCAACAGATACGATGATCACCCCGGTCACCTTAATATGGGAGTCCCCCTCCCAGGGAATACTACTTATATTGTTGACAATAAACAAAGACAACAGACAGTCGATGAATTATCTAAAACAAATTTTGAGTACTGTACAACACTGCAGGATATTTGCAGTAGCCCCCAGTAGAGCTGGATAATAAAAAAGGTATAAGTTTATATTTTAGTAATTAGTATTACCTTCTGAACAGCTACTTTGTGCAAAAGGCTCCAGTGAAGACTGGCTTTCTATAAATAAGATTCAACATTGCAGGATTACTAAATGAGACTATACATTTTCTGTAAAGGAAAGAAACTAGTCTAATATGCTACGAAATGCAACATATTTTAAAAGTTGATAAGCTAATTTTACCTTCAATTTGGGGATTCATTAAAAAGATGAACACTATCTGTGATATTGAGCTCCATATTGCCAGGGAAAAGAATAAACCTAGATAGCATTTAAAAAATGGGAGAAACTATTTAGAAAATTGAGTAAAACGAAATGTGTAGCAGAGGAAATAGAAAAAAGAACTGTAGCGTCTTCATGTATGTTTTCACAGCTGATGTAATATTGTGAGTATACATACCACTGAAGTTTTTCACAGCAAACGAGGGTTTTGGAGGGAAGCGATGTTCTAGAGAAAAGAAAACACCATATATGACAAAGTTTGGAAGATTTATAGTCTCAAACAAAAATATATGTAGTGAAGTGATTAAGTAATGAAATACATTTTCTTGTCAGAAGTTACCTTTGTTTTTTCCCCTTGTTGGGTTTTTTTTTACATTTTCCTGCACAACAAAAAATTTAATAAGATCTAGTCAAGTTTATTAGAAAGTACATAACATTTATTATGTAAGTACTCAAGCTTTTGATTCATTCATGAAAAAAAGTATCATATATATCCCCTGACGAGTGGGCAACCACAAAACAGACTTGTAGGAATAAACCTGTAGTTTGTTTGTGTGTTTTTTTCTCCCGCAACAACTATATATATATTTATATATATATTATATAAATGATAATAATAACATTGATATTAAATTAAAGATAATAAATAAATGATGGGACTTACTGTTTTTGAATTCATTTCCTTAGTGCTTTGGGTATCTGCAAGAGATAGACATAACAACAGAAAGATTTAATTAAGTTACAACATTAACACAACTGAGAAGTGCATGAAAATCTTACCTGTTGTTAAAAGTTCATCAATTGTAATACGCAAGTGTTATTATTTTTTTGGTTATTTCACTTATAAAGATGAAATGTGTTCATGACCGAATTGTGATGATGGTAAATTTCTGTGACTATGATCTATAGCTGCTGTTCTGTTATTATGTCAGTTAGATATAACAAGACAATGTGTCTATAACTTTTATTTCTGACAAAATAGATTATACAAATTCTTGTTGGTAACAAACACACTGAAAGGCACATAAGTTTGAAAGTATGATGAAATTAGGAGTAGATTTCACTTGCAGATGATGCCATTATCAGTTCTTGTATTTAGAGATATTATTTTCAATTCTGTCTCCCAACGCTCAATACTTTGTACAGCATGTAACTTCTAAGTTTACCTGAACTACCTAAGATCACAAGGTAATTGCTAAAATGTGTTATCCCTGAGTTCTTTCAAATCACCCCCTATAACACTGTCAGTAACGTAACTACAATACTGATGAAGCACTATGTGCTAGCTCTATCACTGAAAGTCATTTACGTTTCTGGTGCACGGTTTAGTAACTATGGATTATGGTTACTGTAAGTAAAGGGTTATCCCTGAAAACAATTTATTAATGAATAAATTGCCTTATGGTCAGAGAAATATGTTTCCAAAGTATGAACTTTAACTTGTGCTTCTGGCAAATTGCTATAGATGTGATCAATACAAGTTTTACTGTCTGTTGTATAACATGATATTAGCTGCCTATAATGATTATCTCTTACAAGAAGATTATATAGGGGTTCTCTCTCTGATACATTAAACCAGTTAACATTAAAATCTCCAATAAGTATTTTCAATTAATTGTGTAGAAGATAATGCTAAGACTTCTCTTAGAGCTGCACAAAATTGCCTGATTGGCACTCCTGGAGAACGATATATTGCTATCATTGTTATATGTGGAATAATCATTAACCTTATTACAGTTATTTCTATTCCATTTCGATTGAAGCAATATGGATAGCCAGGGTAGCAATCAATGCGACTGTATACTGTAGTTCCATAATATGGCCTTTCATTACGATTTGAACTATCATCATTTCGAAACAAAGTGTAGTGATCAATTCCATACATAGTACTGCTATCAGCATATCTAAATCGTGTTTCAGAAAATATACTTACATCTGCAGTTAAATAGTTTAAGTCTGCACGTACATCATTGATGTGTTTGTGCAAAGAACGTGCATTTAAAAAACACATTTTTAAGGCTCTTTCATCAGCACTGTAGATAGGTGATATGCAAAGATCAAGTTTGCCTTCCACTCTTAGACGTTGCATTTCTTTCTGAACATCAGGACGGACAACTATTTTGTCTTCACACAGGTCAGTGATACAGTATGCAGACCTTCTATAGTTGTTACTCTACTTAGTCCTACATAGTGTATATGAGGAATGGCCCTTTTAGTTTCAAAGTTAACAACAATCCTTAAGTCCCTGTATCACCCTGTGATCTATGAATAGTTTTAGCAGCAGCAGGTCTTAGTGGAAATTGTTTCCTTACAACTTGAACAGTTCTACTTCTACCAACAGCAAATTGTGTAGTGATTGGTTTTATTGGAGTCCATGTGGGCTCAATACCATGGACATACAAGTGCCCATTTTCATGTCTGGTTTTCTCACCAATATCAGTATGGTCAAACTGTACCCATATTATACCAGATGGTCTGTTTACCTGATGTACTTGTATCATTTTAATCACATTAGCAGCACCATTTGTCATACCATCATTTGTCCTAGTGTTAAGAGATATTTCAGTTCTTCCGCCTACTACTATGTTTAATGTAGCATGTAATTGTTTAGTTTTTCTAGGATCACTAGGTATTTGCTTTAATATCGTTTCTCTGATCTCTTGAGACTCAGCTCCTATTACACTATCATAGGCTTTAATAGTATACTTAGTGCCTGTCATAGCATGGTGTGCTCTATCATTGAACTCATTTACTTTAGCATTCTGTACAAACAAGTGTGGGGCATCTATTGGGTAACCGATACTGCTAGGTTGCATTATTCGTTCTTTTAATTTCATAATATCTTATTTGGTATGGTTGCCTTCTCTTAACCTGTTCAGCATTTCAGCAAACTGTTTGCTCTCTCTTTGTCTCATGATTTCATCCAATTCAAACATTTTAAAAAGTTCCTGCCATATGTTTGGTGCAAGGATGGCATACTCTAGATTATCTATATCTTTAAATATATAATTATCCATTACTGGCTCTAGCTGGAATAAATCCCCAATAGCAATAATACTAATACCACCAAAGGGTAGTGAGCTACCTTTGAAGTCTTTTAGTCTATTGTTAATTTGTACATTAAACATGGTATTACCAACCATTGATATTTCATCTATAAATATCAGTTTGACACCACCAAGTTGACATCTTAGTGAATTCAGCCTACTTGAGTCAAGACGTTTGTAGGTCTTTAACGACTGACAAGCTGGTATTGCTAGTGCACTGTGTATAGTATTACCCTTGATGTTATAGGCTGCTTTGCCAGTCGGTGCTAGCATTAAGACTTTGATTTCACCAAAATTAACACCAGCTCTAGTATTATAGTATTTCAATGCAGCCTGATACAATGCTTTCGTCACATGTGATTTGCCTACACCTGCCCCTCCACTCAGAAAACAGTAGAATGGTTCATTGGATGTTTTGATAAGATGCAACACATGATAAAAGATTTCTTTCTGCTCTTTATTTAACTTTTGCACCATACTTCTATATTCATCATCTTGTAGTTCATTTAGTATTAATGGTTCAGTGCTATCAGCTGATGGTATTCCTAAATCATCTGACAGATTATAAGTTTCATTAAATTCAGGATGCAAGTCCTGATTACCTTCAGTGAAGTCTTGTTGCTCAATGCTTTGAGTGCAAGGTGCTACAGAGTCATAGCTTTCATCTGTTATATTCATGTCTTGTTGTATTTCATTGAAGTCTTCATTACACACAGCATACTGTTTCATTTGTTCATTAATTACTTTAGAAACTGCCCAATAACGTTCTTGGTAAGAAGAAAATGTACCAAGTAAATCGGTTTCTTCATTTCTCCATGAAGTAAACAGCATTATAAGCTCACGATAGCGCTTTTCAGGTTCAGCTTCCTTATTGAACCACACACTTCTTATTATTCTGGCCTTATTTCTCTTTTTTGTTTTGCACAGGGAGGTTTTGCCAAGTTGATCTTGATCATCATCATCATTAAGATAATGGTCAATAGAAGTCTCTAATGGAAGGCCATCTACATCCAGTTTATTTGTTGGTTTTACATATGGTTTTCCACTAAAATCATACCATGCTGCCCAGTCTGCAAGTGTTAAATGGTCCAGCTTGGTTGGACGCTTAGAATATCTTTTTAATAAACCACTTGTATAAATCTCTTCACAATCATCATCCATTTCTTTTATAGCATCAAGTGGCTTTAAAAGCTCAACCCTCTCTTCAGGAGGGGAAGTATTGATGAATATTATCTGCCTAGATGCCTTTCTCATGGGTAGTTGCAGCACAATGTAAACAGCTTCTTGTGCACTTATTTCAACATTGTTGACAAATTTACTGCCAATATCTCTGACTTGTTGTTTAATGCCAGCATTTTCTTGTCGTGCTTCAGTGCAAGCTTCTCGCAATAGTTCACTCATTCCTTTTTGACCCTTTGAGATATAATTTACTATGTACACAGCACATGCATACACATCTAACACAAATTGAATATCCATGTTGGCCCTCCATGCACTAAGGCAAGCAGGATTGTAGTTGTTAATACGTAATTCATCAGGATTTCTTTTTAAGAAAACAGTAGCTGCATTAAGTGATGACCTTATAGCAAGTAAATAGTTTTCCTCTGTGACTTTTAGGTCAAGTAATAACTGATCGAAGGTTATGTCTTCACCTTCTCTCATATCATCTAGATGATTTTTAATTGACTTCCATGTATCTTTGTGCATTTTTAGTTCTGTTTGAAGCATATCAGTATCTAGAGGATAAATGATCTTTGTTTGTCTCATTGGAGGCTGTGGATAGTTAAATCTGCATACACTTTTTGTATTTTTACGACAAGTGTGTGAATGTCGATGCAATTGTCTGTTGACCAAATTTAGTAATTGAGGATTGTCCGAGGGTTTTTGACAGGAAATAATTTTATCAATATATGCTGTTACTTCTGCATCACATTGTAATTGAAATTGTGGTGCATCTTCAACCCATATCAACATGTGAATGTGAGGTGAGCCTCTTTGTTGGTATTCAACTCTATAAAACCAGTCTGATATTTTTCCTAATGGTGCAGCAGGACTTAACAGAAAGTTCCTCAGAAATTGATTGACTTGGTAGTCAAAATGCCTGGCACATGTTACAGGATCACTCTGAATTAATGTACACCTTTCCTCCCAGTTTAGATTTTCTAGTTCATTATCAGTATATTCTTTATGATCAACAAGTTTACCAAGTATTCTAAGTAAGTGGGTCCATTGTGTTTCTGCTGATGAGAAACTGCAAAATAATGTTGCTGGTCCTAACTGTCTTATCATGGCAAAGAGATCTTTCTTAGCCTTCTCAAAATATGGAGGTGAACCTCGTAGTGCCCTAAGGACTTTAAAACCTTCATCATAACGGATTAACCTGTCTATCGCACCTTTCTCCTTCAACTGTTGTGCATTGAGATTTTTGTTATTTCCTTTGCACTTTCTAAGAGCAATGTTTGATTTGCCTAGAAGAATTTTCATTTGCAACTTCTTTGTTTTGTAGAAGATGTTTTCAACACACATGGCTGCTCTTCTGTCTGACCTTCACAGTTCTGATTTACATATATCACTATAATGCACTTGCTTACTTTCTGGTCGTTGTAGACCAAGAAATATTCCAGGATATGCTAATTCTTCCGAATATTTATCTCTGAATATACTCAAGGGTCTATTACCTTCTGCTGGAGCAATGTTTAATATATGTTGGCGCTCATTATCTTCTAAAAAGTCAGTTGATGTTAACATAGTATCTGTAATACCAGCAGGTATTTCAGCTTCATCTTCACTCCATTCATCTTCATCACCTAATATTTTTGAATCAACATCCTTACTTCTGTCATATATTACCGGTATTGTTGATTGCCTATCACAAATGTCAATGTCAACATCTTCATTCTGTGTTGTTTCTTTATTGTACTGATTGGCCCATTGTGGATTAAAAACAATTCCCTCATCTCTATAAAGACTGCTGTTTCTCATTAGCCAATCTGCAGCTTGTACTACTTTATGAGGTCTTATATTTAATGACAATGCAGAACTCTTATATTGCAATTTTCTTTTCAAATTAACTTTGATTGTCCCATCCTGACATGCTAACCTTGGTAGCATACTGACTGTATCAGTAACATCAGCAGGTACATTAACAACATTACCATGTATCTTTAACTGTCTTCCCCTAGGAGCTTGCATTAGCTTTTGAAATGCAATTCGTGGTGCTAGCAATCTACATTCCAATTCATTTAAATCAAAGAATGTTGGTTTTAATGGAAATGTCATGCCATTATAACAACAGCATATGGTGGAATTTTATTCTTTGTCAAATGACTATGGCATGTTTTACAAACCCATTCAACATCATTAACACTTGTCTTATTACAAAGGTATTGACGAATATCAGGACTTGATTCTGTGAGCTTTTTAGCATTGAGTACTGAATGCTTATACCATAACTGATCACAACAAGTACAAATATAGAGCGGGCCTTGTGCAACGATTTCATGAAACTTTGAAATTGTGGCTGGCCTCCCGTGTATCACTCGACTACTCACGGGAAGAGTTGCGGTAACCTAAACGTTGTCATTCACAAGAATAACTGCTGGACGACTTGTCTTTACACTTTCTTTAATGATCTTGAGATAACAATCGTTTAGGCCTTAAAACGTAGGTCCTGAAGATCCGATGGGCATTGATTACATGGATACAAACTCAAAAAACTACTTGACATAAAACGAACTGTAAAAAAAAGGCAAACAACATGGCCGCATGCAAATCTGGCGTGGCTGCTTATGCGGTATCCACCGCTGACCAACTTTTCTGCATAAAGCTGCAGTAACATGGCTCCTCTAATTGTTTACTAACAATTACCAACTTAGAAAATTTCAAACCAAAAAGCGAACAAAATGGGTTAACAAGGTTCAGAGTTTGCAACAAAGTTCCTTGCATCAACTGGATGGTGCTTCACTGAGACGTTGGCTCCTCGTTGGGGAACTCCTCGGTCTTTCTGTTGTTTTCAACAGTAACATCAGACTCTTCACAGGGTAATAACAGGACCAGTTTGTGGATGGGTCTGTTCAGGAACGTAGGAGGTTTTTGACGTTTCCCATTCTTGTCAAGCTCCCCATTTGCCATCATAATCTTGACTTTCCTGACGCATCCATCCGCACTAGGGTAAACTTCAACAACTCGGGCAAGTGGCCACTGATTACGTGCGCTGTCATCCTCCTTGGATATCACTATATCTCCAACGGACAGGTTACGCCTTGAATGGTTCCACTTATCACGGGTCTGTAAACTCTGGAGAAACTCTCGACGCCATCTGAGCCAGAATTCGTTGGCGAGATACTGCACTCTTCTCCACCACATTCGGGAGTATAGATCTGCTCTCTGGAACTTTCCAGGGGGTGGAATCACAACCTTTGGTTTCAGAGTGAGCAAATGACTCGGCGTAAGTGGCTCTGGTGCATCTGGATCATTCAGGTAGTTGGTAGTTAGGGGTCTGGAGTTCACAATGCATTCTGCTTCCGTCAAGAACGTTCTGAAGGCTTCGTCGTTTAAGTGGGTACCAGCGTTGAGAAGCAGTGTCTCCAATGCGCTACGAATGGTCCGGATTAAACGCTCCCAGGCGCCACCCATGTGACTTGAATGGGGTGTGTTCGTCTCGAATGGTATCCAGTCAGAGCCATTCTCCACTAAGTACTCACGCAGACGCTCTTGATCCAGTTCTTTCAAGGCTGCCTTCAATTCATTTCTCGCTCCCATAAAGTTGGTGCCTTGATCGCAGCGAAGCTGTCGTATTGGACCACGCCTATTGAGGAAACGACACAATGCGTTGATAAAGGATGAGGTGTTCAATGAGTTAGCCATCTCCAGATGCACACTTCTGCTTGCCATACAGGTGAATATGACTCCATAACGTTTCACTTCACTTCTCTTCTCCTTGATCAGAAATGGACCAAAGAAGTCAACAGCACAGTAAGAGAAAGGAGGCGAGGGCTCCACTCGATCTGCAGGCAAGTCCGCCATCTTCTGAAATTGCAGGCATCCACGGAGTTTCCTACAGGTTACACACCGAGATATGCAGTTTGATACAGCTGATGAGCCTCCAACTACCCAATAACCTCTTTGGCGTAGCTCATTGTGTGTGATTCCTCTTCCCATGTGGTTTACTTTAGCATGACAAAATCGGATCAGCAGAGCCGTGATATGGCTTTTTCTTGGAAGAACTACAGGATGCTTAGTTCCAAACGGAAGGTTGGCTCGTTTGATGCGACCACCGACACGGATAAGGTCATCCTCATCAAGAAATGGATCCAAGCGATACAAACAACTGCTTCTCCTGATAGCTATATTTCTTTGTCTTGCTGTATTTCTGTCTGTTGCTTCTCCTACCAGCTTAAGTCTCTCAAGAACTTGAATCTCTTCATGAAACTGCTCACGTTGAACAATCTTCAAAACTTCCTTCTCAGCTGCCTGGAGCTCTGCTACCGTGACTGCTACCTTCAGGACTGTTTTATCGTTTGTTGCACTTGTCTGTCTGTGACTACTTGACTTTAATTCTCTACTCACTAGCTTGGTCTTAAGTCGAAGGCAAATGGCTACAACCTTTAACACACGCTGCCAGCTTGAAATATGGTGTAAACGGTCTGACCTGAACGGGCGAAGAGCCTGAGTAATTGAACCTTCTGCGTGGGTGTTAAAAACATGCGCCTTCTTCACTTCTGGGTCATTCTCATCAACTGGGTGTCCTCTGGTTTTCTTGGGCTGGAAAGGCCCACTTTCCCAAAGAAACTCTGGACCGGTCAGCCAACTTGACCCTTGTAGCAACTGTGAGGCGGTGAGACCACGAGATGCATGATCTGCAGGATTGACTTCAGTGTCGACGTGTAGCCAGGAACTTGGCTCTGTAAGGTCACGGATTTGCTGTACTCTATTAGCCACAAATACGTGAAACCGTTTCGCGTCATTGTTGATATATCCAAGCACAACGTCGCTATCCGTCCAGAAGTACTCCTTGACATCCGTGTAAGACAATTCTTGACGCAAGAATTCACTCACTCTGGCTGAGATAGTGGCTGCGGTTAATTCTAGCCTGGGCACTGTGATCTGTTTTAGGGGGACAACTCGGGCCTTGCCAACGACAAAGGAACAATGGACTTGGTTGTTTGTGTTAACAACTCGAAGATACGAGCACTGTCCGTAGCCTTCTACACTTGCATCGGAGAAATGGTGCAACTCACTGGCTTGGATCTGTCCAAAATTATGTGGTTTAAAGCATCGCTGAATCTCTAGCTGCTCTAGGTTGAGAATATCCTGACGCCATTTCTCCCATTGAGGACGGAGACTTTCTGGGAGAGGACTGTCCCATTCAAGCTTGTCCTTGCACATCTGTTGAAGAATTTGTTTCCCCTTTAAGGTGACTGGTGCCACGTAACCACTGGGATCGTAGATCGAGCTCACTGTCGACAGTATACCACGTCGGGTTGAAGGACGATCTCGAAGTTCGATGCGAAATTTGAAGCTGTCATTCTCGACGCACCACATCACTCCTAATGCACGCTCCAAGGGCAGTGGATCCGCGTCAAGATCTAACTCTTTTACACCACTGGCACGTTCTTCAAGTGGAATCATCTCTAGAACTTTCCTACTGTTTGACGTTATCTTGTGCAATTTCAATCCCGCTTTGGCACAGATACCTTTACTTGCCTTTATCAGGGCGACAGCCTTCTCCACTGTAGCAACAGATTTAAGTCCGTCGTCTACATAAAAATCATCTCTTATGAATGAAGCAGCTTCTTTACCAAATTCACTCTCGCCATCATCCGCTGCTCTCTTCAAACCAAAGTTTGCGCAGCCGGGTGAGCTAGTGGCTCCGAAAAGATGGACCTTCATCCTGTACTCAACAACGTTCTTCTTTGGATCCCCATCTTCCCACCATAGGAAGCGTAACAGGTCCCGATGGTCTTCCGTCACCATGAATTGATGGAACATGCTCTTGATGTCGGTCATGAATGCCACGCTTTCCCGTCGGAATCTACACAGAATCCCCAATAAAGTGTTCATTTGATCTGGGCCCTGCAGCAAGTAGTTGTTGAGGGACACACCTTCAAACTGTGCAGAACAATCAAAGACCACTCGGATCTGTTGCGGCTTTTTCGGGTGGTATACTCCTGTATGGGGGACATAGTTGACTCTTCCATCCCGTACCTTCAAGCGGTCTGCTGGTACTCTCTCTGCACACAAGGCAATCACATCTTTCATGAAGGCTCGATAATCTTCGAGGTACTTTGGGTTTCTCTTGAATCTTGCTAGTAACTGATGCCATCTCTTGAAAGCTAGCTGACGGTTGAAAGGAAGAGAGATCCGATCCGACTTCAAAGGGAGTGGCATCTCGTAGTGACCGTCTGCTCTCTTGAAGATACCGTTCTCCAGGATAGTGAGAAATCTATGATCTTCTACTGAGTAAGGCTTCTTACTTGCAGAACTTTCTATAAAGTCTGACTCAAGAACTCTTAGAATCTTCTCTGGGTTGATGATTTCCTTTGCCTTTGTTGAGAGCGCAAAGTGTTCATAGGTTTCACTAACCACTACCTTGTTGCACACTCCTTCGTTCTTGGCACTATCAGATGTAGACTTGCAAACCTTGCCGATTATACCCCATCCCAGTAGGGATCTCTGACCATACGGGTCATCTTCACCTCCCACGAGAACTTCTCTGGGCCTGACAACACTAGGGCAATCATTTCCAATAAGCAAGGAGACCTCCACATTGGGGTCATACGGCATGAGTTTGTTAGCAATAGGGCGTAGATGTTCCCACTGTTGGGCAACTCTGGCCTTGGGAATCTGTGACCGGCTGGATGGAATGGCACCTCGTTTGAACAACATTGGCAACTTCACTACATGTTCCCTTTGATAATCCAACACTTCAACTCCATAAATACGGTTGCTTGAAATATGTACATTTCTCTCTTGTACTGTGGTCAGCAGTAGATCAGTTGGTGGGCCTTGCAAGTCCAGTTGATCACAAAGACCTTGTGACACAAAACTCACGTTAGACTGGTCATCCAATACTGCATACTGTAAGACTTCTTTACAGGGTTCACTTGCACGTCTGACCCACACTGGTACAATCATGGCATGGTCCAAACCACCCTCCTGTTCTGGGATTGTACAAACATTTGTACAGCTCGAAATGCTCTCACCAGAGGCTTTCTGCTGATGGAGGCAGGTTGGATGAATTCCAGAACAAATGCGGCATACAAGTTTGTTCTTACAGGAGGCTACTTGATGTTGGCTGTTAGAGGCACATCCAAAGCACAGAAATTTCTTGAAGAAAAAGTCTTTCTTTGCCTTGAAAGGCATGACTGCGAACGTCTTACACTTGTCAAGGTGATGACTCTCCTTGCAAAACTGACAGGTATGAGAGCCTTCCTTTTTACCATGTTCCTGATTCCTCGAATTCTTCATTGGTTCTGATGCTTGAGTTGCAAACGAATTGCCATCTGTTCTCTTGAAAGGCCTTCTCATAGGAGTACCAGTGTTGGCATTTTCCTTGGTCTTTGGTAGCTCTTCCAGCTCGGGGATGTTTGCCCTCTCAGCACATTCCCTCACAAATGCAGCAAATTGTAGAAAAGGGGGATAGGAACCATCTCCTTTTGAAACTCTGTATTTCTGTACTATTCCTCTCCACTTACTCTGGATATGAGGGGGTAACTTGGCCAGAATCCTAACATTTTCCTTGGCAAAGTCTAACACTGCTAAGCTGGGGGTAGTTTCCCTGGCAACACTGATCTTTTGGAGAAAGTCAGATAGATCTCTTAGAGCTTCTGCATCGCGTGTATTAATCTTTGGCCAATTGTCTAGTTTGTTTATGAATGCTGACCCCACCACATTGCAGTTGCCATACCTCTCTTGCAGCAAAGTTCTAGCAGACTGATAGGCATCTTCAGTACCAATCAAAATGTACTGTTCAACAATTTGTTTTGGCTTTCCAGATACATACTGATTCAAAAAGTTCAATTTCGTTTGTGCATCCATGAACTTGGAATCGATCAAGGCGCAAAAGGAACTGTTCCATGAAGGATACTGTAAGGGATCTCCATGGAAAACTGGGATTGATATTCTTGGTAGCTGTCCTGAAATAGCTAATTGCCTGTTAACTAGGTTTTGCTCCATTGTAGCAGCCACCAGCCTGTTACTTGTTTCTACTAGCTTATCCATGCATTTCTCTAGGATGCCAGACTGTGGTATGAAGGGTGTTACATGAGGACTAAGTGTACTATGTGTGGCATGGTCTACACCAGGGGAACTAACTGCGGGTTGAACGTTGTCGACTTGAGGAGAAGAATGGATTGGATACTGGTGAGAAGGAGTTTGACCAATGTTACTTCTGTTTGGTAGGGATCTAAAGAATTTGTCCATGTCCTTTTCTTTGTCAATGGGAGGAACAGAGCCCAGGTCCTGCTCAGATTCAATCGCTTCTTCTCTCTCTGCTAACTTACACATATTAAGTCTAGCTTGATTCTGAGCGAGTTCGCTCTTAATGCCTAGTTCTTCCAACGTTTCTTGTTGTTCTAACTTCATCAACTCTACTCTTTTGTTTTCTATTTTCAACCTTTTTTCCTCCTCTACAAAGGCCAGCTTAACCTTCAAGGCAGCTTCTTCCTTTTGCAACTGAAGTCTTTCTCCCTTAACACTGCTAATAGGACCGAGTTTTGATGTAACACTTCTAACTCTACCCTTTTCGGACCCATTACTTGACCTCATTGAGATAGCAGAACCGGTTTCAATTTTCTGTTGTTCAATGAATTCCAGATGTTTAATTTCTGCTCTAATATCAGACTCAAAATTCAACCATTCTCGGTCAGTTCGTTCGACTACTCTTCCAATCTCTTCGAAGTTTTCATTAGGGCTTTCAAACAGCTTAGCTTCATCGACAATATCTTGAAATTCTGCATAGAGAACTTGAGCCTCACTTAGCTGGTGTTTAAATACATTAACATCAACTGACTGACCTCTCTGCAGTAGAGTACCTCTAATCACCTTGACCAGATCAGATCTTTTGGACTTAAGATTACTCGTCTTCAAGTCCAGCTGATATCTGTATCCTTTCTCTGTCAAAGTTCGTTTCCTTTTTTCTTCGATGTCTACAGTCTCAAGAACATTGTCTTGAACACTTCCACGTGCAACTTGCACTTCCCCATCGGAATTCGCATCCTCGCGGTCGGACATTACGACTGTACTTTCAGTGTAGTTAAACGATTGTTATTGTGGCTGGCCTCCCGTGTATCACTCGACTACTCACGGGAAGAGTTGCGGTAACCTAAACGTTGTCATTCACAAGAATAACTGCTGGACGACTTGTCTTTACACTTTCTTTAATGATCTTGAGATAACAATCGTTTAGGCCTTAAAACGTAGGTCCTGAAGATCCGATGGGCATTGATTACATGGATACAAACTCAAAAAACTACTTGACATAAAACGAACTGTAAAAAAAAGGCAAACAACATGGCCGCATGCAAATCTGGCGTGGCTGCTTATGCGGTATCCACCGCTGACCAACTTTTCTGCATAAAGCTGCAGTAACAGAAATAGTCAACTCAATATTGGATTTTGGCTTTGCTCTGTAAGCCTTCATATATGCATTATGTTTTGCCTTTTCATCATGAGATGCCACTTGTGCTCTTTTAGTCCTCTGATATGCATTTCGTTTTGCCTTTTGTTCAAGAGATGCCATTTTTGCTCTGTAATTCCTCATATATGCATTATGTTTTGCTTTTTGTTCAGGAGATGCCATTCTTGCTCTGTAATTCTTCAAATATGCATTCCTTACTGCTTTATCTTCTGCAGTTGCCTTTGATGCCCTATATTTCTTCATTTCTATTTTTTTCTTGTCTTTCTCATCAACAGTTTTTTTATTAGCTCTGTATTGTTTCATGTAGTTGGCCTTTTGTATTTTTCTTTTTTTATTAACACTTGCTACAGGTAGTTTGAATTCTGCACTTTCGTTTGAGCAAGCATTACCAACAAGTGATTGAATTTCAACCCTACCACTTGACAGCTGTCTGTTTTGGTTTTCTGCAACATTGGTGTATTTCCTTTTACCATTATTAACATTAGATTTACAATAATTACTGACTATTTTATTTGAGCTTCCTTCACATAAAACTGGGATAGTCAAGATATAGTGCACCTCACCTATGTGTCCTATAAATATAGACCTAGAACTCTGTGACACATGTAGTGGTTCAATCAGAGTTATTTCAGAAAAATTTTCATTTGATTCCACAATGTGAATTTTTAAATTCATAGCATCTGCTACTGCTTGTATAACAATATGATCTGCCCATGTACCTTGCATAGACATACTGGACAAATAATCAGACCATGTCATCTCTAAAACACTTTCTATAAATCGATCTGGATTATTTTGCAAGTATTGAACACCAAAAGTTCTAATTTCTAAATGACGACTCGCATCATTGTATAACTGATCTGCTATTGCTCTAAAGAAGCAATTTCCCATTCCTCCTACTTCTAGTGGTCTTAATCCATGTCTTTGTAACCTGCCATTAAATACTAAATCAGAACCAATGCTACCTATTCCTCTAGATGAGGCAATAACTACATTATTTGTTGCAGGACCAGGATTTAACTCAATATCCCCACACAGTAAAATATGCCTTTCTGATGAATTATATGTCATCTTAAATATTTCAGATTTCACATGTACAAAATAATAGCTGTAGAAACTGTCTTGCCTTTTGGTATACCAGATATTCCACTGTTTAAAACGAGTAGCAATGCTATATAAAACTGATGAAACAGGAACAGACTTTTTGATCAAAACTCTGGATTTCTTTCTCAGTTTTCTAAGTTTTAGTGACTTTAAAATTCTCCTCAATGATACTCTGGATGGTTCTCTATCTCTTCCTCTGCGAGTCACTACTGATCTACATAGTCGAGAATTTCTGTTCCACTGATTTGTAGTATCTATATTTCTATGAACAAGTGCATTGGTGTTTGTTTCGGACGTATACAAAACATGGACCCGGGTCCATGGACCACCCCTGTGGACCTGGTCCATGGACCACCCCATGGACCACACCTAAGCTGAGCGTGTTTTTCATCGTATGCACGAGTATCTCAAGATAGCACCTAAAAACAAAAACAGAACCAACCTTCTCGTTGTTGCTCTACATATCAGTACGGTGGCCAGTGCTTGTTTACACTCTGCTAGGCTTTTTATCAGTATTTCTTGACTACACGTATTTGAAAGCTTAACTTCGTTTACAACGAAGGCAAACAGAAAAGCAATCGATATTCTGCATCCCATAATACAATATTAGTTTGTGACTTTGCCCAGTCCTTCCCGTTGTACTTGCGAACGAAATAAATCCGCGAGGAGAACACTAAACCGTGCCGGCTCATCACTTCCGGAGAAAGCCGTGAATATCGAACGCAACCGTGAGTCATTTTATATCCTGTCCCCATTCTTATCTATACTTCGATTTGCTTTCGAAAATTAGTGGTGGTCCATGGGGTGGTCCATGGACCGGGTCCACAGAGGTGGTCCATGGACCGGGTCCATGGGGTGGTCCATGGACCGGGTCCACAGAGGTGGTCCATGGACCGGGTCCATGGGGTGGTCCATGGACCGGGACCACAGGGGTGGTCCATGGACCCGAGTCCATGTTTTGTATACGTCCGTTTGTTTCAACAATAAGTGCTATATTGTCACATTCCAAACCAGGCGCAGCTGCCAAACAAGTGTCAGTGTCCAACAAGCTATTTTGGTTAGCATGTACAGATTCGTAGCAATCATAGAATGTCATATTATTGATCTGCGTTTCATTTCCAATGATCTCTCCAAGAGATTGTATCGTTTCCCAAAGGAAATACTTCGTTCCCAATGAGAAATAATTATTTGTGTCTCGAAAGACAGTATTTGTTCCCAAAGGGGCTTCATTGGTTCCCAAAGGAAATACTTTGTTCCCCGAAAGGAACTCAGATTTGTGTCTCGAAAGACAATTTTTGTTCCCCGAAGGGAGTTCATTGTTTCCCAGAGGAAATATTTGGTTCCCAGATGAGAATCAAACAACCTTGAAAAGGGTTTATGGATTTTCAGATCCTGTACATAGAGCATTTCGCATTGCAACTGAGATGCACAAAACTCTCGGCCATTGTCGCTGTCTTTAACACATCTCAGCGGTTCCGGGATCGTTTTCCTGGTGAAAATTCTATCCACGCCTTCAAAAAACCTAAAAACCTCTTTAATAAAAAACACTGGGCACACTGTTTGAATGTTGCGCCTGATTACTGGTCGAAAATGGCACGAAAACATCATAAATATCAGTCTCTTACCTTACAAACCCTTTCCCCTTGAACCAAAACGTTCTAAACCAAAACGTCATCTCACGTTGGGTGTGGTTGTAATCGATATGAAGGCAATCATTGGCGAGAGAAGTCCGAATTGGCATCGTGTTTCGTCCGCCAGTGTCGAACAAATACGAAATGAAACAGCTCTTTGTCCGATCATCGGTCGTACACTCCAACTGTCGTATATAAAGTCCGAGATGAAACCGGTGTGTCGATTATCGGTCGTGTAGTTCCGAACATATTCCGAAAATTGGACACCCTACTTTCTTACACTCTTACACACATGGTGACATGGTGGCTACTTGCCTATAAAGCAGTAGCCACAAAAACCCTGTGAATGACATCTACATGGAATTTGAGTCATACTTGTGGAAAGATGCCAGCAGTCAAATCTGTGTTCTATCTCTCTTTTTCCCTCAGGTATAAATTTTTAATTCCAGCATGTCTGTCAGTGATAATGGTTTTGATGTTGACATCAGCATTTTCATGACAGCCAGTCCCCTCTTTAGACCTTCTAGCTCCATATGGTATGAATTCTTCACCTCGTTGCTCTTAACAAAAGAAACAACAAGTGTCATTCAATTTATTCACATTTTAAAATTAAATGAAAACAGGAGGACAGAAAGCTTGATTTTTTTATACACTGTACAAAGTTAACATAAAACTTTATGCAATAAACTTACTGTATATAACTATCATGCTAGAAAATGTAAGAAATTATATAGTAAGTTTTAGGATGACTATGGGTTTAGTACTACATTCAAAACTGAAGCTTGCTTGAAAACTTCAAATATTACAATGAATTTAATTAGGTACATGGGAGTAAACATGTATTTACACACTATTACTCATTCTTAAAATGAAGAGTTATATATTAACAACTGAGATTACTGAAACAAAAGAACAGACACTGATTTTAAATCCAAAATGGCTAATATTGTTATTATTGATTCCTGTATTATTGCTTACTTTACCTGTACAAGTTCAATAGCTAATACTTTTGTTGTATTGAGCTCCACCAAGTGATACATGCCATATTTTGCGGAATGCCCAGGAGAATCACACCTTGCATCACCTCCGACATCAATTGATTTACCTTGGAACGCTGTTAACAGGGACAGTTGTTCATCATTCCAAACTTGGTTTGCTGCAGGAATTAGGTACAATTTCTGTATATTGAAGTATGTCCTTAATGAAATATAGGATATCCCAAGGTGCTTGAAGAAAAGGACTACTCTCCCAGGGTTACTTCCTGTAAACAAGGTTGCAGCAGCACACAACATGTTCCCCCAGGGTAGCATACCATCAGTAGGTTGGCTCAACCACCTTTGGCTATGCCCTTTGCAACATTTGGCATCTATGATAACCATTGTGCCGATAATCTTTTCAATTTTAGGAACTGAGCATGACAGGCATGTAGGGCAGTATTGGAATAACTGCAAAAGAGAACTTTCAAAAACTATGAATTTCTGTCCAAAGGGGGTATTTTCTTCCCCCAAGTCTAGTGTTTCACCATCCTCTTTAATATCATCCTCTTCTTTCAATTCCTCTTTGCAGCCTTTGAGGAGCCTAAGAATACACATAAATAAAAGTGACTATGGTAAATAGTGTTTTAAAAATCAGTTGTCCCATAGAAAAGGGAATTCATGAAATTCTTCAAGTTTTTTGATAAGAGATGTAACTAACCACTCTTCAACTTGAGGATCATCACTATAACCTTCAGGATCATCTTCCTCATCTTCATCCTCCTCACCCACTCTGTCTTCAACTATCTCCTTGTCTGGCAAGGGCTCTTCAATAAGAGAACACTGAACTGCACTGGAAATGGCTGGTGAATAACACATCAGGTTTTAAATTAACCTGGTTTTATGTCCCAAGAGAAAGAGGAGCAGGGCTTTGAAGTAAAGGAAGGCTCTGTAGTAGGGTGGTCAAGGCTACAAGACCACCTCAATATGAATAATTTCCTAGGCTAACTGCTTATGATTCCATACATAGGTACTTAATAGAACTTCTTTCTTACTTTTAATGACAGGTGTTTGTGTTTGAAAGGAACGATACTCTCTTCTTCTAGTTTGAGTGGGCCTGCTTCTCTTGTTAGTCTGGAAAGCAAAATGTGGTACTTCACTGACAAATTGATAGACATAAAAATAAATTCAAAACATTAATGGCTGTGCTATTCACTTCACCAGTTTGTCTCCTATTTTCTATTTAAACCAGAATGCGTGGAAGTCAGTTGGAGTCACTCATGCGAAAACGTTTAAGGTTGTGTGTGCTATTGATGATGTCTATCCCTTCAAAACAAAAACTGCAAAGCATGAAAAGAAATCTGATGTGTCAGTTGTTTTTCATGATCAATGAATTTGTACATGTCGGTTCAATGTCGATTCAATAAAGTGTAAGATACAAAATTACCTGGATACAAGTACATTGTTTCAAGGGCAAAGCTATTTACTTCAGGTGCTACTGATTTAAACCCGCGATCTGTTACTAAAGGAAATATCCTGGGTGAGTGGCCTATAAAATGTTACAAATCCCGGGGAATGTAGAAGTAGAGTGTATGGTACAAGTGGGATGGCTGGGTTTGACCACCATGCACTTAGAATTACTAAATCTGTTCCACACTTATACTCAGCTCATGCAACCTCCCACTAATATGGTCTATTAAGCTGTCATCATCTTAGTTTTTGAATTTTTGTCTTGGAATAACCTTATATATATAATTTTTTTTCAATTGTCCCCATTAGCTGTTTAAGGAATGGACCATTAGAAAAGTGATGTGGAGGGGGGGGGGGGGGGGGGTGGAGAATTTTCAGCTTGCGCGAATGTTTTTTTTTTCGCTCACTGCTTGTGCAGGAATTTTTTTTTTTTCAGGTGAACCCCTCTGCACGAATTTGTTTTTACTACGTGTGAGAAAGTCACAATTGGACCTTCCTTCTGCATGAATTTTTTTTTTACCTTCTTCTTTTAATGAATTTTTTTTCTTGGCATTTTCCCTTGCATGAATTTTTTTTCCACCCCCCCCCCCCCCCCCATCACTTTTCTAATGGTCCGTCCCTAAATACGGACGAAAGCAGGAGTCCATTAACAGGAGCCTCTATCTTTACCAATTCCTTGAGTCAATCCTTTCCTGAGTGAATTTATTTTTAGAGAGACTTCTTCCAACGAAATCACTCGATGAGACATCGACCACGTCAGAACTTTCGTCGGAAATATCGTCTAAACGTTGCTCGCTAACCGCCATTTCTATATTTTGCAACCTGATAAGCCAGTGTTTAAGGTGATTGTTAAGTCTGTCAAAGCTCTCTTGTGATTGGGTCTTTTCCCCTGAGAGCCATTCTAAAAATAAATCCACACTGGAAACGGTTGACTCCAAGGCCGAGTATGGGAGATGGAGGCTCCTATTGATAGGCTCCTGAAGAATAATGTGTTTTCCTTCTTTTTCCGTTTAATCAGGAGTGGCACTGCTGTGCAACGCTTGTGAATCGTCGAAATCGTGGGATGACTGCAATGAAAATCGCGTTATCCTAAACTGTTCAGCCGTTCTCGATATCAAACTTGGCGTTTGTCTCAAATTACATAGAGTGGAAACTCAAAACGACAGATCGACTGATTATTACAGCAAAGGATGTGCTCAACAACAACAATGCAGTGGAGATGAATGCGTAGAATTCGGGGACTTGTGTGAGGTTCACTGCTGTAACTTGGATCAATGTAATACTGCAAGGACGTTGAGAGAAAATTACATGACGCATTTCCTCCTTATAGCCGCCATGTTGGTCTCCCCATTGGTCGACACCAGGCTTAGTTTTTCTTGATCTCAGGGAGCAGATGTCGGTAAAGGCATAATCAATAGAAACTGCAAACGCCTAAACAAATTACGCGATGATGTAGTGAACAACGCGCAATTTTTCTCAATAGTAACATAACATTGTAAAGCAAACCGAAAATGAGAATTGAGAAGCAGATTACCGCAAATAAAACGAATTGATCCAACCCCAAATTCTCGAAACCGACTCGTAAATACAGTTGATAGCTCTTCACTCTGGAGAAGTGGTACATCGATCAAGGGATCGAGCCAGTCCACCTCTCAAACTTAGTTGAAGCTTGTTTGCGTGCATTATAGTGTATTTATTTTTTCTCAAGCAAATGAGCGGGCCGGAATCTTAAATCGTTGAATTTGATTGGCTAATCAAGCGCGTGTGACCGGTCCAGCTTTTTACGATACGGCCCACAGGCCGGATTTTTCCCCGCTGTAGCAATTTCCTATCTCTTTTCTTACTTTAAAAAGAAGACATCCAAAAAATAGATAAGTTATTAACCAGGCTAGGTCGGCCCTTGCCTCGGGCCGTACTCAAGACCTCGAGCACAGTTTTTTTCCCATACGGACCTCCCGCCCGTATACAAATATAAATTTTCCCCTACCGTCAAGTTCGTGAAATGCGGAAGAAAACGCACAGTCTAGTCTAATGTCCTTGCTCCCATGAGTCTTCTATAGCTCAGTGGTAGAGTGTCCGAACTATACGGAGGGTCGTCGGTTCGACACCTATTGGAAGAACTTGAATTTGCTTTTTCCGAAATGCAGAAAAATACGAATTTCACAAATTTTCCAGGTTCAAAATATACCATCTTCGTTATTTCGCAAAAGCAAAACAAAAACAAAAAAACATAAAAACAAAAAATATAACAGTACACAGATTGCTTTTCAATACACTGTGTCGTTGTTAGGACAAGAGCTTGGCGAATCTTGCGCCATCAATGGCCATATTCGCGACCAATCAGAAGTAAAACTAAGAACCATTTGTGAATCAGACCAATCAGAAGTAAAACTAAGAGCCAGTTGCACGTTTTTCTCCGCGCTTGATGCTGACGTCACGTTTCTGCATTGAGTTGTAACCACTTACCATTTTATGTACCATTTTTGGCAGAAAAGATACCCCTTTCGTATACCTTCCATTGACAAAAGATACCCCTTTCCGTCGTATACCTTCCAATGGAAAATAGTACCCGTTTTAAAAACCTACTTAAGAACACTGCATCCCCTTTATAGCACTTATAGAATGAATGACGTACGTGACGCGTTGGGTGAAGTCCACCAAGCACGCGGATATAGACTGAAATGCGAACCCAACGAGTTTTATTTTTAACTGTTCTAACCGACCTGTCTTGTGAATAAATCGCTAAAACAGAAAGTCTTCTTGTCATTTTCATGCTGCGTTCAGTAAATTAAAACAGTACAGTCATAAGGTATGTGTCTCAGAAATATTTTAATGAAAGGCCCTTTTAAATACCTAAATGACACTCAGATTTTCCTACCCTTTCATATTCTTCGGTTTGTGAAATCCCTACCCTTTCATATTCCTGAAGCGTGAAAAAGGTACAATTTCCAGCGGAACCTCCCCGTACAGGCCATCATTATATCCTCGTATAGGCCCCGGTAGTTGCAGTTAGTTCACTAGACTTAACGTAATCAAAACCACCGAATGGGATGAAGTGATTATAAAGTTAAGCACCGCAACTGTAAAGACAATTTTATCCAAAAGTTCTTCATTTAGAGATATAAAAAATAAGTGCGAGGTTTTCATCGTGGCATCCAAATGTTGAGAATCAAATCAAAGCAGGAGGCCGCTTCTGCGGAGAGCTTTTATTTGTTTCAAGATGTTTGGATACCACGATCAAACCCGAAGCACGAGTTTCTTTAGATTGCTTCTCAGAGCAACTATAATTTAAAATTATCACCTAAATCGTAATACAATTGTTACGTTTTTTTCACTGGTTGTACAATTTTGGACATCATTATTATTATCAGCTACCATTCATCTGTTGTCTCTCTTGGGTGTTTGCTAAATTTATGGTTGTATTGCTCATTTGCATTTTGTCGGTTTGCTCATTTCGTTTTGCTTATGGCAGAAAGTAATGCAGTTAACCATTTTCGTGTCCCAGAAAGCGGTGAAGAGGAAAGTAAACTGCCAAAGGAAAGTGTTCCCAAATCAACCGTTTACAAGAATAAATAGTCTGCGAAAGGTTTCCAAAAATGGCGCAGGAGTCGTGCAAGTTCCTAAAATAGAGATTGGACTAACTTGCATAAGGTTAATACCGTTACAACAGTTATTACAAGCATGGATGCTAATACTGATGAATTATTAGCTCAGTAAATTTTTGCTGGGGGTAGCAAACAGCAAGGGGAAGAAATATCCAGCCAGAACAATTAATGATTTAATCTGTGGTTTGCGAAGGCATTTGATAGATGTTGTTGACTTACAACTTAGATCAAAATCGGTGTTATTCATTTCATTGTGGTCTTGAATGAGAAGTTTTTTCTTTTTTGCATTTCATGCGCTGCATAAATCTAGATACCCAATAAAAACGCAATATTCAGATCACTAGTTATCTGGATATGCGTTTTTATTGGCATGTAGATCTAGATTCATGCATGTGACGAAGTACTTTCCCCTCAATTGCTGATAACCTCATGAATAATAAATGCGTTTAAAAAATAGAGTTCACTCCTTTGAAGTGGTACAGTCGAACCTCGCCCTCTCGAACTCTCAAGGGAAACGAGAATAGCTCAAGAAGGCAGGGGTTCAAGATAATCAATGGTAAATGACTGAGAAAATAATCCAAGCGAAATGAGTTGGAGTTAAGTTCGGGGAGTTCGGGGATAACCGAGTTCGAGATAGCGACCTGTATTTAAGAAATAGAAAACATGTACCGTGTTTCTATCGAGTTAAAGAAACACGAGTGGAAGTTTGGGAGAACGAGGAATGTTGTGGGAATACGAGCCGCAGTCGAGTGTTTCCACAGCTTATTCGAGTTCTCCCAAACTTTCACGAGTGTTTCTATAACTCAAAAGAAACACGAAGAACATGTTTTCTATTTCTTTTAGAAAACACTGCGACGAAAAAAAGGCTCGTGCTAGTTCTGTGTTTCTATCGAGTTATAAATCTACTAGTGTTCTATCACAAATGCCGCGCTCTGATTGGCTACGCTACCACTATCTATTCTGTGATAGATAGTGAATAGCGTAATGGCGGCCGCTTCTTCACGTTTTCGAAGTGTCCGTGAAGAAGATTTAGACAGTTTACTGGTCGAGGCTGTTCTAGAAAAGACAAAGTTTTGAACGACTATAGTAGATTTATACTAAAACTATTAGATTATTCGCTCTCGATTTCTATCGCGTGATAGTTGATGATGCGATAGAAATCTCGAGCTCATAATCTAATTGTTTAATAGAAACATGAATTCTAACCAATCAGCGTGCGTATTTTCTTCGGGACTGTTTTCTTAATAGTAACTCAACAACCTTGGCATTTAGAGCAGCGTGATTGGCTTCCGTCTTCGGGACATTCAACACTTTCCACCTAGAAGTAGGTAAATAGTGCTGGGGCTTTTAGGAAATCCTCGAATAGCTCAGTTGGTAGAGCACCGGACTACCGTGCGGGAGGTTGTGGGTTCAAACCCCGGCCGGACCAACATTCAGGGTCTTAAAAATAACTGAGGAGAAAGTGCTGCCTTTGTAATGACATCTGTAAATGGTTAGACCTTCTAGTCTTCTCGGATAAGGACGATAAACCGTAGGACCCGTCTCACAACACTTGTTCCTAATAATCTGTGGGACGTTAAAGAACCCACACACTGTTCAAAAAGAGTAGGGGACGTAGTTCCCGGTGTGGTGGTCGAAATCTACGTCTGGTTTCATCTGATAATTCATGCATGGGTAGGGTGGGTGTGTGAGATCATATATGGACTCATAGCGGCAGCCGGAGGCGCCTTTACATGCTGACGTCCGATCTCACCCAATAGAAGTGTAAAGCGCCTTTGAACATATTCATATGCAAAAGTGCGCTATATAAATTCATTATCATTATCATTAAATCCTTGTGCAAGTGAATGCACTTTAACTAAAATTAGGATGCGTTCCATCATTATAATCCGGACTAGTATTTACTTGATTTAAGATCGAATTGTGTTAGTAAAATACGATTCTGCCTCTTCATACATATTGGGCGTCTTAAATACAAAGAATGAGAAAAAACTGGTTTACCTCGACGTAAAACCTGTAACGTTTTTCTGTTTTTTTTTTCTTTTTTTCACTACTATTCTCCTAGTCTCCATTGTTTTGTCTCTTTCGCTTTCTTTGTTCAACGTCACTCGTGAACGTAAAAGGTTTTTATACCGAGGATGAGTCGCAAAAACAGCATCCCTGATAAGCTTTGATATGATTTCTTAAATATTTAACTCATTTTGAGCAGCTGATCAGTAAGTTTGTAACAAAGATGAGAGAAGATCCATTTTAATTAATTTCTTATTTATATTGAGCGTTGAATCTTAAATATTGTAATTTGCGTTTCTAGGAAGGCTACGTCTCATAGGAAGCTTGCTACCTCCTTCCTAAAAAGACCCCACAAGAGCAAAGTGGAAAATAAGAGCGCCCAAGAGCGCCCATGATAAAACTTCCGAGACGTTTCAGGACCGAGGGTCTCCCAGAAGGGGTCCTTGTTCCCTTCCAAAATTGCCCTATGCTCCCATGGGCTAGTGAATCATGTAAGCCTTTACAAAATATCCCGAGATCTCCGTGGGTGGGGGGTAATCAGAAGATCTCGGGATATTTTGTAAAGGCTTACATGATTCACTATCCCTCTCATGTCTCCGCAGCGTTTCTTTACTTGTTCTTCAAAACATATCTGGTTGCCACGTACCCCCTACCCTCAGAGGTTTGGCTAGTCTTTGCTCTCGTGTTCCCTAAAAGAAGAGTCATGTTCCCTGGTTGCCTACGATATTTAACCTTCGTTTGCTTGTTCTCCAAAGCCCCTGGGAAACCCTCAGGACAAGTTCGGGCGCAGTAACTGTATTTGGGTAACGAAGACTCTTTTGCCCGTCAAATTTTATTTTGCCAAAGGAGACTATATTTCCCCTTAAAAACATGTCAAAAGAACAGTTTTGTAGATTTAGTACTTATATATATTATTTAGTACTTCATATTTATATACGATAAGCTCTTAGGACTGAAACGTTTTCGGGCTTTTGAGAAATGTACGTCAGGACAACCATTACTATTGAACTCCTCGATAAGAACCCTTGAGAATGCGATGAGCCGCTATGTCCCGCTTTCATGATCAGCGGCCATCACTTAGGAGAAGTGAATTATATTATGAATGACAGCCATCAGCCAAAATATCAAACACATCATATCATCTATCTCGACTGATACCGAGCTATTACACTTATCCGAATTACAACAATCTACTTTGCACCAGTCTCCGTATCTCTCACATTCCTTTCCGCTGCACATTCCTTTTAGACCACAACCCTTGCCGTGCATGTGCAGTTCTCGGTCATTTCTTTTTTCCACTCTATGATATTTTATGCAGACATCATATTCCACTGGACAGTTGGCAAGCCACGTATGTTTCTCACAGTCATCCCATGCTGTATTTGACTCACAAATAATACATGTCAGAGTCTTTCCTAGAAAGCAATGAAACGTAAGAGTAAAGAGTTTCGTTTTCTAGGTTCACAAAAAAAAAAACAGATAGCGTGACACGCTTACTATTTCAATTTGTTTCCTTAAATGGCTCCAAGACAGTCTGTGTAAGCAATTCATTAGTTCAGGTGTTTACGACGGCCTGTGTCTGTCTGTAACGATAAAGAATTTTTTGTTATTGTAATTTAATAATAAAAACACAAGGAGAGCAACAAATACTAAACATATATCTTTTGTTTGTAACAACTCGCTTGTGAATCGGGCCGCTTAATCAGCGGTTAGCTGGTAACATTTAGACCCATGTAAAGAATTTGAATTTATATATTTGTAATTAGTATAAATACTCAGGTGATTGTACAAAACCGCACACTCTGATTGGTTCGCTATCTCGGATTATCAGCCGATAATCACCTCGACGAACAAAATGGCTGCCAGTCGTTCGCGCGCTTTTGATGAAATAAACTTTTTTCGTGTTGTACAATGCTTTTTCTTTTCTTTCTTGAAATAATCACCTGTGTATTTATACTAAAACAATTATTCGCCTCAGGCTCAGTGATTCTCGGTAAATATTCACCGAGAGTCACTTCGTCTTCGGCGAATAATTGTTAAATAATCCTGATTGTGTATCAATGAGTGGCAACATAATCTCGTTCATGGATCGTTCTATTTTATGTAGAGCTCTATGAAAGCTGGTTTTTATTTTAGTGACATTGATGTGGAGTTCATGCGAAGTTTGTTGGAATTTAGTGACGCGATGCAGAGTTCTATGAAAGCTGGTTCCATTTTAGTGACGTCAAGGAAAAATTGATGTTTGGGTAGGATACATATAATGTTAAAGTCAAAATGTAATAAGGGTAAGTTGAAGCCACACATATGCGCACTAAGGCGACAGTGGTAGAAGGGATGAAACCCTGTTGCTACCAAAAAAAAGATGAAGAAATTGAGCTTAAAAGCCAGCAGCCATGGACAACTGTTTCGGCCTTGTTAGGCCTCATCAGCATGGCATTGCTAGCAGATGAGCTCTGGGTTCCCACATTAGGAATGTCAAAGTGATGAAAAATGGTAGGGTTGTGGGATGTGGCTTGAAATGACAACGTCAAAATGTAATAAGGGTAAGTTGAAGCCAACTTGAAGCTTTTTTTTTTGGTAGCAACAGGGTTTTATCCCTCCTATCACTGTCGCCTTAGTGTACATATAATGTAAACTTAGTGCAGAAGAGAAAAAAAAGAAAACGGATTTCGTTCCTGAAACCGTGGAATATAAAGAGACTAAAAATGGAAGCTATATGATAAAAGGAATTTGCATAAGTTGTGGCGCAAGAAAAGCGTCCTTCATTACCATTACTGATTACGTAAGTGGGGAATATGTACGAGATGATTATTAGTTTAATCAAGAGCCCAGTAATGGGCTCCTGGTTTTATGCAAAGTGTCTGCCGGTCCGGTGATACTGAGTTGATTGAAATTTAATTTTTTCCCGGTGCGCTAGAACCTGCAGATTCACACTACTTCGTCTGTTACTTCATCTTGAGAAAATATCTAAAATCGCATCTAAATCTTCGCCAAATATAAAGAGCTGGTCTCCGGCATCCGCCATCTTGTTTGCCGTGTGCACGGTCAAAGTCAGGTGACGGGTCAACTCAGCATCGTAGACCGCTATATTGTCACGCACTTTGAAGTTTGCCGCGTTTGATAACCAATCCCTTCTACTAAATATGGTTTTTGAGATTTGCAGGTGTTGACGACTATGATGACCCCGAGAACAACATCAGTGAAAAACTGAATTTGGTTTCCGGTGTTAATGGTGGCGGGCTTGTTTCATCTTCTTTCCATATTTCTTTCAAACTGTAGAATTTTCCAATTCTTGCCGTTTGCCACATTTCATTCCGAATTTCTCTGGGCGACTTCGCTGTTGTACACACGCAACTTCGAGAAAACTTGAATATTGCTAATTTCAAGTGGTTGCTTTACAGAAGACGACAAAAATTAAAACTAATCAACTGTATTTTGCACGTGTAGTTTCACCGAGTCGTTCATTAACACTATTCTTGGTTGCCGTCCTTGTCGAAGTTGTCGTCGTCGTATCGTCTTAAGCACCTTAACATAAATGAAATTGTTCCCGAAGAATCGTTTAACTAGCTGAACAAACCATCTTGTTTATGGAAAAACTCCAAAGAGATGATGACCATAAGGCCGGTACAGATACTTGCGTTTCGAAATTAAAATACTAGCGTGCAACACCTCTCTAAGATTCAGTTATATTAACAACTAGTTGGCCTGACCTACCTCCAAAAGAGAAAATAATAAAGACGAGGAAAAGGGACAAAACAGTCTTCCACATTTCGCAACAGTACAAAAAACTTGCTGTCAGACGTCCCTGAAAAAGAAAACACATTCAAATGTTGAAATCATTATGATCAAATGTTGAGATGTTGAAATCACTATGATTCTCACAGGAAACGTGGAATAATTCGCCAGAAAAGATACAATCTTGGAAAGACCAAAGCAGAACCTTGTGATTAAGCCTTGCGAAAAGAAATACAAAACAGAGATCTTAGTCAACTTTAAAAAAACAGTAAGTTGTCAAATAATAATAATTTGACAAAAAGTAGTGAACAAATCCCACCCAAAAACTCATCATCTTTTGCGTTAAACAGTATTTTGAATGACATGTTTGTTCCTAAGCGCCGAGGGCTCATTTTGGGGACTAAGTTAATAAAATGCGCTGTTTTAGAGAACGTGCAGACGTCATAACAACAACAACGAAAATGAGAAAGTAGTGTAAGCTGACCACGACGAAAATTATTTAGAAAATTCATAGTTGTCTTTGATATGTATGTTGCGGTTCAATTTTAACCTTGGTTTAAATTTTATTAACCTTTGTTTCAAATTCATTATCATACATTACCATACCAACAAAAAATTGAACCACAACATATACCTTCACCACTTCAAAGATTACCAAAAAACGGCAAAATACGAATTTTCCTCTTAAGCAATATGGTAATAACGCCAGCAAAACGTTCGACAGAGGCAAGCAGAGTGAGTAATAAAAATGATAATTATCATAATAATAATAACAACAATAATGAGAGAATGGTGGTAAACAACCCAGTGGTTCAATTGCCATTCTATACATGCCAAGAGAGAAGAGAGGTAGAGGTCTGCGCTCGATCAAAGAGGAGTACAAAGTAACAAAGATAAAGTTGACAGTGAAGCTACTATATAGAAATGGTGGCCCAGCGATGGCGATGGTCCGCGAGTTTGAAGAGAGAGCGGAAGAGTTGGGTCATAGCTCGTTAGCTAAAGAGGCAGCAAGATATGCAGAGAAGCTAAGATTGGTCTCCAGTTGCAGCTGAAGTACCCAAACCCAACTTGCATGAAGCATGATAGTGGAGAGGTGATAACAGCAGAGAAACTGAAGGCAGGGTTGAGAAGGGGTCTGAAACAGAAGACATGGGATGCGGTACATGAACAGAGCTGGCAGAGGAAACTAACCTCCATGAGAAGGGAAGACAAGAGCCTTAATTTCGATGGATGTTTCCAGTGGCTAAGCGGTTGGAAACAATGCCCAACACCTACAGTGGTGGGGATGTTTGAGCTCTACGAACAGTTACGTGGCTGTATGCCTGCCAGAAAATGCACACGGACACGACGGGCGAAGTGATGTGCAGGCCAAGTAATGAGGCTCCTGAAAGTATAGCTCATGTCCTGGCGGGTTGTACCGCCCTTGCGCAGAACAAGTACACTACCCGACATAATGAACCAGCCCTGAAGATCCTTTTCTTCGAGATGTTGCAAGACTCAGGCCTTGTAGACTCAGCGCCACCTTGGTACTAGCCACTGAAACCGAAACCAGTGTACGAGTCGAACAACGCGCCGCAAGCATTCTGGGATGTCCCCCTATTCGCGGAGCACCCTTAAGTTAGAGTCAACAGTATGGATGCGCGCATTATCAACCAGGTGTCAAACCGAGTCATAACGCTGGAGATAAATTGCCCATGGGTTACAAATCGGGAGAAAAAGAAGGAGGAGAAAACCATGAAATACGGACCGCTTCGCTGGGAAGCAGAAGTACCAAGGATATGAAGTGAAACAATATAACATCATAATGGTGTATTAAGGGGATGGTGCCAAGACTCAATTCGAGCTTAAGGAGTTGGTCGGAAGAAAGAGTGAGGGAGTTCTTCATAACATGCAGAAGGCTGTAATCTCAGGAACATTGAACATTTCTCGGAAGTTTCAAGTTGCAACACGAACAGTGAATATCGCTCCCTATTTATTACCTTCCTTCCTCCAATATTTTCGGTCCATCCAGGAAATTATTAACAGCCGAATAAGTAATATATTTGAGAAGATTTTAAGGATTTTATAACTACCACTTTATTTTTATTTCGGAGCACTATTTATAGTGCTAATTTTTATATACAATTTAAATTTTAAGTCTATATCCTTATACTAAGTTTTCACCATAGTCAACGGGCTACGCTCACGCGCCCGGTCATACTATTTTAATTGTATATAGCACACAAAAGCTCTAAGTGGATAATAATAATAATAGTAACAATAATAATAATAATAATAAAAATAATAATAATAATGACAACGACAATGACAATGACAATGATAACTACAATGACAATGACAATGACAGTGACAGTGACAGTGACAACGACAACGACAACGACAACGACAATGACAGTGACAGTAACAATAACAATAACAATTACAATTACAATGACAATGATAATGATAATGATAATGATAATAATATTTCGTGCACGGTTCGTCCACTCGTTATTTTTAATTTCCTTTTCTATATTCATCAACAGACAAAAAAAACAATCTACAGTCCTATTTTCAGTTTTTCATTTAAAATGATACTAATACAGAACCTGATCTTACCTGAAACACAGTGTCCTATTAAATTTAAAATTAACCCTCTAAGCCCCGAGGGGTCTCCCTGTGACGAGTAAAATCGTCTGGCGTTAGCCAGAGTAAAATCTATAAAGACACTATTGGGGCTTAAAGGGTTAAGGAGATAGTTTTTAACCCTCTAAGCCCCGAGGGGTCTCCCTGTGACGAGTAAAATCGTCTGGCATTAGCCAGAGTAAAATCGTCTGGCGTTAGCCAGAGTAAAATCTATAAAGACATTGGAGGGTTAAAGCCACTTCACCTGATTAATGTACATAAAAAAAAAGTCAAAATATATTAAATTTACAAAATAATCGTCTTTTTACTTCTAAACCGAGACAATAAGGCAAAAACTAAATAAATTTAGGTTTCATCGTTTTTCCTTTAACAAAAAAAGAAAAACAAAATCAACTTCCGTTTTATTGTTGTTGCTTTTTTTTGTCTAAAGTAAAAGAAATAAAACAAACGAAAAACGAAGATCGACTTCCATTTTATAGTTGTTTGTTTTATGTTGAGGCGCAAATCAACTTCCGCTATATCAGTTTCCCGTGGGGGTGAGGGTACGTTAAGGCCTATACCTGGGCCCATCAATAGAAGGGGTCGGGGGAGTTACCAGAAGTTGTTCATTTGCAGACTTTTGTACCTTGTGATTGGTCGGCAGATTTAGACACAGAATACATGTCATGTTATCATTTTGGCGGGAATTTTTTTTACCAGTAATGGCGATCGAAAGTCTCGGTGTTGGAAATGATCTTCGAAAGCTTGTAGAGTTAAGGGCCTATCGCTGCTCCCGCTAAAATTGCATATGTCCCCGACCCCTCCAGTCAAGCGGACTTCCCCTATTCTACCCCTGTAATTTTGCATAAGGTTAATGACCACTCACAGGTATTTACCTTACAGAAAACCGAAAACGATAAAAGGAAGTCGATTTTCCTTTTCTGTTTATTTCTTTTAGTTTGGACAAAACAAAAAAAAAAACGACGAAACGGAAGTCGATTTTCGTTTTTTGTTCAAATTTGTTCGTAAACCTTTCTGTTGTTGAATGAAGAATAGGATATCAAAACTAATGAACCATGCACGGTCCAATAATAATAACAGTAATAATAATAATAGCGGAGCTCCACAGCGGCTCGAAGAGCCGCAGAGCGGAGCCCCATAACTACCGTGCGAGGATAGAAATTGAGAAAACCATGCGTTTGAGTTTTCATGGTCATCGTGACTAGCGGCATGGCTCGCGGGCGCGTGCGCCTAGCGGCGACGACGACGACGACGACGACGACGACGATGTTGCCCCAACATGGCGGCCATAGTCATCTGGGATATTTAGAAGGTCTTAAACCGAAAGGAGGCTTTGTTTTTCGCGCGCTTTTCGCGGCTTGCCGCGGCTACACAACCTACAGCCAGCAATCTACAGCAGTGTACAATGTTTTGCTGAAGAAACGGATTTTATTCCATAGGTACTGAGATTTACTCCTTATAAATCTGTGTGAGAAAAATAGTCTGTAAAAAACTAGAAGCAATTTGATTGGTTGGACCATTTTCTTCACTAGTGAAAAAAGTGGTCCGACCAATTTACTGTTCATAGAGGTGGGATCAGTTTTGGCGCCATCAACTCGGCAAAAAGTGAGCAATAACGGCTTCTTCCTCAGCTTCTTCTTTGAGAAATTCTAGGTTTGCAGATACAGCTTCAGTCGAGGACTTCATACAAGATCAAGAAAATAAAAATACGAATAACAAATCTGAACAGCCCGTCGCTTCACTGAAAGAATTCTTGACGTTGAAAGGCGAATCAAGGTCCGTAGAAGAAATTCCTTCAAACGAGCTCAATTCAGTTCATGAGTGAATTTGTCCTGTAGCAGTGGGAAAGAAGGAAAACAAAGATTATGAGCCAAGTTCGCTCCGTCCTCTCTTTCGCAACGGTTATTTGAATAAAAAAGCTACGGATTCAGCATCTCAAAAGAAGTGGTGTTTGAAAAATCAAGAGCCGCATTAAACTGATCAAACCAAAAAGGTAATTTTACATTGTATTTCCCGTACACGAGACATTCCTGAGTCATTCACGAGTCGTTTTAAAACGTTTTTAACTGTCTTTGGTTCTTATACTTCTAGCGACATTTCCAGCAGTGTTTAAAGTAGAATTTTTCAGTTCGTGCAATGTTTGTATCATTTTACTGAGAGAAGTAAATTTTGAACGCATTTTTAACTTGACTGTCATGTTTATTCGGTATGCTCCAAAATAAAGCCTGCTAAGTGCGTTTTGCACCTTGTTGTGGTATCTTGATTTTTCTAGCCCATCGTGATTCATGATCAGTTAGTAGTATTTTGTAAGGAGTAAATCTCAGTACCTAAAAAATAAACAAATTACTTCATGGTTAGTTCGCCCGTACCATTTTTCTTCACTCGTTGTGAAGAAAAGTAAACTCACTCGTTCGCTGCGCTCACTCGTTCGTTTTCTATTCTTCACAACTCGTGAAGAAAAATCGTCCGCCCTCACTAACCATGAAGTAATCTCTATATTCATAGCGGTTTTGGAGGAAAAATTTTCTTCCTACAAGTTTTCAAGCGTTTTTGGAGGGACATAAGCATAAAGCTGAGTGTCTATTTTTCCTTTGTTAAAGAGCTGCCTAGCTGCTTTTGGTGTTGCTTTAAAACTAATATATAGATTTAGCCAAGCCTAAAAGCGGGGCTCCCGTTAGTACTTTCATTTCACTTTAAACTGTTATAAAAGCATTGTAAAATATTGCGAAGGAATTCACAAACGTTTTTAACTATAGTTAAGTGTCGAGGTCGGTTAACTTGCTATGATTTTTGTCTAAACTTTCGGCGTCTGCCATAAGTACGGTTTTTCTACCTACAAAGTCATGGAGTATATTCTACAAAAAACACAAATTATCAATGTACTGTATTCTATTCCTGATGAAATTAACCATTCTATTTGCGTAAATGTATTTAAAAGATTTGCACACGCTACTGGGAAATGCAGGACACAACTCTTGTCATTTTCGTGTTAAAACGAACACCTCGGTAAAATAAATGTTTACTCCAAGCAGGGTGCAAAGAAAATTAATTTTACAGATTGCCCTTCGGGCAAGCTGTAACCAACATCTACCAGCCCGAAAAACATTTTTTACGAGAATGAAAAAATAATTATTAATTATTCTTTTCTTAATTACATTGTAAGTTTAAAAAATTACTGCCTTCATTTATTCACTACAATCAGCTGTAATTACTTAACAAAAGAAATAAATAACCGTAAAAGTGTGAACTATAAGTAGACCTGGTCCAACGCAACACGTGAATGACTAACATACATTTGAGACATTTTACAATTTAGAAGAACATTTTTTACGAAAACAACGGCGTTGAAACCAAAGTTCTCAATCGACACACTAAATGACAACGCGAAAAGCTGCCAGTGAAAGCGCTACATTCTGCAATTTGCCGCCAAGAGAAAATTCCCGCGGGAGTATTTCTTAGCCGTCGACAGGGGAGATGTTTATATGATTAAAGGATATAAAAATTTGAAATCTTTCATCAGTTTGCTTCTCATTCAAAAGTAGTGCATTCAGAAGATCATTTTTCTGAAGAAGGTTTGTTTAGAAGTCGGTTTTCCAAGTCAAGTGTCAAGTTTAAGGGAAAGTGGAAAGTGCGAGTGCTGAGTCACGCATCAGTGAGCAAATATTATGCAGACAAAACTTATGCAAATTTGTGGTCCATAGCACGGAGTCTTCAGTTCCACTTCTCGGCTTTCTTCGCTTCAATTTTGTCTGTTTTCCACAGCACGGAGTCTTTCCGCTTCTCGGCTTTCTTCGCTAAAATTTTGTCTGTTTTCCACAGCACGAAGTCTTTCCGCTTCTCGGCATTCTTCGCTACAATTTTGTCTGTTTTCCACAGCACGGAATCTTTCCGCTTCTCGGCGTTCTTCGTTAACATTTTGTCTATTTTCTCGAGCCCGGACTCTTTCTGCTTGTCGGCGTTCTTCGCTATAATTTCGTCTTCTTTCTCTTTCCCGAGCGCGCCTTCTTCGGCGATCTACTTCGCTCATTCTTCCTCAGTATAATTCTTGCTCTCTTTCCCGTTGCTCTTCAGCTGAACCCTGTGTGCTGCAAATTATATTTTCTCTGCTATTGTTTGTTGACATAGCAATAGAAATTGTTTCGTTTATCCTTTAGAAAAACTTTAACAGTGTAGAGTAGTAATATTGTGTCTCAAAAGACAATGAACTGAAAATTTCTTTTTCAGTCGTCAACGCAATTTCCCGCCAAAAATATGCGGGCTACCAGAACAGCTTCCAAATAAATCACGTCACCTCGATGAGTTGACACATGAGCCCACAATATGGTCATGTGATGTTGGTCAGTGGCTATCCCGTTTTGACAGCTGTCAATTGACCATATTGTGAATGTCCAATATAAAAGATGTGGATTTGCCAAGACAAGCCTGAGATACCCCTCCCTTCCTTTTGCTAGTCTCCCCTACCCTACCCGTACAATCTGTAGACGCGTACGTACGTACGTACGTACGCTCGGTCAGTCACGTGACAACCAAAAGAAAAGAGGTTGACCATATTCCATGAGTATGGGGCTCTGCTCCACGCGCGCTTCGCGCGCGGGAGCCCCGCTATTATAATTTTGCTGACCAGGTAATGGTTCTTCCGTTGAGTCGCGAGCTAGATGTTTTTTTTTGATGATTTATTTGAGCTATCGAATCTTCTTTAAGTAGTTGCGTACACCAGGCGTATTTAATAACTTTAGTGACAACATTTTCAATGTGTGAGGGTCTGTGTGAGGAGCTCCGCTTTTAGGCTTGCCTAAATCTATTTAATAGTTTATTCACAATTCCATTAAAAAGTCGTTAGCCCTTTTCTAGTTTGTCACCTCCTAGCTTATAATAATTGTACATCATAATACTCGTCTCGATATAACAATGTAAATGCCTTTATTTTGCTTCAATGACAGCATTTTTAAAGCTTACAACTCTGAAAAAACAGCTTAAAACTCAAAACAAGGCCACCCTGCTATATCTGCCGGCGCCCCTTACTACCCTCGCCTTTTTGCTTCGCTCAACATGGCAGCAACGGGTGGAACAGACGCCGATGTCCAAATAATCGCCCAGAATCCAGAGTCATCTCAAGGTAAATCCATGAATTCTGACAGAAATAATACAGCAGAGGTTATTTCCAAAATGATTCAGAGCCAATTAGCAGCGATGCTGCCCACTATGATTCACGAAACGCTTGCAAAGAACAACCTCGAGGGAACTGCCTCGAGCTCACAAACTTTGAACACCAGTTCAAATTCGCTTCCCCGGTTGGCCGCCGGGTCATCACAAGGCTCAAATGATTCTGTAGCTGGCCGGTTAGCCGCCGGGTCAACACAAGGCTTAAATAATGGTCACGTTGAAATCAGTGACCCACCTTTGAAGAAAGCAAAGGTGTCAGAGGCAAACGAGGATGTCAGTGATGATCTCACAATTCCCGCTGGACGTTGGGAGGCGTCCGAGGAACTGTCGAGCTTTCTAGACGTTATGTTTGCGAATAAACCGCTGTCTGTGTACGGCAAGAAACAAATTACGAAAGATTTTCCTCGTCCCAATGTTGAGTCAGCGTTTACTCCAGTGCTTGACGACTATTTAGGCTCCCTTGTTACTGGAGCGAAAGGAGTTGACAAAGAAACAAAGAAATTCCAAGACCAGCTCTTGGACATTGTTGGCCCAGTAAGCATGGCCTTTGAACACGTCTCCAACTGGGACGAAAGCGAGGATAATCCAGGTTCTGTTATTCTATCCACACAAGATGTAGGTGGCCTGTATACATGTTTGTCCAAGGCCCTTACTCTACTGGGATCTGTCAATGCCCAGTATAAAGTTCATAGACGGAAACAAGTGTTGGATAAACTGAACCCTCAGATGAGCTCATTAGCTTCTGAGCCATTCCCAGAGGCAGGCAAAAATCTGTTTGGTCCATCCTTTGAAGAAAAAGTGAAGAAAAGGAATGAAACAGTGAAGATCCTTTCTAAGGCAGCCCCTAAGAAGCCAAACATGCAGTTTTTTCGAAGAGGGACCTCCTCCCAATTCAGGCCAGGGCGAGGGGGTCAGTTTCCTGGAAGATGGTCCAATCACCTACCAAGCTTCCCAACCAGAGGAAAAAGCTCATATTTCAGGGGCGGGGGCCGGAGCAGGGGAAGGTTCTCAACTGCTCAACCAGGTCAGAACTATGTTCCACCCCAAAGTTCCCAGTAGCAGTTGCAAGCCAAACAAATGCAGGTATGCTACCATTAAAAGAGAATTTAAACCTTCCATTAGTAAAGTCGTTTTTAAGCAGTTTAGGCCTTTCTACAATAGAAGCCAGCCACTTACCCACAGCAGGTCGTTTACAACACTTCATAGAAAACTGGCAAGCAGTAACAAACGACCCTTGGGTGCTTTCAGCTATTTCAGGGTACCATATTCCCTTCACAATCTTACCACACCACACCTCTCACAGAGTATCGGGGGAGGACGAAAATTTGATAGACAAAGAACTAGGAGAGCTTATTCAAAAACAGGCAATCCATCTGGTTTCAGAACACGATTACAACGTGGGATTTGTCAGCAACCTGTTGTAATCCCCAAAAAGGGAGGCGGACAAAGACCAGTCTTCAACCTCCGCCAATTAAATCAATTTATCCAATACGAACACTTCAAAATGGAGGGCATACCTATGCTCAAAGACCTACTGAAACCAAACGATTTCATGGCGAAGATCGATTTGAAAGATGCCTATTTTACAGTTCCAATTTGGAAAGGTCACCAGAAATTCCTCCGGTTTCTTTGGAAGGGTACCCAGTGGGAGTTTGCATGCCTCCCATTTGCAATAGCAAGTGCCCCCAGAGTCTTTACCAAGATTCTGAAACCGGTAATAGGTCTGTTAAGAAAGCAAGGAATTCGTCTGATCATTTATTTAGACGATTTTTTACTGATGTCCTCCACCAAAGAAACTCTAACATACCATGTCTCATTGACAGTCACCCTTCTAGAGATGTTAGGGTTTGTGGTCAATTACCAAAAATCCCAGCTAAATCCTACACAGTCAATAGAGTTTCTGGGTTTCCGTATAAATTCAGTTACGTTAAACATCAGCCTTCCCTTGGACAAAGTAAAGAGTATCAGAAGAGAGTGTCAGAAAGTTCTGGAAAATCCAGACATCACGATCAGGGAGCTAGCTCGGCTCCTAGGGAAACTAAGTGCTTCTATCCAGGCAGTGTTCCCAGCACCCCTTCATTATCGTTACATCCAAGCAGTCAAAAACCGCAGTCTAACTCTTCATGGGGGCTACGAGTCCCCAGTATGCTGGACAGAGGAAGCCCTCGAGGAACTAAAATGGTGGAGAGACCACCTTTCTGCTTGGAACGGGAGAGCAATTTTAAGAACCCCTCCTCTTTTGACAATCGAAACAGATGCTTCCTCAGTGGGATGGGGAGCATGTTGTGGAAACTTCCAGACCAGAGGGCTTTGGTCTCAGTCAGAAAGGCTATTACACATAAATTGTTTAGAACTTCTAGCAGGCGGTTTTGCCCTGAAGTCATTTCTAAAAAACAAGTGCAGCATCCATGTAAAGTTAATGATGGACAATACAACAGCAATAAGTTATATAAACAAAATGGGCGGGCCAACATCACTGGTCTTGTCAAGCCTAGCCTTCGAACTTTGGCAGTGGTGTCTAGAACGGGCTATTACAGTCCAAGCTCACCATTTGCCGGGGCAACTAAACATTGTGGCCGATTTCGAATCCCGAGCTCATCCAGATTCCAGCGACTGGCAACTGGAAAAATCCATCTTTCAGGGGATCAACAACAAATGGGGCCCCTTCACAATAGATCTTTTTGCAAGCAGACTGACAACACAGTTACCCAGGTTTGTGAGTTGGAAGCCAGATCCAGAGACAGAGGCAGAGGCAGTGGATGCCTTTACTCTGGATTGGAACCAGCTCAAGGGATACGCATTCCCTCCATTTGCCCTGATAGGGTGGTGTCTAAAGCAAGTTCTGCGACAGTCAGTATCTCAGTTGACAATTGTGACTCCAGTGTGGGAAACCCAACCATGGTACCCATTGTTGTTAGAAATGACAATAGACAATCCCATATTGCTCCCATCGTTCCCAGGGCTACTGAGACGAGAGAACGAGTTACATCCTCTTGCTCACCTTCAACTAGCCGCATGGCTAGTCTCAGGAGTCGATACGAAGGTACAACAGTTTCACTGCCAGCTCAAAGCCTGCTCCTGGCTGCATAGAGAACCAGGACTGAAAAAACTTATTCTTCAGCCTGGAGAAAGTGGACTTGTTGATGTCGTGAACAACAAGTCAATCCCCTTTCAGCATCTTTAGATTCAGTTTTAAACTTCCTGGCCAGTCAATTTGAAGCAGGCCTGGAATATCGTACTCTAAATGTGTATCGCTCAGCTTTGTCTGCAACACAGCCACAAATTGAAGGTTACAATGTTGGGGAACATCCCCTTGTAGTTCAGCTATTAAAAGGGATTTTCAATTCCCGTCCACCAGTACCAAGATACACATCTACATGGGATGTTAGCAAAGTTACGAGTTATTTGGAAGGTTTGGGTTCGAATGAGCAACTATCATTAAAGCAACTTAGTAAAAAACTGGCATTTTTGCTTGCTATTACTTCTGCGGAGAGGGGCTCTGAATTAATAGCCCATGATTTACGTTTCAAACGATTTCATCCAGAAGGTGTTTCTTTTAACCTCCCAGAACTTACTAAAGGGGTTCGGGTTGGAAAACCTTTAAAGACCTCCTTTCACTCTAATTTCCCAGAAAATGAGTTGCTATGCCCATGCTCATGTCTTAAAGAGTATGAAACGCGTACACTGGCCTTTAGGCCAGAATCCGTTTCTGAACCAAACAGGTTATTTCTCTCTGTAAATAACCCTCATAAGCCTGTGAGTTCTGCTACCCTGTCTCATTGGGTTAAGAACTGTCTGTTGGAAGCGGGAATTGATAGCAAAGTGTTCAAGGCTCACTCCACTCGTGGAGCAGCTACTTCTGCAGCACTGAGAGCAGGCATCTCTATTCCAGAAATAGTCCGCCTAGCTGATTGGACAAATGAGACCACTTTCACGAAGTTTTATTATCGTCCTGTTTGGAATGCTAGTGTTGGCCGCTCTGTTTTAGCTAGTGCTGCAGTTGAACCAGGGTCTTGAAGCTTTGAACATACATTGTTATATCGAGACGAGTATTATGATGTACAATTAGAGATTATGCAAGGGCTGCTTGCAGCCTGAAGTATAAGTATAATTGTACGAATAATAGGAGGCGAGATATAACAATGTAACTCCCTCCCGCCGCTTCCCTTTTATGTATGTTTAATGTTGATGTTCTACTTTCTTTACAGATTGCTAGCCATTACCAGTTGTTACGCTCCACAAAAAGGCGAGGGTACTAAGGGGCGCCGGCAGATATAGCAGGGTGGCCTCGTTTTGAGTTTTAAGCTGTTTTTTCAGAGTTGTAAGCTTTAAAAATGCTGTCATTGAAGCAAAATAAAGGCATTTACATTGTTATATCTCGCCTCCTATTATTCGTACAATTATACTTATACTTCAGGCTGCAAGCAGCCCTTGCATAATCTCTAATTAAAAACATAATTTACATCTGTTTAAGAATACAAAATATTGTACCTTTATGTAAAGTCTCAATCTATTCTTAAGAACGTCTACATTTTCTGACTTAGCAATTTCTTCAGGCGAATTATTCCGTGTATCAATTTTGCGCATTTGGAAAAAATATTTATAACTATTTATAGTTGCGACATAAATTTAAAACGGTGGTTACCTCTTAAATGTCGAGAAACGTGTAAAAAGGTAAAGAATGTTGAGAGATCTAGAACATTTATTTGTTTACTGTTGAAGAGCAAACCTAGGACAGAACAGCAAACGAAGCAAGAAATCATCTTTGACGGCAAAATGCACGTACCATTTTATCAATGTTTACATCATCGCTTTTTATCTTTTGTCTGCCTTGGTGAAAAACACTGTCAGATTACAACTATAGAAGCTTCACGCAGCTTTGTGTCAATCCCGAAAAATGAAAGAAATTTTGATTATGCATGAACTTTCGCAAATATACAATGAAAATCCACAGTTAATAAGGGATGAAATATATGATTTACCGTAGTTACTCAAATAAACGTCCACCTCGAACAATTAAGCGCCCACCCTCAGAGCCTAAACTTTTAAAACAAGAAAAAAACACGGTATTTCTTTTAACACTTAAAAAAGCCTACCTAGGGACAACGCAGTGGGGATCCGGAATTTTGTCGCCAAATGTGTATGGAAGATAAGATGGTAAGAGACGAGCGTCAGGACGAGCGGGGAATAATGAGGGTAGCGGGCGCTGGTTAGCTTCAGCTTTAAAAATTCATGTTTGGATGAAAAGGAATAGATCGCAGCAAATTTGAAACTAGCGTGTTCTTCAGTTTTAATTTGTTCCAATCATTCTACGAGCTAAAGTAACGTGGATTTCTCTTCACTTTAGAATTCGACCAAGGAGGCGACACTGCTAAGAAATGACATGCTTAGTTTAAATTTAAGTCAGAATTAATCGTGCAGATTTACAAAGCTTCTGCATACTGCATTAAGAACGAATGCGGGAGTTGTGAAAGTCAAGCACGATCGCCTTCACATGGTTTTACGGTAAATCAGAGCAAAACATCACCACTAACCTTTCTCACTAAAATCCACGCGATAAAGGCGACTCCTGTTCATTTAATTAAGTTTTTCGTGGCGCAATAGAGTACCGAAGTGTGACGTCACGTTACCATGGGCACGATTTGAGTGGTTCTAAACAAAGAGCATTCGAACCAACATGGCGGACATAACGATAACTTCTCTTACTTCTTTCTTTTCTGGTGAGCCGAAATCAATCGAACGTGGTGAAAATCATTACAAATCCGACCATATAGAGTCTTTTCAGTATTCCAATGGAATGATTATAGGATTGGTACATGCCAGTATGAAGGACAAGTCTTACAAGGTCACGGTAATTAAACTCACAAGTTCGGAACACTCGTAATCGTTTGTATAAGACTTTAATGTTCCCTATGTTTACTTTGCAATACAGGTTTCTCTTCATGGGAATGAAATAAAGTCTGCTAAGTGCGAATGTCCCCGTGGAAACTATAAATGTAGCCATGCCGCGGCACTTATTATCTATGGAATCCATAATCTTAGCCGAACAGATGTAGAATGCAAATGGAAAAAGCCCAGGGCCCCAAACCAAGTGAAATCCGTAGAAGAGTTATATCCTTGCTCAAAGGAGTATAATTGCCTTAAAAGAGAAGTAAACGAAGAGGATCGTTCCTGGTTCTACCAAGAACTGAAAAAGTACGGCAACTTTACCGGCACTTTGTAGCTTCTCTCTCCAGAGCCTGAAAAGAACAACGCCCTGCCTGCGAATCACTGGGTGTCCGGAAACCTAAGACCTAAGACCTAAGACCTAAGACCTAAGACCCGGAAAACTAAGACCCGGAAAACTAAGACCCGGAACACTAAGACCCGGAAACCTAAGACCCGGAAAACTAAGACCCGGAAAACTAAGAACCGGAAAACTAAGACCCTGTTTTTTTTTAAGGGAAATCATCAAATTTCAGCTTAAATGGTAAAATAAATAAAATAGATGCACCCATACTTACAAATAACAATTTAGTTGTGTTTTTCTTGTGTTTGGGAAACGGAACTATTTCCGGTTGTCGCCGTGTGTCGATAAACTACCGTTGTATAAAGTAGACAAAGCACTGCTTTTTACAAAGTCGGGGGCAGATTTAGTGACAACTATGACTAGTATAAAGTAGACAAAGCACTGCTTCGCTTCAGTTCGCAAACTTACGTACACAGTGTCCCTAAAGACCGCTGGAAACAATGGCGCTGTGTTAGCATGGGAGTGAAACACTAAATTGCTTCATAATTGAATTAAAAATTCATAATATCTTCAAAAATTAACTCCCGTGTGAGCGTTAGCCGTTTAAACTTGTGTTTGTATGCTTGATGAATTTACGTTGTCTAGACTATCAGAAAACACTAAAAAAAATAATATTCCCCGATTTATAAAATCATAAACAAAAATGTAACTTTATTCGTATTAATATGTTGTAAGAATCACTTGCAAAAATCTTGCCTTAACGCGCCTGCCATCCACACAATAGAATTTAGTTGTGTACTTTGAAGATGGAAGCTTTTCAACTCGATTGTTGGCATCAGGGTACATCCCTGATTTGCATTCCTGATTTGCATTTGCAAAGATTTGCACACGCTACTGGGAAATGCAGGACACAACTCTTGTCATTTTCGTGTTAAAACGAACACCTCGGTAAAATAAATGTTTACTCCAAGCAGGGTGCAAAGAAAATTAATTTTACAGATTGCCCTTCGGGCAAGCTGTAACCAACATCTACCAGCCCGAAAAACATTTTTTACGAGAATGAAAAAATAATTATTAATTATTCTTTTCTTAATTACATTGTAAGTTTAAAAAATTACTGCCTTCATTTATTCACTACAATCAGCTGTAATTACTTAACAAAAGAAATAAATAACCGTAAAAGTGTGAACTATAAGTAGACCTGGTCCAACGCAACACGTGAATGACTAACATACATTTGAGACATTTTACAATTTAGAAGAACATTTTTTACGAAAACAACGGCGTTGAAACCAAAGTTCTCAATCGACACACTAAATGACAACGCGAAAAGCTGCCAGTGAAAGCGCTACATTCTGCAATTTGCCGCCAAGAGAAAATTCCCGCGGGAGTATTTCTTAGCCGTCGACAGGGGAGATGTTTATATGATTAAAGGATATAAAAATTTGAAATCTTTCATCAGTTTGCTTCTCATTCAAAAGTAGTGCATTCAGAAGATCATTTTTCTGAAGAAGGTTTGTTTAGAAGTCGGTTTTCCAAGTCAAGTGTCAAGTTTAAGGGAAAGTGGAAAGTGCGAGTGCTGAGTCACGCATCAGTGAGCAAATATTATGCAGACAAAACTTATGCAAATTTGTGGTCCATAGCACGGAGTCTTCAGTTCCACTTCTCGGCTTTCTTCGCTTCAATTTTGTCTGTTTTCCACAGCACGGAGTCTTTCCGCTTCTCGGCTTTCTTCGCTAAAATTTTGTCTGTTTTCCACAGCACGAAGTCTTTCCGCTTCTCGGCATTCTTCGCTACAATTTTGTCTGTTTTCCACAGCACGGAATCTTTCCGCTTCTCGGCGTTCTTCGTTAACATTTTGTCTATTTTCTCGAGCCCGGACTCTTTCTGCTTGTCGGCGTTCTTCGCTATAATTTCGTCTTCTTTCTCTTTCCCGAGCGCGCCTTCTTCGGCGATCTACTTCGCTCATTCTTCCTCAGTATAATTCTTGCTCTCTTTCCCGTTGCTCTTCAGCTGAACCCTGTGTGCTGCAAATTATATTTTCTCTGCTATTGTTTGTTGACATAGCAATAGAAATTGTTTCGTTTATCCTTTAGAAAAACTTTAACAGTGTAGAGTAGTAATATTGTGTCTCAAAAGACAATGAACTGAAAATTTCTTTTTCAGTCGTCAACGCAATTTCCCGCCAAAAATATGCGGGCTACCAGAACAGCTTCCAAATAAATCACGTCACCTCGATGAGTTGACACATGAGCCCACAATATGGTCATGTGATGTTGGTCAGTGGCTATCCCGTTTTGACAGCTGTCAATTGACCATATTGTGAATGTCCAATATAAAAGATGTGGATTTGCCAAGACAAGCCTGAGATACCCCTCCCTTCCTTTTGCTAGTCTCCCCTACCCTACCCGTACAATCTGTAGACGCGTACGTACGTACGTACGTACGCTCGGTCAGTCACGTGACAACCAAAAGAAAAGAGGTTGACCATATTCCATGAGTATGGGGCTCTGCTCCACGCGCGCTTCGCGCGCGGGAGCCCCGCTATTATAATTTTGCTGACCAGGTAATGGTTCTTCCGTTGAGTCGCGAGCTAGATGTTTTTTTTTGATGATTTATTTGAGCTATCGAATCTTCTTTAAGTAGTTGCGTACACCAGGCGTATTTAATAACTTTAGTGACAACATTTTCAATGTGTGAGGGTCTGTGTGAGGAGCTCCGCTTTTAGGCTTGCCTAAATCTATTTAATAGTTTATTCACAATTCCATTAAAAAGTCGTTAGCCCTTTTCTAGTTTGTCACCTCCTAGCTTATAATAATTGTACATCATAATACTCGTCTCGATATAACAATGTAAATGCCTTTATTTTGCTTCAATGACAGCATTTTTAAAGCTTACAACTCTGAAAAAACAGCTTAAAACTCAAAACAAGGCCACCCTGCTATATCTGCCGGCGCCCCTTACTACCCTCGCCTTTTTGCTTCGCTCAACATGGCAGCAACGGGTGGAACAGACGCCGATGTCCAAATAATCGCCCAGAATCCAGAGTCATCTCAAGGTAAATCCATGAATTCTGACAGAAATAATACAGCAGAGGTTATTTCCAAAATGATTCAGAGCCAATTAGCAGCGATGCTGCCCACTATGATTCACGAAACGCTTGCAAAGAACAACCTCGAGGGAACTGCCTCGAGCTCACAAACTTTGAACACCAGTTCAAATTCGCTTCCCCGGTTGGCCGCCGGGTCATCACAAGGCTCAAATGATTCTGTAGCTGGCCGGTTAGCCGCCGGGTCAACACAAGGCTTAAATAATGGTCACGTTGAAATCAGTGACCCACCTTTGAAGAAAGCAAAGGTGTCAGAGGCAAACGAGGATGTCAGTGATGATCTCACAATTCCCGCTGGACGTTGGGAGGCGTCCGAGGAACTGTCGAGCTTTCTAGACGTTATGTTTGCGAATAAACCGCTGTCTGTGTACGGCAAGAAACAAATTACGAAAGATTTTCCTCGTCCCAATGTTGAGTCAGCGTTTACTCCAGTGCTTGACGACTATTTAGGCTCCCTTGTTACTGGAGCGAAAGGAGTTGACAAAGAAACAAAGAAATTCCAAGACCAGCTCTTGGACATTGTTGGCCCAGTAAGCATGGCCTTTGAACACGTCTCCAACTGGGACGAAAGCGAGGATAATCCAGGTTCTGTTATTCTATCCACACAAGATGTAGGTGGCCTGTATACATGTTTGTCCAAGGCCCTTACTCTACTGGGATCTGTCAATGCCCAGTATAAAGTTCATAGACGGAAACAAGTGTTGGATAAACTGAACCCTCAGATGAGCTCATTAGCTTCTGAGCCATTCCCAGAGGCAGGCAAAAATCTGTTTGGTCCATCCTTTGAAGAAAAAGTGAAGAAAAGGAATGAAACAGTGAAGATCCTTTCTAAGGCAGCCCCTAAGAAGCCAAACATGCAGTTTTTTCGAAGAGGGACCTCCTCCCAATTCAGGCCAGGGCGAGGGGGTCAGTTTCCTGGAAGATGGTCCAATCACCTACCAAGCTTCCCAACCAGAGGAAAAAGCTCATATTTCAGGGGCGGGGGCCGGAGCAGGGGAAGGTTCTCAACTGCTCAACCAGGTCAGAACTATGTTCCACCCCAAAGTTCCCAGTAGCAGTTGCAAGCCAAACAAATGCAGGTATGCTACCATTAAAAGAGAATTTAAACCTTCCATTAGTAAAGTCGTTTTTAAGCAGTTTAGGCCTTTCTACAATAGAAGCCAGCCACTTACCCACAGCAGGTCGTTTACAACACTTCATAGAAAACTGGCAAGCAGTAACAAACGACCCTTGGGTGCTTTCAGCTATTTCAGGGTACCATATTCCCTTCACAATCTTACCACACCACACCTCTCACAGAGTATCGAGGGAGGACGAAAATTTGATAGACAAAGAACTAGGAGAGCTTATTCAAAAACAGGCAATCCATCTGGTTTCAGAACACGATTACAACGTGGGATTTGTCAGCAACCTGTTGTAATCCCCAAAAAGGGAGGCGGACAAAGACCAGTCTTCAACCTCCGCCAATTAAATCAATTTATCCAATACGAACACTTCAAAATGGAGGGCATACCTATGCTCAAAGACCTACTGAAACCAAACGATTTCATGGCGAAGATCGATTTGAAAGATGCCTATTTTACAGTTCCAATTTGGAAAGGTCACCAGAAATTCCTCCGGTTTCTTTGGAAGGGTACCCAGTGGGAGTTTGCATGCCTCCCATTTGCAATAGCAAGTGCCCCCAGAGTCTTTACCAAGATTCTGAAACCGGTAATAGGTCTGTTAAGAAAGCAAGGAATTCGTCTGATCATTTATTTAGACGATTTTTTACTGATGTCCTCCACCAAAGAAACTCTAACATACCATGTCTCATTGACAGTCACCCTTCTAGAGATGTTAGGGTTTGTGGTCAATTACCAAAAATCCCAGCTAAATCCTACACAGTCAATAGAGTTTCTGGGTTTCCGTATAAATTCAGTTACGTTAAACATCAGCCTTCCCTTGGACAAAGTAAAGAGTATCAGAAGAGAGTGTCAGAAAGTTCTGGAAAATCCAGACATCACGATCAGGGAGCTAGCTCGGCTCCTAGGGAAACTAAGTGCTTCTATCCAGGCAGTGTTCCCAGCACCCCTTCATTATCGTTACATCCAAGCAGTCAAAAACCGCAGTCTAACTCTTCATGGGGGCTACGAGTCCCCAGTATGCTGGACAGAGGAAGCCCTCGAGGAACTAAAATGGTGGAGAGACCACCTTTCTGCTTGGAACGGGAGAGCAATTTTAAGAACCCCTCCTCTTTTGACAATCGAAACAGATGCTTCCTCAGTGGGATGGGGAGCATGTTGTGGAAACTTCCAGACCAGAGGGCTTTGGTCTCAGTCAGAAAGGCTATTACACATAAATTGTTTAGAACTTCTAGCAGGCGGTTTTGCCCTGAAGTCATTTCTAAAAAACAAGTGCAGCATCCATGTAAAGTTAATGATGGACAATACAACAGCAATAAGTTATATAAACAAAATGGGCGGGCCAACATCACTGGTCTTGTCAAGCCTAGCCTTCGAACTTTGGCAGTGGTGTCTAGAACGGGCTATTACAGTCCAAGCTCACCATTTGCCGGGGCAACTAAACATTGTGGCCGATTTCGAATCCCGAGCTCATCCAGATTCCAGCGACTGGCAACTGGAAAAATCCATCTTTCAGGGGATCAACAACAAATGGGGCCCCTTCACAATAGATCTTTTTGCAAGCAGACTGACAACACAGTTACCCAGGTTTGTGAGTTGGAAGCCAGATCCAGAGACAGAGGCAGAGGCAGTGGATGCCTTTACTCTGGATTGGAACCAGCTCAAGGGATACGCATTCCCTCCATTTGCCCTGATAGGGTGGTGTCTAAAGCAAGTTCTGCGACAGTCAGTATCTCAGTTGACAATTGTGACTCCAGTGTGGGAAACCCAACCATGGTACCCATTGTTGTTAGAAATGACAATAGACAATCCCATATTGCTCCCATCGTTCCCAGGGCTACTGAGACGAGAGAACGAGTTACATCCTCTTGCTCACCTTCAACTAGCCGCATGGCTAGTCTCAGGAGTCGATACGAAGGTACAACAGTTTCACTGCCAGCTCAAAGCCTGCTCCTGGCTGCATAGAGAACCAGGACTGAAAAAACTTATTCTTCAGCCTGGAGAAAGTGGACTTGTTGATGTCGTGAACAACAAGTCAATCCCCTTTCAGCATCTTTAGATTCAGTTTTAAACTTCCTGGCCAGTCAATTTGAAGCAGGCCTGGAATATCGTACTCTAAATGTGTATCGCTCAGCTTTGTCTGCAACACAGCCACAAATTGAAGGTTACAATGTTGGGGAACATCCCCTTGTAGTTCAGCTATTAAAAGGGATTTTCAATTCCCGTCCACCAGTACCAAGATACACATCTACATGGGATGTTAGCAAAGTTACGAGTTATTTGGAAGGTTTGGGTTCGAATGAGCAACTATCATTAAAGCAACTTAGTAAAAAACTGGCATTTTTGCTTGCTATTACTTCTGCGGAGAGGGGCTCTGAATTAATAGCCCATGATTTACGTTTCAAACGATTTCATCCAGAAGGTGTTTCTTTTAACCTCCCAGAACTTACTAAAGGGGTTCGGGTTGGAAAACCTTTAAAGACCTCCTTTCACTCTAATTTCCCAGAAAATGAGTTGCTATGCCCATGCTCATGTCTTAAAGAGTATGAAACGCGTACACTGGCCTTTAGGCCAGAATCCGTTTCTGAACCAAACAGGTTATTTCTCTCTGTAAATAACCCTCATAAGCCTGTGAGTTCTGCTACCCTGTCTCATTGGGTTAAGAACTGTCTGTTGGAAGCGGGAATTGATAGCAAAGTGTTCAAGGCTCACTCCACTCGTGGAGCAGCTACTTCTGCAGCACTGAGAGCAGGCATCTCTATTCCAGAAATAGTCCGCCTAGCTGATTGGACAAATGAGACCACTTTCACGAAGTTTTATTATCGTCCTGTTTGGAATGCTAGTGTTGGCCGCTCTGTTTTAGCTAGTGCTGCAGTTGAACCAGGGTCTTGAAGCTTTGAACATACATTGTTATATCGAGACGAGTATTATGATGTACAATTAGAGATTATGCAAGGGCTGCTTGCAGCCTGAAGTATAAGTATAATTGTACGAATAATAGGAGGCGAGATATAACAATGTAACTCCCTCCCGCCGCTTCCCTTTTATGTATGTTTAATGTTGATGTTCTACTTTCTTTACAGATTGCTAGCCATTACCAGTTGTTACGCTCCACAAAAAGGCGAGGGTACTAAGGGGCGCCGGCAGATATAGCAGGGTGGCCTCGTTTTGAGTTTTAAGCTGTTTTTTCAGAGTTGTAAGCTTTAAAAATGCTGTCATTGAAGCAAAATAAAGGCATTTACATTGTTATATCTCGCCTCCTATTATTCGTACAATTATACTTATACTTCAGGCTGCAAGCAGCCCTTGCATAATCTCTAATTAAAAACATAATTTACATCTGTTTAAGAATACAAAATATTGTACCTTTATGTAAAGTCTCAATCTATTCTTAAGAACGTCTACATTTTCTGACTTAGCAATTTCTTCAGGCGAATTATTCCGTGTATCAATTTTGCGCATTTGGAAAAAATATTTATAACTATTTATAGTTGCGACATAAATTTAAAACGGTGGTTACCTCTTAAATGTCGAGAAACGTGTAAAAAGGTAAAGAATGTTGAGAGATCTAGAACATTTATTTGTTTACTGTTGAAGAGCAAACCTAGGACAGAACAGCAAACGAAGCAAGAAATCATCTTTGACGGCAAAATGCACGTACCATTTTATCAATGTTTACATCATCGCTTTTTATCTTTTGTCTGCCTTGGTGAAAAACACTGTCAGATTACAACTATAGAAGCTTCACGCAGCTTTGTGTCAATCCCGAAAAATGAAAGAAATTTTGATTATGCATGAACTTTCGCAAATATACAATGAAAATCCACAGTTAATAAGGGATGAAATATATGATTTACCGTAGTTACTCAAATAAACGTCCACCTCGAACAATTAAGCGCCCACCCTCAGAGCCTAAACTTTTAAAACAAGAAAAAAACACGGTATTTCTTTTAACACTTAAAAAAGCCTACCTAGGGACAACGCAGTGGGGATCCGGAATTTTGTCGCCAAATGTGTATGGAAGATAAGATGGTAAGAGACGAGCGTCAGGACGAGCGGGGAATAATGAGGGTAGCGGGCGCTGGTTAGCTTCAGCTTTAAAAATTCATGTTTGGATGAAAAGGAATAGATCGCAGCAAATTTGAAACTAGCGTGTTCTTCAGTTTTAATTTGTTCCAATCATTCTACGAGCTAAAGTAACGTGGATTTCTCTTCACTTTAGAATTCGACCAAGGAGGCGACACTGCTAAGAAATGACATGCTTAGTTTAAATTTAAGTCAGAATTAATCGTGCAGATTTACAAAGCTTCTGCATACTGCATTAAGAACGAATGCGGGAGTTGTGAAAGTCAAGCACGATCGCCTTCACATGGTTTTACGGTAAATCAGAGCAAAACATCACCACTAACCTTTCTCACTAAAATCCACGCGATAAAGGCGACTCCTGTTCATTTAATTAAGTTTTTCTCGATGAGTTGACACATGAGCCCACAATATGGTCATGTGATGTTGGTCAGTGGCTATCCCGTTTTGACAGCTGTCAATTGACCATATTGTGAATGTCCAATATAAAAGATGTGGATTTGCCAAGACAAGCCTGAGATACCCCTCCCTTCCTTTTGCTAGTCTCCCCTACCCTACCCGTACAATCTGTAGACGCGTACGTACGTACGTACGTACGCTCGGTCAGTCACGTGACAACCAAAAGAAAAGAGGTTGACCATATTCCATGAGTATGGGGCTCTGCTCCACGCGCGCTTCGCGCGCGGGAGCCCCGCTATTATAATTTTGCTGACCAGGTAATGGTTCTTCCGTTGAGTCGCGAGCTAGATGTTTTTTTTTGATGATTTATTTGAGCTATCGAATCTTCTTTAAGTAGTTGCGTACACCAGGCGTATTTAATAACTTTAGTGACAACATTTTCAATGTGTGAGGGTCTGTGTGAGGAGCTCCGCTTTTAGGCTTGCCTAAATCTATTTAATAGTTTATTCACAATTCCATTAAAAAGTCGTTAGCCCTTTTCTAGTTTGTCACCTCCTAGCTTATAATAATTGTACATCATAATACTCGTCTCGATATAACAATGTAAATGCCTTTATTTTGCTTCAATGACAGCATTTTTAAAGCTTACAACTCTGAAAAAACAGCTTAAAACTCAAAACAAGGCCACCCTGCTATATCTGCCGGCGCCCCTTACTACCCTCGCCTTTTTGCTTCGCTCAACATGGCAGCAACGGGTGGAACAGACGCCGATGTCCAAATAATCGCCCAGAATCCAGAGTCATCTCAAGGTAAATCCATGAATTCTGACAGAAATAATACAGCAGAGGTTATTTCCAAAATGATTCAGAGCCAATTAGCAGCGATGCTGCCCACTATGATTCACGAAACGCTTGCAAAGAACAACCTCGAGGGAACTGCCTCGAGCTCACAAACTTTGAACACCAGTTCAAATTCGCTTCCCCGGTTGGCCGCCGGGTCATCACAAGGCTCAAATGATTCTGTAGCTGGCCGGTTAGCCGCCGGGTCAACACAAGGCTTAAATAATGGTCACGTTGAAATCAGTGACCCACCTTTGAAGAAAGCAAAGGTGTCAGAGGCAAACGAGGATGTCAGTGATGATCTCACAATTCCCGCTGGACGTTGGGAGGCGTCCGAGGAACTGTCGAGCTTTCTAGACGTTATGTTTGCGAATAAACCGCTGTCTGTGTACGGCAAGAAACAAATTACGAAAGATTTTCCTCGTCCCAATGTTGAGTCAGCGTTTACTCCAGTGCTTGACGACTATTTAGGCTCCCTTGTTACTGGAGCGAAAGGAGTTGACAAAGAAACAAAGAAATTCCAAGACCAGCTCTTGGACATTGTTGGCCCAGTAAGCATGGCCTTTGAACACGTCTCCAACTGGGACGAAAGCGAGGATAATCCAGGTTCTGTTATTCTATCCACACAAGATGTAGGTGGCCTGTATACATGTTTGTCCAAGGCCCTTACTCTACTGGGATCTGTCAATGCCCAGTATAAAGTTCATAGACGGAAACAAGTGTTGGATAAACTGAACCCTCAGATGAGCTCATTAGCTTCTGAGCCATTCCCAGAGGCAGGCAAAAATCTGTTTGGTCCATCCTTTGAAGAAAAAGTGAAGAAAAGGAATGAAACAGTGAAGATCCTTTCTAAGGCAGCCCCTAAGAAGCCAAACATGCAGTTTTTTCGAAGAGGGACCTCCTCCCAATTCAGGCCAGGGCGAGGGGGTCAGTTTCCTGGAAGATGGTCCAATCACCTACCAAGCTTCCCAACCAGAGGAAAAAGCTCATATTTCAGGGGCGGGGGCCGGAGCAGGGGAAGGTTCTCAACTGCTCAACCAGGTCAGAACTATGTTCCACCCCAAAGTTCCCAGTAGCAGTTGCAAGCCAAACAAATGCAGGTATGCTACCATTAAAAGAGAATTTAAACCTTCCATTAGTAAAGTCGTTTTTAAGCAGTTTAGGCCTTTCTACAATAGAAGCCAGCCACTTACCCACAGCAGGTCGTTTACAACACTTCATAGAAAACTGGCAAGCAGTAACAAACGACCCTTGGGTGCTTTCAGCTATTTCAGGGTACCATATTCCCTTCACAATCTTACCACACCACACCTCTCACAGAGTATCGAGGGAGGACGAAAATTTGATAGACAAAGAACTAGGAGAGCTTATTCAAAAACAGGCAATCCATCTGGTTTCAGAACACGATTACAACGTGGGATTTGTCAGCAACCTGTTGTAATCCCCAAAAAGGGAGGCGGACAAAGACCAGTCTTCAACCTCCGCCAATTAAATCAATTTATCCAATACGAACACTTCAAAATGGAGGGCATACCTATGCTCAAAGACCTACTGAAACCAAACGATTTCATGGCGAAGATCGATTTGAAAGATGCCTATTTTACAGTTCCAATTTGGAAAGGTCACCAGAAATTCCTCCGGTTTCTTTGGAAGGGTACCCAGTGGGAGTTTGCATGCCTCCCATTTGCAATAGCAAGTGCCCCCAGAGTCTTTACCAAGATTCTGAAACCGGTAATAGGTCTGTTAAGAAAGCAAGGAATTCGTCTGATCATTTATTTAGACGATTTTTTACTGATGTCCTCCACCAAAGAAACTCTAACATACCATGTCTCATTGACAGTCACCCTTCTAGAGATGTTAGGGTTTGTGGTCAATTACCAAAAATCCCAGCTAAATCCTACACAGTCAATAGAGTTTCTGGGTTTCCGTATAAATTCAGTTACGTTAAACATCAGCCTTCCCTTGGACAAAGTAAAGAGTATCAGAAGAGAGTGTCAGAAAGTTCTGGAAAATCCAGACATCACGATCAGGGAGCTAGCTCGGCTCCTAGGGAAACTAAGTGCTTCTATCCAGGCAGTGTTCCCAGCACCCCTTCATTATCGTTACATCCAAGCAGTCAAAAACCGCAGTCTAACTCTTCATGGGGGCTACGAGTCCCCAGTATGCTGGACAGAGGAAGCCCTCGAGGAACTAAAATGGTGGAGAGACCACCTTTCTGCTTGGAACGGGAGAGCAATTTTAAGAACCCCTCCTCTTTTGACAATCGAAACAGATGCTTCCTCAGTGGGATGGGGAGCATGTTGTGGAAACTTCCAGACCAGAGGGCTTTGGTCTCAGTCAGAAAGGCTATTACACATAAATTGTTTAGAACTTCTAGCAGGCGGTTTTGCCCTGAAGTCATTTCTAAAAAACAAGTGCAGCATCCATGTAAAGTTAATGATGGACAATACAACAGCAATAAGTTATATAAACAAAATGGGCGGGCCAACATCACTGGTCTTGTCAAGCCTAGCCTTCGAACTTTGGCAGTGGTGTCTAGAACGGGCTATTACAGTCCAAGCTCACCATTTGCCGGGGCAACTAAACATTGTGGCCGATTTCGAATCCCGAGCTCATCCAGATTCCAGCGACTGGCAACTGGAAAAATCCATCTTTCAGGGGATCAACAACAAATGGGGCCCCTTCACAATAGATCTTTTTGCAAGCAGACTGACAACACAGTTACCCAGGTTTGTGAGTTGGAAGCCAGATCCAGAGACAGAGGCAGAGGCAGTGGATGCCTTTACTCTGGATTGGAACCAGCTCAAGGGATACGCATTCCCTCCATTTGCCCTGATAGGGTGGTGTCTAAAGCAAGTTCTGCGACAGTCAGTATCTCAGTTGACAATTGTGACTCCAGTGTGGGAAACCCAACCATGGTACCCATTGTTGTTAGAAATGACAATAGACAATCCCATATTGCTCCCATCGTTCCCAGGGCTACTGAGACGAGAGAACGAGTTACATCCTCTTGCTCACCTTCAACTAGCCGCATGGCTAGTCTCAGGAGTCGATACGAAGGTACAACAGTTTCACTGCCAGCTCAAAGCCTGCTCCTGGCTGCATAGAGAACCAGGACTGAAAAAACTTATTCTTCAGCCTGGAGAAAGTGGACTTGTTGATGTCGTGAACAACAAGTCAATCCCCTTTCAGCATCTTTAGATTCAGTTTTAAACTTCCTGGCCAGTCAATTTGAAGCAGGCCTGGAATATCGTACTCTAAATGTGTATCGCTCAGCTTTGTCTGCAACACAGCCACAAATTGAAGGTTACAATGTTGGGGAACATCCCCTTGTAGTTCAGCTATTAAAAGGGATTTTCAATTCCCGTCCACCAGTACCAAGATACACATCTACATGGGATGTTAGCAAAGTTACGAGTTATTTGGAAGGTTTGGGTTCGAATGAGCAACTATCATTAAAGCAACTTAGTAAAAAACTGGCATTTTTGCTTGCTATTACTTCTGCGGAGAGGGGCTCTGAATTAATAGCCCATGATTTACGTTTCAAACGATTTCATCCAGAAGGTGTTTCTTTTAACCTCCCAGAACTTACTAAAGGGGTTCGGGTTGGAAAACCTTTAAAGACCTCCTTTCACTCTAATTTCCCAGAAAATGAGTTGCTATGCCCATGCTCATGTCTTAAAGAGTATGAAACGCGTACACTGGCCTTTAGGCCAGAATCCGTTTCTGAACCAAACAGGTTATTTCTCTCTGTAAATAACCCTCATAAGCCTGTGAGTTCTGCTACCCTGTCTCATTGGGTTAAGAACTGTCTGTTGGAAGCGGGAATTGATAGCAAAGTGTTCAAGGCTCACTCCACTCGTGGAGCAGCTACTTCTGCAGCACTGAGAGCAGGCATCTCTATTCCAGAAATAGTCCGCCTAGCTGATTGGACAAATGAGACCACTTTCACGAAGTTTTATTATCGTCCTGTTTGGAATGCTAGTGTTGGCCGCTCTGTTTTAGCTAGTGCTGCAGTTGAACCAGGGTCTTGAAGCTTTGAACATACATTGTTATATCGAGACGAGTATTATGATGTACAATTAGAGATTATGCAAGGGCTGCTTGCAGCCTGAAGTATAAGTATAATTGTACGAATAATAGGAGGCGAGATATAACAATGTAACTCCCTCCCGCCGCTTCCCTTTTATGTATGTTTAATGTTGATGTTCTACTTTCTTTACAGATTGCTAGCCATTACCAGTTGTTACGCTCCACAAAAAGGCGAGGGTACTAAGGGGCGCCGGCAGATATAGCAGGGTGGCCTCGTTTTGAGTTTTAAGCTGTTTTTTCAGAGTTGTAAGCTTTAAAAATGCTGTCATTGAAGCAAAATAAAGGCATTTACATTGTTATATCTCGCCTCCTATTATTCGTACAATTATACTTATACTTCAGGCTGCAAGCAGCCCTTGCATAATCTCTAATTAAAAACATAATTTACATCTGTTTAAGAATACAAAATATTGTACCTTTATGTAAAGTCTCAATCTATTCTTAAGAACGTCTACATTTTCTGACTTAGCAATTTCTTCAGGCGAATTATTCCGTGTATCAATTTTGCGCATTTGGAAAAAATATTTATAACTATTTATAGTTGCGACATAAATTTAAAACGGTGGTTACCTCTTAAATGTCGAGAAACGTGTAAAAAGGTAAAGAATGTTGAGAGATCTAGAACATTTATTTGTTTACTGTTGAAGAGCAAACCTAGGACAGAACAGCAAACGAAGCAAGAAATCATCTTTGACGGCAAAATGCACGTACCATTTTATCAATGTTTACATCATCGCTTTTTATCTTTTGTCTGCCTTGGTGAAAAACACTGTCAGATTACAACTATAGAAGCTTCACGCAGCTTTGTGTCAATCCCGAAAAATGAAAGAAATTTTGATTATGCATGAACTTTCGCAAATATACAATGAAAATCCACAGTTAATAAGGGATGAAATATATGATTTACCGTAGTTACTCAAATAAACGTCCACCTCGAACAATTAAGCGCCCACCCTCAGAGCCTAAACTTTTAAAACAAGAAAAAAACACGGTATTTCTTTTAACACTTAAAAAAGCCTACCTAGGGACAACGCAGTGGGGATCCGGAATTTTGTCGCCAAATGTGTATGGAAGATAAGATGGTAAGAGACGAGCGTCAGGACGAGCGGGGAATAATGAGGGTAGCGGGCGCTGGTTAGCTTCAGCTTTAAAAATTCATGTTTGGATGAAAAGGAATAGATCGCAGCAAATTTGAAACTAGCGTGTTCTTCAGTTTTAATTTGTTCCAATCATTCTACGAGCTAAAGTAACGTGGATTTCTCTTCACTTTAGAATTCGACCAAGGAGGCGACACTGCTAAGAAATGACATGCTTAGTTTAAATTTAAGTCAGAATTAATCGTGCAGATTTACAAAGCTTCTGCATACTGCATTAAGAACGAATGCGGGAGTTGTGAAAGTCAAGCACGATCGCCTTCACATGGTTTTACGGTAAATCAGAGCAAAACATCACCACTAACCTTTCTCACTAAAATCCACGCGATAACGGCGACTCCTGTTCATTTAATTAAGTTTTTCGTGGCGCAATAGAGTACCGAAGTGTGACGTCACGTTACCATGGGCACGATTTGAGTGGTTCTAAACAAAGAGCATTCGAACCAACATGGCGGACATAACGATAACTTCTCTTACTTCTTTCTTTTCTGGTGAGCCGAAATCAATCGAACGTGGTGAAAATCATTACAAATCCGACCATATAGAGTCTTTTCAGTATTCCAATGGAATGATTATAGGATTGGTACATGCCAGTATGAAGGACAAGTCTTACAAGGTCACGGTAATTAAACTCACAAGTTCGGAACACTCGTAATCGTTTGTATAAGACTTTAATGTTCCCTATGTTTACTTTGCAATACAGGTTTCTCTTCATGGGAATGAAATAAAGTCTGCTAAGTGCGAATGTCCCCGTGGAAACTATAAATGTAGCCATGCCGCGGCACTTATTATCTATGGAATCCATAATCTTAGCCGAACAGATGTAGAATGCAAATGGAAAAAGCCCAGGGCCCCAAACCAAGTGAAATCCGTAGAAGAGTTATATCCTTGCTCAAAGGAGTATAATTGCCTTAAAAGAGAAGTAAACGAAGAGGATCGTTCCTGGTTCTACCAAGAACTGAAAAAGTACGGCAACTTTACCGGCACTTTGTAGCTTCTCTCTCCAGAGCCTGAAAAGAACAACGCCCTGCCTGCGAATCACTGGGTGTCCGGAAACCTAAGACCTAAGACCTAAGACCTAAGACCTAAGACCCGGAAAACTAAGACCCGGAAAACTAAGACCCGGAACACTAAGACCCGGAAACCTAAGACCCGGAAAACTAAGACCCGGAAAACTAAGAACCGGAAAACTAAGACCCTGTTTTTTTTTAAGGGAAATCATCAAATTTCAGCTTAAATGGTAAAATAAATAAAATAGATGCACCCATACTTACAAATAACAATTTAGTTGTGTTTTTCTTGTGTTTGGGAAACGGAACTATTTCCGGTTGTCGCCGTGTGTCGATAAACTACCGTTGTATAAAGTAGACAAAGCACTGCTTTTTACAAAGTCGGGGGCAGATTTAGTGACAACTGTGACTAGTATAAAGTAGACAAAGCACTGCTTCGCTTCAGTTCGCAAACTTACGTACACAGTGTCCCTAAAGACCGCTGGAAACAATGGCGCTGTGTTAGCATGGGAGTGAAACACTAAATTGCTTCATAATTGAATTAAAAATTCATAATATCTTCAAAAATTAACTCCCGTGTGAGCGTTAGCCGTTTAAACTTGTGTTTGTATGCTTGATGAATTTACGTTGTCTAGACTATCAGAAAACACTAAAAAAAATAATATTCCCCGATTTATAAAATCATAAACAAAAATGTAACTTTATTCGTATTAATATGTTGTAAGAATCACTTGCAAAAATCTTGCCTTAACGCGCCTGCCATCCACACAATAGAATTTAGTTGTGTACTTTGAAGATGGAAGCTTTTCAACTCGATTGTTGGCATCAGGGTACATCCATTTTTCTTCGTGGGATAGCACAATGTCGAATGGGATAACAGGTTTCCGGGGAGGAAACTCTTTACCACACTGAAGTCGAGGAAAACAAAACTTCCGAAAATTCGACATCGTTGAATGCGATTAAAAGGCTAGCCCATTTTGATCAGTAGTAACCTACGATGACTACGATCCGGCGTTCTTTCCTCGCGGCGGGAGCGGGAGGAAAGAAACAGATGCTTGTTTATGCACCTATCAATGTTAAGCTGCTGGGGGGGGGAGGCCGGGCATAGGCGGGGGATTTGAACTCAGATCATTTTTTCTGTTCAAATGCCCGACCCCAGGGACGTTATCGCTGGTCAAAAGAGTGCAAATTCCCCATCCCCCCCCTCCAGAAAAAGCTCAAGGCATTGGTCAAACAAGAATTAAAATAGGGATATACAGAAAACAGGCTACTAACGGTTAAAGTCAAAAGTCCCGACCCCCGGGACTCGACGAATGATCAAAAGTCCCTACCACGGGCAGACTTATTACGTCAAATCCCCCGCCTATACCCGGCCTCCCCCCCCCCTGCGGCTTAACATTGATAGGTGCATTAGTTGTATTTTAACATGGTAAAAAGTCTAGAATCTGGACCTTCCTCTGATTGGTCACGAAACAAAAGACAACATTGACCTATATCCTCATCGGTTACATTAATGGAAATGTGACTTCCGGTCTAAAAATATCACGCGCACTATGTCAGCTATAAAGCTGTAGGTGGAGCCGGAGCGATTTTTTGTTATCTTTAAATGCATCTCTCGAGAGATTTCTTCATAAAACACTCAATGATGAACAAGAATTAGTCAGTTTGTTAGTGGTACGAAACAAGTTGAAATCTTAGTTCTGGGTTGGCCGATTTTCGAACTTTTTTGACTATCTATAAAACCGTTAAAGCGTTACGCGCGATAGAAAACAGCCGTGACGGAACTTCAGGCGCCAAATAACTTTTTTGGTGAATTATTTCGACACCTTTTATCTCGAGAGCTTCTGGGATGTATAACTTTAGACACTTCTCTCCAATTGACCGAATCGGTGGCAGTAGTATATAAGGAGGGAATCAAATACGGATTTGTATATAAGCTGTTTTTCAGCGTGTAAAGTCTCCCAAGTATAAAACAAAGGGTGCAGAAATGATGCACCCTTGCCTATTTTCCGATTTAAAGCCCTATTTTAGAAATGAAGCGTTCTTTTCCTATTTCCCGATTTAAAGCATTGTTTTGACTTGTTTCCGACTTCTGAAGATGACCCGAAGATTTCCGAAGATGACCCGAAGATTTCCGAGCGTTTTCCGAAAATTAATGAGCTATTTCAATTTAGACAAATATGCATACTATAAATCTTCGGAAAAACGTTGGCGCAACGCGACGTGCGTGTAAATCTTCAATGTCGGTATCGATGAAGATCCCATATTTGTCATGGAAGAACCCGTAGGACTGACCTCCCAAGGCAAACAAATACGAATTGGTGTGGTGCACGAAGATGACCCGAAGATGACCGAAGATTTCCGAAGATTTTCCGAGCGTTTTCCGAAAATTAATGAGCTATTTCAATTTAGACAAATATGCATACTATAAATCTTCGGAAAAACGTTTCAGTCGGTGAGAAATCCATGGGTGATTAATAGTAGGCGACACAAAAATTATTTCCATTTAGAGAGTGGTGCATCAAAAATATTTCCATAAACATGCTTTCAGTCAAAGAGTTACGCGCTTTGGCAACAAGATACCAGATCCCCGGCCGGTCTACGATGGTCAAAGCTCAACTGCGTCGTGCTTTATTGGCGCACCCTCGAGCGCGCGTGGTGATAGAACGTGCAGATAGGCGGGCGAATTTCAATCTATCGTCCCGCGATGTCGCCCTCGTGTGGTTGAGTGGAGATGCGCGGTTGCGAGAACAGCTTTGTGACGGCACCTTCTATGCCGTCGATGATCAACTCCGGAGGGAGTTTCAGACCCGTGGGTGCCAAGAAAATTAGCGGCACTTCTTGAAAATGTTGGCCGAAGCGGGTATTTCACTTCCGTCATCTCGCGTACAAAGTACTTTTATTATACAGAGGTACGGGTCGCAGAGGTCCGACTGATTTACCGCGAGTGCCAGCTCGCCCACAATCGCTGGTTGGAAAATAGGGGCGGCAAATTTCTCCCTCGTGATGAAACAAGACAGTATTTCTTTGAATTTGTGAGCGATGCCCTCGCCATGTTCGAGCGGCAGGTGGAAGATGTCGAAGAGTTTGGCGCGCCTGAATTCGGAGCAACCATGAATTGGCTGAGCTCGTTGTGGCTCGACTAACCCGACCAGCCTCACTTTTTTCGGTCAGGCAATTAGAGAGTAGCAATCAATAGACCCAAAAATGGATGTAATGGTCGCTGACAGCTTGAAAAAAGAAAACTATTCCTCTACTTACCTCTCGCAGTTAAAACTCTTAGCAACCTCTTTCTTAGAAGACCCTCCAATTTCTCCCCATCCCAACCCAGAAAGCATCGAGGGGTATCTTTCAGCCAGCCCTCGACTTTGCCAGCGTGTGGTTTCGGGTGAGTTTGATCATCTTACATGGAACTTTCCAACCGACCGTCGAAACGAGTGGTATATACCTAGACCAAGATCAAAAACTAGAAGGTCCGCGTTGCAAAAATTGTTGATGAAAGAGTTCGGGCTTGATTTCTTCGAAAGAAAATCGATAGTAAACCTTGTGAATCATATTGAGGACAACTTGAGTTTTGTCTCAGGCTACCGCCGGCGTCCAAAGCTGATATGGCTGTTGAAAGTGATCTTCGAACTCCGAAAGGACCCCGAAAGAGCAGCCCTATGCGACATCTCAAACATTCGACCGACGACGCTTCGAAAATACGAGGATCTATGGTCCAAGCTGAAGTCATCGTTCAACGTGGAAATAACAACCTCCACTTAAGCGAGCTTTTCGCGCATTTCTGCGACCAGTTCGCTGCGAATCTCGGTCCGCAGCTTTGTCAGATCGAGGTCCTCGTTTTTTGTCAAAGTTTTTTGTTTAATCTCGCGCTTGAGAGTTTCATATTTTTCAACCTCAGACAGAATAAGTTTAAATTCGGTAGCGCTGATTTGGTTATCCTGTAAGGCTTTCGAGACCAGGTCGTTGATGGTACTCAAATTCGTCTCACCAACCGTGACGGTTCGCTCATGCTTGGAGATCTTTACGGCGATCCGTTTACTGACCCGGACCATCGATGCTGACACGATTCCGAAGATGCCACCAATAGCACCCAGTGGAACCCCAACGACAATCCCAAGGCCGGTCAAAGAGGCGGCTAGGCCCGAAGCCGAAAGTATAACGCTCAGACTTCCAGCGGTTAAAGCTACCCCGTTTAGAATTGTCCGAGAGCGGGTATATTTTTTCCGAACCCCCTCGTAATGGGCGATACTGTTTTTTAGGGTGGTCTGAATGTCACAAATCTTTTGAAGTCGAAACGAATGCCCCTCATCGTTGGGGGCGGTGGGAACCTTTGGGTACAAACAATCAGATTCCATACCCCTATATACAGAGTTCTAACAAAACTTCAACCTTGGTCGACGGCACCGTCCAAACTCGAAAGAGATTTCTTTTTGTGGGGTCGACGGGGAGATAAAACGGTCGCAAATGCCACACCGAAGGACCTTGAAGCTTCAGCGGTTCGACCTTCGCCAGGAGATAGGAGGGCTTGCCATCCTCATACGAATTGTTGGGGGTCACCAAATCGCAGTAGATTGAAACAGAGGGCGGCCCCCATTGTACAGGAACGTGAATCAGAACGCGCGGGACTTCGGATATCCCCAACAAGTCGGCTAGCTTGATGTCTAGGATCACCTGTACTTTCGAGAAGAAATACACTCCAGTAGCGGTTATCCGAAGTTCACAAGTGCCCGCGGCGACATCCTTTCCATGCCCATAGACAATTGCCTGTTGTAGACAGTGGAGGTTGTACTCCCCCTTCGGAATTGAGACCAGAATGTTCCCTTTCGCTTTCCTGATCGTGGCAAAATCGGCTTTTCCTTCGTGAATGAGGTTCAATTTGTCCCATGAGTTGAGAGCGAAGAAATATAAATCCATCGTTTTAAGTACTGTGAGCGTTATTTCAGGGATCTTCACGGTTCGAGCTGCGACACTCGAGAGCTCGCCACCGACCGGAGGGTGAAGTTCGTTTACACCCTCGCTTGCCGCTATGCTGAGGGACATTTTATTTAACCGCGTATATATACACCATGGATCAATCCCACGAAATAGATCTTTGGTCTGTTCTAAAAACAGCGTTTCCAAAAAAGGCCGTAGAGTTCGGTAAAACCTTGGAAAAAATTAAATTTCCTAAACAGAGCAATTTTCCACAAGCTCTTCTTCTCCGCAGCCCGGACAAATACCCCGTGCCTGCCGTTCCGTTCGCTGAAACAGGCTCTGAAATCACACCGCTGCTTCGAGAGCTAGAGATCTTTGTTGATCCTAAAATCTCTTTCCAAGCAGGAGTCCGAGACTTCTGGAAGGAAACTACTATCACACATCGCTCGGCAAAGGAGGCTCATCGTTGGCTTTCTTCTCCCACGTACGAATATTGGCCTCAACAGCTGAACTTCGCCACATGGTGCGCAACTGCAGGGTGTGGGGTGTCGATTACCGACCCGACCAATAAAACCTTCCCGCCCATAGTTCAGGGGCTGCTTCGCTTCCACGTATACTTCACCATCCGCCGTATCCTATTCGAGCTCGGCTGTCCCCTCCCAGGAGACAAGGCGTTCCAAAAAACAAACAACCCACTTCGCAAGTCCGCCTTTGAAAGCCTCTGCATCGAATTCGGACTACCTAGAACCCCCGACTTTCGTTGGAAGGGCGGACGAAACCACGGTCTTGGAGACGTGTTTATAACTTACCCAAGCGAGGGTCCAAAGAACTTGCACGTCATCCGTGGCTATGACACCGAAGCAAACACATGGCCTGATAGCCTGAATCTCTTCTCAGATGAGGGTGGGAAAAAGAATCAAGGTAATCTGTTGGCCTTTATCCGAAACGATGCCCACGGCGGAGCGCAATACAGCTGGTTTTCACCGAAAAAGGGTGAAGGTCTGACGGAGGCTGGCATGGGGCGTCTCAATCGTAGTATCGAGGCTTTAGTTTATTGTGTTCTTGGCTCGCAAGTCAAAACCCGATCTACTATCGTGGGGGCGAGCGGCAGTGCTGTTGAGACCCGCCAAATGTTTAGACAACTTCTAGAGGAGACAATCGTAGTAAACGATATCTCCACCGGCATCCAGAACTATCAAAGGGCTTTGTCCGACGCCCGAGCGCAGCTGAATCTGGCCGTCGCCCCAGGGCTCTGGTTGCTTCCCAGCCGGCTTATTATCAATTCAGACAGCGTGATCGGGTACAACAATGATCTCCAGAAAGCGACTAGCGATATGACTTTCGGGGTCAATCCGCGTGTGAACGAGCGGACACAACGCCGCACGCCCGTTGCACCGAAAACAAAAGCCCCAACCCCCCTGCGGTCGAAAACAAAAGCCCCAGACCCCCTTGTACCGAAAATAACACCAAAAAGAAAAGAACCGGCCCCAACGGCGCACGAGCGAAATCTAGCTGCAGTCACTGTTGTGGCCGCAGGGGTAACTTGGTGGTTGTTTAGGTAGACTTCTTCTTGTAGCGCTCGATGAGAAACACGACCACGGCTACGATCAAGAGCCAGGCGTTTTTCGCTAAGAAACCAACAGCTTCTCCGGCCGTGCGGAAGAGGAACGAGACAATGGCGCCTATGGCCCCAGGTAGTAGCTCCCCGATCTTTTTTCCTATGGCCTTCAGTCCCCGCCCTACCCCTTGCGCTACGCCGGCGAGCCCCCGCTGTAAAGCCCCCAAGATAACCCCAATGACCGTTCCAGCCGCTACGAGAACCCCCAGGACCCCTACTCCGTATTTCTTGAAAATAGCCCGAACGCGGTCCCGCAGAGACATTCGCTCCTCAACAGCTTCACTTTCTCGCTCGAGTTCTTGAATCTCTTCCTCGCGCGCCGTAATCCGCGCCTCAGCGGCACGCCTATCTTCCGGTGAAGTATCGGTGGCGTCTCTTATCTCCTTGTCCTGTAGGTTTTGCTGTTCGAGCTCCTGAGTTCTGGCGTTATTCTGTTCCACGATCTCGTCCGTGGATGGGCCTAGACGTTCTTTCAATTCTTTAGAGAAGTTCTTCGTTAAACTTCCATCCAAGGTTTTCAGTGTGCGCCACGTCGCGTTTTCGTCCAACCCATCACGAATCATAGTACGACCATCGCGCACGCCGATCTCGACTCCGTCAAGTCAAGGTATGGAAACTCGCTCTCCACCTCGAGCTTCGCATCTTCCAGCATTCTTTGTAGGATTGGCTTCCCAGTAACAGGGTTGGTCACCATCTTCGTTTTTGGTCGTGCCCCCTGCAACAACATTGTATCAACAGGGTCGGACGAAAACGACGTTTCTGCTGTGGCAGGCTCACGGGGACGACCTCGCGGTCTTAAGTCATACATCCCGAATTGTTCTCTACCCTCCGGCAGATCGGCGGGGTCGAAGCTGGGGTTAACCCTCCCACCTTCAGCGCCGGCGGGCTCGGGATCGTCGGGGGACAACAAAGGGGTCATTTCATCAGGGTTGATATCCATTTTTGTTTCTGCCTAGATATACAAGACAAATAAAATGGCGTACATCTCCAAGAAGCTTGACCCCCTACAGGCGCTGCGCGATGTCATGGCCACAAAAGGAAAACGCGTCACCCACCGCTTGACCTTTAACCCTAGCTCAGCGATCCACAACGAGACTCTTTACGTGGACATTCCCAGACTTCCCGCCGACACCGTCCTAGTCCTAGACACCCTAGCCCTTGTAGGCGAGGTGTCGCTAGGCGGATCGTCGAAGCACGCCAACAATCGCGTTGTCGACAACCTGGGGCGCTGTTTGATTCGGCGCAGGATCGTCAAGATTGGCGATAAAACCCTAGAGGACCTGGAGCGCGCTGACCTAGTTGGAGTGTTCTCCGACCTGTGGCTTCACACTGAAGAGCGAGCTAACCGTATCGAGCAAGGGATACAGACAACCGCGGTCAACAAAATCCGCTCAGAGGCCGGAGACAAAGGCGATGTGGCAGGGGACGTAGCAATTGCCGAGAGCTTCCCCAAATATAGGATCCCACTTGACTTTGAGCTCTTGCGCAACCACGGCGTTCTCCATACGGCTAGTCTTCCACCAATTAGGTTGGAGCTCACCCTCGCCGCCGCCAAAGATGTCATCCTAAGCTCGGATCCGACCAAGATTGGGGGCTACACACTAAAAAACATAGAACTGGTGTATCAGGTGATTGAGTCCCCCGGTTACGCGAAGCACATCACGAACGTGGTTCTTTACAACCACATCTCGCACTACAAAGTGATCTCCTTTGCGAAGGCCGCCGAGACAATTCTCACGGACAACATCCCCGTGCAACTCAAGAGCTTTGTGGGTGTCCTGTTCCTGTTCGTCGACCCGTTCCCCGCGGGAGGACGACACAGCGAAGCCTTCCCGAATCCGGGGGTAGCAAAGGTTGAGTTCGACTTAAACGGCGTCCCCAACACGCTGTACCCCAGCGGCATGCTCCCCGCAGATATTTGGGAGACGGCGCGAGCCGGCGCAGAATGGTTGGTGCACCCCCCAGCTCCACTCTCGGTGGTCACCCGCCCTACTGGGTTCTCACATGATAAATACGGGATCTTCATCGATCTCCGCACGTCTCGCGACCACCTCGTTCACGGCGACGGACAAGCAGCTCTCGGTCCGGGAAAAAATCTTCAGTTCCGGATCTATCGAAAAGCCGGCGGTTCTGGGCACGCCAACTGCCACGTCTTCCTCCTAGGCGACGCAGCATTCGACTTCGGTAGCCAAGTCGTCCACTATTAATCGACGTCCTATATACTATGGATTGTCTCACCGATTTGATACCCGGCCACCTGCTTATCGTCGGTCCAACCGCTTCCGGGAAGTCGAGACTGGTCGTCGAAGCTCTCCGTGGTCCTTTTCGTGGGAAGTTCCACGTCGTGTGTTTGATTTGCCCGACGTACGTCCACAACAAAACATATCGGGGATTTGCCCTGAAGGACCCCGGCTTCGTCGCCCTGGCGCCATCGAACTCGGGCGGTGAAATTGAGAAGTGCCTCCGGTTGGCGGTCGCGGTCTTCGAAGGACGTGGCCAGGTGTTGCTTATTCTGGACGACTGCGCCGCCAGTGAGGACGTAAAAAGACATCGCAGCGCTTTGATCGAGCTGGCTTTCTCTGGCAGGCACAAGAATTTTTCAGTATGGCTTTTGATCCAACAATACACGAGCGTGGCAAAAGCGTTCCGGGAGAATGTGGCAGCGACGTTGACGTTTTACAGCCCGAGCGAGCTCGACGGGAAAACGCTTTGGGAGAACTACGGGGTGAGACACTCGAAGGAGGAGCGGCACCAAATGCTATCCGCGCTCAAGGAGCATCCGTACGCCAGACTTTGCTTCCGTCTCCGCCATCCATTCCATATCGTGTTGGAAATCCCAGCTCCCAGCAAAATTGTTTCGGCAGATATATAGTCATGGATGACACCGTGCTGGATGAAATTCTCCGCGAAGAAGGGATATGTCCCAGCGACCCTTCCGTAGACGATGCTCGGGACGAACGGGAGGCGCTGGCTATTCTCGCGGCCGCGGGCAATACCAAGGAGTACTTGGGGAAGGAGTTGTCGCTGGGCGACGTCCACAAGCTCTCGAGGAAGGAGGTTGCTTCGCTCCATCTTCGTTACCAGGTGACCCTCGGAAAGCAGGTCAAGCACAGTCTCTCTAGCGGGGTTTTGAAGGTCGCGTGCAAGGCGGTCGGTCATTTGTTGGGAGCAGTAGGGAAAAAACTGGATTCCGAGGAGGCACTGTTAACAGACCTCCAGCAGGATGCTCTGATTCGACGTGAGTTGAGCTACGGAGCTGGCTGGATCGCTGTCAACGGAGGTCGATTGGTGGCGCTAGTGGCTGCACTGGCTCAAGTAGGTTGCCACACAGAGTCTTCGACGGCCGCAGGCCCAGATGCTAGCGATCCTGTGGTTCCTCTTGCAGAGTCTTCGACGGATCGCTAGGGTCCCGCTAGCAATTTTTTGGTGTTTGTATAGTATACGAGCCCTGTCTGAAAGTGATGGAAGAAGAAGATCGTATTACAGCGCCGGCCGCTCCCGTAGCTCCGAATAAGCAGAAGGATCCTAAGAAGGTCGCTGCTGGCCGAGCCCTCGCAGCTAGGAACAAAGAAGCTCGACAAGCTCTGGCTCGAGAGCGGGCTCGCGAGAGCCACGACGACGAACCACACCGAGCTACGACAAGATGGAATTGGGGGCTCCTGATTGCCGCAGGGAGCCTCTTCGCCAGTCTGTATAGTCTGTATCTAGCGCATCTCAAGCAACCGCAGCAGCAGCAGCCAAAGCTTACTCACCCGCCACCCGAGCATGCGCGGCCTCGCGAAATTATGGAATAGATTTTTGTATTGTATAGTCTCGATGGACAACAAAGTCATAAACACTGTTGTCGAAGCGGCAACTCTGACAGGCATTGCTGCTGGTATCGGTTGGTTGGGGAAAAAAGTTCTCAAAACGCCTATGATCTCGGACCCTTCCTCGTCGATTGAAAACTACGCGAAGTGGGTTGCAGTTCTCTCGGGAGCCGTCGCAGCTAGGCAATACTTAGTCGATAAAAAGATAATCCCAACTGAGTAGAGATGGCAACCATAGCGTTGATGCTTGGTGGGGCTATCCTGAACGCTACGGCCTTCGTAGGTGGGTCGTATCTCGCACGGGCGATTTCTGGGAAAGGTCCCGATGCAATGGCGGCTGAGCATAAGCGTCACGACAAAGCTTTGGAAAAGTTCCAGGCTGACTGGGCTGCCTTTCAGAAACGCCGCGAGAATCTGGCTGATTGGGATCCGGTACACCGCGATCCGGTACACCGCGGTGACAACTAAGCCGTGGGCTAGGTACCAGCGGATCAGAGGGGCGTACAACAGAATCTTCTTCGCGGAAAGTGCTCCTACAAGCTTTGGATCTGTTGATCGTGTTCGTCCCATTCGCTCGAGATAGTTCAGCATCTCTTGGGGAACCGCTTCGATGGGGATCTCCTTGTTGTAGAAGAGCGGAGGCATTTCTTCGAACTTTGGCCAGAGGTGTTCGGGGACCTCGATGTCAACCTCGGCGAACCCGAACCACCTTCCTTCTCGTAGAGCCTCCACAAACCCGTCCGGACTACGGTAGTGGATCACCGTTCCCTCCCCACAGGGCATAGGGGCTGCCATGGTAGAGAGGTAGAGCGCGTTCGCGTCGTAGCCGAGGATGCGTTGACATTGGTGGGCCTGGTCGTATTGGTGCGACTGGATCCGCGAGACCCCCACCTCGTGGTAGCGGGTAAGTACAATCGAAGGCCCTCCGACAACCGCCGCTTTGAGCATGTCGTACGCTTCTTTGTTGGGGGCATACAGCTCGGGCGGGTTGGGGCTGCGAAGTGTGCCTCGCAAGACGAACCTCATCGACACTCCAGGTAGACTAACCGCATCTTTGAAGATGTCGATTCCATACGCGGTGTAGAAGTCGCGCATTTTGGCCAGTGCTTCGACGAAGGGGCCCACGTCTAGATTGTTGTAGTAGCGGAGCCAGTCCGCGAAGGTCTGCATCCCCTTCTCCCGGAATACCCGCTTGCAGTCTCGATATTCCGAAAAGGAAAGAAGATATTTGCCTTTCAGTTTCGAAAACCACTGTGGGTAGTCCGGTAGGCCAAGGAAGTCGAGCTTGTCGTGCGAGTCGAACCATTCGTACGGAAACCAAGACTTCGTGAGAGTGCAACCGTAGGCTTTGACCCAATTAGCAAGCATCGTAGGTTTTTCCAGGACCGATGTAGTTCAAAACGTCCAGAAATTTGAAGCCCGGAGTTGTGATATACATAACCTGGTTTTCCTTACACCCCACTTTGATGGACTGGTCGGTCGTCTTGCAGATTTCTGGGACGAAGTGGTTCCGGATAAAATTCAAATCGTACTTCCCCGAATTGAATCCAAGCACAGGGACTTGGTCGCACCACTTTTCGATCGCTTCCCGATACTTTTTTGGTAAGAGCTCGATGGTGTCGGGCAGGAACCTCGCGCGAACATGTTTGCGTATCCGAACGGCCCGTCGTTCTAGCGCTCGAACAAATTCTTCGACCAACAACTCTGACTCTCGTACGCATAGGTGTTCGGGAGTCGGATCCAGGGTGTCTGATATGGAGACGGAGATAGGAACGTGGGCTCCCTCTATAGTCAAATCGGCGGTCGGCTTTTTCGCACTGGACTTGTCGAGGTAACTCTCGAAGTCATACACGATCGCGTGGGGGTAGGTCTCGGTTTTTTGTTCGAGGATGCGATCTTTTCTCCAAGGTTTAGGCTCCTCGTGCTGCCACCGAACCACAAGGCGATAGCCAGCAGCTCGGATTTTGGCTTCTCGCTCGAGCGTCTGTTGGTATGCTATCTCGCGTGTAACAGGGCTGCCCTTTTTCTTGGAAAGATTCCGAAGTTGCTCCTGGCGTTGCTTCGGCGATGGGAAACAGCGTCTGCACCCGTGCCATAGGCACCCGTTGAATTGGAAGACGGTCTTTGAAATGGGATCATAACCGTCTACGGCGAAACCTTCTATCACTCGCTCGCCTCCATGTCCACATAGCTGGTGATGGATATGGATCCCTCTGGTGCGGGCTTCATACTCGAGCCATTGGACGGCTTGGACGCTATCCCATTTTTGTGGGTAGAAGGCCTTCTCAAAGGCAGACGGCGAAGCTTCCACTTTCTCTCCTTTGCAGACAACTTTTGTCTCACCTTGGGTGCAACGATCGGCGTGGCGATGGAGGTTGTCGGCGCGTGTGAACCTTGCATTGCACTCCCCGCACACGAACTTTTTCGCGAGTTTCCGGATGTCGCGAATTAGAAACGCGTGCCCCTCGTAGACGCCGATCGTCATTGGTGGAGTGCCTACTTTTTCATAGTGAGCCGGGTGCCTCCGATGCAGCCAATCTCCAGACTCTTGTGGTTCGTATACCCGGATCCCGAGCCGGAAGTGCTGCTCTACTTTCCACAGCTCGTCCTGAGAAACCCCTGGGCAAGTCTCTAGTGATTTGTATATCTCTCTAGCGAGAGCTCGAGCTTGGCGAGTGCAACAATCCGCACGCGCACCTTGATGAACGGCGATACACCTAAAGAGACAGAGGTTATCTCCGTATGTATCCAAGGAATACATCCCAGGCTTTCTTCTTAGCCAGCTGGGTAGTGGTCCTGTCCCCAACAAAGGCGCCTGCCGATCTACTACAGCTTTTACTGTCACAGAGATAAATCGGATGAAGACCCACTTGGTGTTAGGTCGTTCGATTTGATCACCAATCAAGTGCTTCTCGTCTTCCGCCTGCACCCAGTCTCTGGCTTGCGTCTCGAGCCGCTGGATCCAAGGACTACCTTTTACGATTTTGTGAAACAACATAATTTTGCCCGTTTCGAAGTTTCGGAGTCGATAGGTGTAGCTGTAGCGCAGATAACAGCTGGTCTCGACCCTCTCGTGGAGCTTATCCATAATCCGATCCACCAGAGACCCGGCCACGCCTCGGAGGAAAGACCACTTCCAGAAGCGGCGACCAGCTTCCTCTCCCTCTCTCTCACCATCCAACTCTTCGAGTATACGCGCACCTTCTCGAACCAGAGATCTCGCTAAGGGAGCTCGACGGTTTTCAATTTTTCTACGAGCTTCTGCCCTCATCGTTGGAGTAGTTTTCTTTCGGACACCCTCCGTGAGAAGCGCAGCGTCAACCTCTCTCGCAAGTTGACGGAGTTCACGAGCCCGCTGTCACTTCTTATGAGGATTCTCTATATCCCCTCTGGTAATAGCAGGGTATCTCCCCGTCTGTAGCGCTCGCCGGAGTCGTTTCCTCCACTCCGCGGCGCGAGCCTCCCCGATGGCTCGTAGGAGGTCAGCTTTTAGCATCTTAGAACCTACAGATAATCCATAACTTCTTGCTAAAGAGCGTAACTCTTTGACGGTGGGCATATTTTGAAGATACCTTTGATGCACCACTTTCTAAATGGAAATACTTTTGCGTTGCGTCTATTATACTCCCACACCAATTCGTATTTGTACACTACGGTTTAACCCTTCCCCTTCATACCATCTAAAATAAACGCTCTCAATTTTGTCAACGTGTTCTATATATATATACCGCAAAAAATGCGCTCTTAAAGTCTACGAACTTGAACAAATCAACCGTTGGTCGATATAGCCACCCCAAATAGGAACGGGGGCGCGATCCTCCTCTTCGATAAGATCTTGAATTAACGGAGGTAAACGAGCAATCTGACGTTCTAAAACTTCCATCTCTAACTCCAATTGCTCCATAACATTTTCTAACTCCTCTATCTCCACCTCATCCCAATTATCCTCATAAGACATCGTTTTACCAAATTTTCACTTAAGGCAACAAGAAACAGTAGGCGCGCAAGGATTCGCGTTGCGCCAACGTTTTTCCGAAGATTTATAGTATGCATATTTGTCTAAATTGAAATAGCTCATTAATTTTCGGAAAACGCTCGGAAATCTTCGGGTCATCTTCAACCCAGGCACTGCCACTGCCTTGGTAACAACAAAATGGCTGCAAGAAAAACTTAATAATGATAAAATTTCGCTGTTAATATTAAAGATTGTTATTGAAATATCGACTTGTCATGATATGTCAATAAAATGTTAGCAACTCATTCACCAGATAACTACTATATGTGGAAATGCACCAAATTTGCTTGGGTGGGTACCTTAAGCTACATTTGGGAGGTGGCTTGCGTAGTCCACTGGGTTGTTTGCGAGTTCTTTATTTCGGCCACGAGGAAAGTTTCCACTATCCCCATTCTCCTCTCTCTCTCTCTCTCTTTAGAAGTTCAGCCACCGAAACAAAGCACTTGCGCGCAAAATTCCACCAAGTACGTGCACCACAATGATCCCGCATTAGACTATCGAATTTCTGTAAGTAACTCTTCCCGTAAGCTATACTTGTTTTAAAAGCGCGTCTCGTAGAGTTAAATCAGCTCATTCAATATTACGTTTCCTGATGGTTACCAGAATATCATATTCGACGAGTTGGACTAGGATCGATATACGAAGGGCGGCTAGATTCTTCTCAAAGTCAATGCCAGCTAAAAATTATATCTCACTTTGTTTAGATGGTTTACTTTACAGGTTTCAAATGGCTTGGTCGGTGTCAACAATGACGCAGCCATACCTTACAACAAGACTCTCGAATGAAGTTCGTACAGACGAATACACCCGAAATTCTAAGCTCGTGGACCTCTTTTGCCGATTGGTGTAAAAGATAATGAGTTATTTAATCGAGTCATTTTTATTAAGTGCTATGGAAAATCGATAGAGTTAAAGAATAGCTTCTGCACTCAAACTTGGTTTTTCTGTTTTTAAACTGTTCATACTAACATGATCTAACAAGGCTTTTGCTGTGAAACTTTGCAGCTTCTGTTGTGAAACTTTTACGGTGATTGCATGACAACATAGGACAGGACTTTTGCGGTGAAACTTTGCAGCTTCTGTTGTGAAACTTTTACGGTGATTGCATTACAACAGACGACAAGGCTTTTGCTGTGAAACTTTGCAGCTTCTGTTGTGAAACTTTTACGGTGATTGCATTACAACATACTACAAGGCTTTTGCTGTGAAACTTTGCAGCTTCTGTTGTGAAACTTTTACGGTGATTGCATGACAACATAGGACAAGGCTTTTGCTGTGAAACTTTGCAGCTTCTGTTGTCAAACTTTTACGGTGATTGCATTACAACATACGACTTCCAACAAACGACAATGGCTTTGCTGTGAAACTTTGAGCTTCTTTGAGCTTCTGTTGTGAAACTTTTACGGTGATTGCATGACAACATACTACAAGGCTTTTGCTGTGAAACTTTGCAGCTTCTGTTGTGAAACTTTTACGGTGATTGCATGACAACATACGACAATAGCTTTTGCTGTGAAACTTTGCAACTTCTGTTGTGAAACTTTTACGGTGATTGCATTACAACATACGACAAGGCTTTTGCTGTGAAACTTTGCAGCTTCTGTTGTGAAACTTTTACGGTGATTGCATGACAACATACGACAAGGCTTTTGCTGTGAAACTTTGCAGCTTCTGTTGTGAAACTTTTACGGTGATTGCATGACAACATACGACAAGGCTTTTCTGTGAAACTTTGCAGCTTCTGTTGTGAAACTTTTACGGTGATTGCATGACAACATACGACAAGGCTTTTGCTGTGAAACTTTGCAGCTTCTGTTGTGAAACTTTTACGGTGATTGCATGACAACATACGACAAGGCTTTTCTGTGAAACTTTGCAGCTTCTGTTGTGAAACTTTTACGGTGATTGCATTACAACATACGACAAGGCTTTTGCTGTGAAACTTTGCAGCTTCTGTTGTGAAACTTTTACGGTGATTGCATGACAACATACGACAAGGCTTTTGCTGTTAAATCTTTGCAGCTTCTGTTGTGAAACTTTTACGGTGATTTTTGCAAGTTCTGTTCAGAGTTCTGCGGCAATTACAATGTTTGCTCAGCTTGAGTCAGTACCTTTTTTTTACATTGTACTGAATTGAAATCCTTTCGTTTTTCGTAGATTTATTTTTTGGGCTCCTAGGCTAAGGAGAACAACCATGGAGGACACTGGCTAAAAAAGGCGTAGTGAGAGTACTGTACAGCAGTAGGTTGGAGTGCCTTTAACATCTTATAGATAAACGTAAACGTAAGGTGACTTTACGGGACAATTAGTCGGAGACGTTTAAGTGAAAACTTGTAAGAATTAACGTGTATAAATCGTAATAAGAAAAAATCATCAAAAGATATTCACGAAAGTTCGGATGAAGCTGGGTTTTCGACTACTTTATCGAAACTAATCTTTAGTTTGTTTTGGTTTTGGCAGGAAAGGGAATTTGAAAGACTCCTTAAAACCAGAAATGACCTGCTCTAGCAGATTTAAGGTAATTTGCAATTTTAATTTTGTATAACCATTGCTGTACTCTTAAGATGTTTGATACACTATGAAACCAATTTGACAGCATGACACGATTTTAATAATAATAATAATAATAATAATTATACAGGATACTACTACTACTACTAATAATAATAATTATACTACTACTACTACTACTACTACTACTAATAATAATAATAATAATAATAATAATAATAATAATCGAATATTAATTGTAAACAGGATAAAGGAGTTACAGAGGTCCTGCGCTACAATAAGGCAATAAAATATTTCTTTGTAAATATGATTTTTATGCCCTTTCTCTGCTTGCGTATTGATTTATTCGGAGAGGGCCTGGGACTTGCAGGGAAGGTATAAGCACAATGCAGTTGAACCCCCTGTAAAGGTTTCGGGTAGCTCACATGATCTACCAAGCCATGTGTTGTAATAAACAAATAAAAAATTAATTAATTAATTAATAAAAATTATTGCAATGGTGACCATCCTGAAGAAAAGTAAAATCAAACAAAAATTTCGCAACACATTTGATTCATAAACCAAAAATGAAAAATATACCTGCCACTTAAATAACCAAAAATGGCTTGGAAGTAAATTCGTGCAGACAATAAATAATGATGTCGCTTTTTTTGTCTCGTGTTACCATGGTAACACGAAAATTTGGTGTGGGTACCTTTGGCGCGGGATAGTATTTCGTGTACGATTCACGTGAGGTTACGAAGCGACAAGTGAACAAAGTTAAAGCAATTAATATGTATTGTAAATTCGTTGTTAGGTTGCGGACGTAGAGCGTTGGATGATGGACTGTTTGACCGAAGTGGAAGGTGACTGCAACACGATCCCAAAAGAGGAGCTGTGGGGAAGCTTCTTCACTTACATGAATAGTGGTCTGGTGAGCAGAGAAAAGTTTTTTTCTTGCCTTGGTATTGCACTGTCAAACGTAGGTTACAAAACGGTTAAGCCAGTGCTCAAGAAGGGGCGTCGTTCAGCATACAGGGGTTTAGCTTTCAAGGCCGATAACAATTCATTAAAATCAGTTACGTCTTCTGATGTGTCACATACGAAGAAAGCAAAGAGCACCCTTGACGTCAAAACAGTTCAGCAATGGATGGAGGCGTTCTATTGCGAGGGAGGGGAAAAGGACTTCATCGCCAAAGAAGAAATCTGGATGAAGTTTAAAACAAATTTGCAAACGGAGGAAAAAGAAGAAAGGCCCGCATTTTTTTCTCTACTAGGAAATACTGTTTTTAACAATCCTCCATTTTTAAAGGTACAACCATGGAAAAAACAAGGAAAAGTTTCTTACTATCAAAACTTGCGAAACAGGTTCCTGGAAAGCCGAGAAAGAGAAGAATCGACATCGGCGAGAGCCTTAGATGATGACGATGATGATGATGAGGATACGTCCACATCAGAAACAGCTTACAGGTCCCTGGAAAGCCGAGAAAGAGAAGAATCGACATCGGCGATAGCCTTAGATGATGACGATGATGATGATGATAATGATGGAGATGATACGTCCACATCAGAAACAGCTTACAGGTCCCTGGAAAGTCGAGAAAGAGAAGAATCGACATCGGCGATAGCCTTAGATGATGACGATGACGATGATGATGATGATAAGTCCACATCAGAAACAGCTTACAAATCTAACGAGACCCATAATTCAACAAAACATCAAGCTACGATGATTGGAAAAATCTGACTGTGATGACAGCTCTGGAAATGGAGGGTTTTGCGCTGGTCCTGATGCGGATTCCTGTGAGAGTCTAAACGTTCAAAATAGGTGCTTGGCAAGTCGAGGACAGTCAGAAATTGCGATAATTTGTGGTGACGTTGATGACGTTGATGAGTCGTGCCACGAAGAGTTTCCACCACAGGAAGTTGAGGGCAACAATGACACCTACCAAGATAATGACGACAACAAATCTGACGAGGCCCATTGTTCAATAAAACGTCCAGCCACGAAGGGACGGAAATTGGACTCCGATGACAAACCTGGAAATTCCACCGAAATTGAACCGGCCAGCGGCAGACTAAAGAACTGAACACAGATGAACTTTTCCAGAAGTACCACAAACACCTGGACCGATTATTCCCAACACATCTTCCTGGAAAGCCTTCATCCTTTAAGGACTACCTCAGATCTGTGTTTCCTGACTCCAAGGATTTCGTCGTGGAAAGGGCAAGCATACATTCCTCCTCTACCACGGCATCAACGTACAGAGATAATAATAATAATAATTTAATAATTTAATAATTTATATAGCGCTTTTTACATGTGCTGATCAAAAGCGCTTTACAGTAATTTCATTAAAAACAATAAAAGTATACATAATTATACATAAACAACTAAGACCTAAAAGGTAAAATACAGTAAAAATTTAAAAAGATACATTAAAATGCTGACCTAAATAAAAATGTCTTAAGTTTACTTTTAAAAACACCAAGTGTCGTGATAATACGCAGGTCGGCCGGCAAACTGTTCCATAAAGCCGGTGCAGATGAAGTAAAGGACCTGCCGCCAAGTGTTGGGCGCATTGTCTCCCGTGGAACTTCTAATAATAGGCTACTATTTGAGCGCAACGAGTATGAGCTCGTTTGCTTAACTTTCACCAAATCACTAAGATAAGATGGCGCAAGACCATAAATTGATTTAAAGGTAAGAATTAAAATATTAAACTTAATTCGATGAGCAACGGGAAGCCAATGAAGCTCGTAGAGGGCTGGAGTTATATGTGAGTACTTTGGTATGTCCATAATTAGTCTTGCAGCGGCATTTTGAACACGCTGCAGTTTGGAAATTTGAAGATTTGGCAGTCCATACATTAAGCTATTACAATAATCCAGTCGAGAGGTAATAAGAGCATGAACAATTGTACGTAGACTATCAACAAATAGATATTTCTTAATTCTCCTTATATTATGTAAATGAAAGAACGCACTACTGCATGCCTTGCTGATATGTGAAGACATGGACATTTTTTCATCAAACCAGACTCCCAAATTTCTAGCACAGGCGACAGACCCTATGTCCATATCACCTACGTGTAAACAACCGTCGCAAGCTAACTTATTTAGCTGATACTGAGTTCCAATTAATAACATCTCGGTTTTGTCATCATTTAGTAGAAGTCTATCACTAATCATCCAACTTCGAATATCTGCAATACAACTTTCCATAGCCCTCATTGCAACATCTTGACTGACTTGGCTATCTGGTTTAAAAGATAAATAAAGTTGAGTGTCGTCTGCAAAGCAATGGACGGATGGTAAGTGTTTTTCTATAACGTCAAACAACTGAGATGAGTAGATAATGAATAGAAGAGGTCCTAAACAAGAGCCCTGAGGTACCCCGCAGTCCAAGTTGAAGCATTTAGAAAGTGTACCACTGATGGATATCCGCTGACTTCTGTTGGACAGATATGATTTGAACCAGTTCAGGACTGTTCCCTGTAAGCCGACTTTGTTTTGTAACCGATTGATGAGTATCTCGTGATTAACAGTGTCAAACGCTGCACTAAGATCTAACAATACAAGAAGCGTGACACATTTTGAGTTCATACCAAGCATGATGTCATTCATAACCTTCAACAAAGCAGTTTCAGTACTATGGCTTGCACGATATGATGACTGTAAAACTGGGTAGATGTGGTTCTGAAGCATGTGTCCATGAGTCTGATTGTATACAGCCCTTTCTGTTAACTTAGAAACATACTGAAGATTACTAATGGGTCTGTAATTCTTGTACAACAAGTCAAGGCCAGCCTTTTTAAAGATTGGATTCACCAGTGCACACTTCCATCCGTCAACAAATTGACCAGTCATAATAGATGTATTGATGATCTTTGTCAGGACCGGAAGTAAAACATCCAAACAGTTTACAACAAGAGGCGTTGGGATAGGATCAAGCATGCACGTTTTCTTCGCAGAACTGAGAACTAGATCACGTACATTACATTCTGTAAGTTGCGAAAATGTTTCCATGGTAACAGCAGCAATCTTACTAGAGTTAGTAAGAGAATCAGAATCGTTGCTAGGTAAGACTTCCGTCATTTTATCCAACTTTGAGTGAATATCACAGATCTTTTTGACAAAAAAGTCACCCATCTCATTTGCCAGTTGGAGCTTATCTTTGAGAGGCGGAAACAAAACTTCATTCTCCTGCTTCAACAATTTTCTAGTGGCATTGAAGAGATCTCGTTGATTTGAGCTGTTTTCATTAATGAAGTCGGTGTAAAATCTTTTCCGTGCCACATTCATAAGATAAGTAGCATAGTTCTTTTTTGCTTTGAAATTAGTTAGATCAGACGAATTCCTTGTGCGGCGCCATCTGCGTTCAGCCCTCCGTCGCTCTCTCCTAGCATCCTTGATATCATCATCATACCATGGTACCAGAGGTCTGACCTTGATGGTTTTGTCACCAGTGGTGCGTGACAATCCAGTATCTCAGATAGTGTTGTGTTGTACAGATTTACCAGATCGTCAAGATTATCAGGACTGTCTTGAATAAGGGCCGAAGACCGCACATCATGTGAAAACAATTCAATGTCAATACCTTTAATTTTGCGGTAGGATATCTCTTTGACAGTAAACGATGGTTTCTTAATTAGAAGGTCACAGATCACAGTGATGTGGTCGGAGAAGAGATAATCCACGACAGGAGCGGTTGATATTAGCTCGTCCACGTCCCTTGTAATCACAAGATCCAGTGTATGGCCTGACACGTGGGTCGGTTTATCAACGTGCTGTTGTAAACCCATAGACTCCAACAACTCTAACAGTCGTGCACGATCAGCGTCACCAAAAACATCAACATGAATATTAAAGTCGCCAGTGATTAATAATGGCTCAGATGACATAATTATTGATTCCAGATATGAAGTGAATTCTTCAAAGAATTTGCCTGTTGTAATGGGATGTTCTGAAGAATATGGTGCCCGATAAATAATCATGATTCTAAGTTTACTAGATCCGCAATCGACAATCCATTCCGAGTATTCAAATGACGCTTTCTCGCCAGCATCCACTTTCGTGCGGCCGATACGAGAATGATCAACCATTTTGAATCCAGAAGGTGTCGCTTCTATTCGATGGGCAATGTCACGATGAGAAAACCATGTCTCCAAAACTGCAAAAATATCCGCTCCACTTGTAGAAGCATAGCACAGAAAGTCAGCCGACTTGTTCCTGAGAGATTGTGCATTCAGACAACAAAATTGTCACGCATTAGATTCACGCATTAGAGCATTTATGACGGCGACATTTCCACCTGTAAAGGTTGGAAGTCTTGCAGACGAAGTTACCGACTTATCTTTCCAAGGTGACATCTTTCCGCAGTTCACCCATGTAACGAAAGGGAATTTCAAGTGTGCCGTCTGCATCCCATACTTACGTTGGGCGATTTTGAATAACCATCCACATTCCGTTGCACGATCAAAAAAGGCAACCACCGATACAATCATTGATGGCACCGCAGAGCTCGAATTTTCTGGCTTGGTGCAAGTTCAGGAGCATAGTACGTCAAAGTGCCATATCGAAGCCTGCCGATTTTGGAAACAAGATAAATTGGAGGTGCCCACCGCAGGACAAATGCCTAAGAAAGAATGTGCCCAACAGAGCAAGAGTATTGCCGACTACTTCGTGCGGAAATCGAAGCCTTTAAACTGGTATCGACCTCAGAGTCGCAACATCAAAAATCCCAAAAAGAAAAGGTGAGGTGCCATTACCTCTGGGACTCTGAGGTCGTTAAAGAATTTGCCAGTGATCTACAAATAAGAAGAACGACTCCAAAGAAAATCTTCCAGAAACGGCTGAAAGATGGAAACATCAAATGTTACAAAGAAGAACCTGGACAGTCCGCCTGTTCGAATTATAAGGACTGGAAAGTGAAACATACTATGGAAGCCATCAATCTCAAAGAAGAAGCCCAATCTAAAGATAGGTGGTAGTACCTAGCCCTTTCAAAAGAGGTCGCAACTCGAGGAAACATTGTGCGGATAAGCGGGGGGATCAAGAGCCTTGATCCACCCTGTAAAGAGGAAGCATATTCCACTGGTGATCACCCCTTTACCTGTGATAATTGTTACCTACAGCTCCGTGAGTTGAAAGACATAATCCAACATCGAAAATCTGGTAGCCTACACACAAAGACTAACAGGCTTGGGCTATCTGGTTTCAATAAACGTTACGCCAAGAGGGGTGAGGCCGTCGATGCATTGGAAATTGAGACGCAAAAACGCAAGTTATCTGAATCAAAAGTGAGGCAGTTGGTTAAAGCGATATTATCCCCGAAAGAGTGGGAGGAAAGTCTTCACCACGCTTGTCTCAACGGGGAAGACCAAATGCTTGTAATTAATCTTGTTCGTCTACTCAGAATGGGCGTATCAGAACGCAACCCCGTGCAGCTACTAGTTATTCGAAATTTAGTGTCCAAGCTTCAGAAAGCCAACAACCACCATTACCTTGACTCGGTGAAAGATATCAGTGGTATTTTCAAAAACGAGCTTGGTCCCACCAATTACTCTCTTCTCGCCGACATATTTGGTCTCGCAAAAGAAACGACGGCTGCGCAACATTATTCTCAGATAAGGATAGATCCTGGGATAAACGTGGACGTGATGGATTTGGCAGCTGTAACTTTCAGTGGTCTTCCTGTGAATGAAAGTAGTGATGGTGCAAGATGTCTCCGTTTTCTTGAGCCCCGCAAATTGAAAAATGGAGAGGTCATCTTAGTTGGAAAAATCTGAGATCCTGATGTCAGCTCTTGGCATGAACAAAACCTTCCCATACCAAGGAAAGATGAGAAAAAGAACGATCCAGATGATTTCACCGCCCTAAAAAGGCTTACGGATGACCTGATAACAAGAGACCAATTGGCGAAAACTGTGTCTGTGCACAACCTCACTGCCATCGCATCACTGAACAAGCCGACGATCATAAATTGCATGTGGCCAAACCCTGACCGTGGCTACAGAGCGCAACATCTCCTGCAGTACTGGGCGGCTCTTCGGAAAGCCTGCTATTACGATACCTCTGGAGATGTTCGCAAAACGCCAATAAGTTTAATAGGCTATTCTAGCGATTCTGCAGGTTTTTCTTTGGCGGCAGCAATTCAGTTGATGACGCCCACAGAGGAGGAGATTAGAGACGGGGTCCTATATCTTGCTCTTGGCATTGAAGAGGAAGAGTTTGCATCTCCATATTATTGGCGTTTTCCCTCAATCGCGTACTTGGACTACGACCATGAGCAGCGGCTTTTTCTAAAGAATTTGAAGTACGTCACACGCGAGTTGACCTTCTGGGAAGATGAGGGGAAGCCAGCGAGGATTGCAACAATAAGACATCTCCAAGATCTTAAACATAGATGCCAACAGTTAGGCCTAGACTGTGGATTCAATGCCTCTGATCTGCTGCTGGTCTACTTTTGTGACCAGAACTCAGACGCCTGCCAAAGACTGTTCAAGATCCGTATCGCCGGTCTACTTGACAAGTATGTTCCTTGCTCAAACGGTACCAGTCTTTATATAAGAGCAGTTTATCATCTGATACAGCCTTTTAGAGTCCCAGATTTTGGATCGCCTGAGGACGTGTAGTCTCCTCCGCAGCCGTTATTAGGATCGTCACGCAACGCTTCTCCCCCACTAACGGCTGCTTCAACCCGAACTCTTTTTGTTTCCCTTTGTTTAGAGTTCACGTGAAATTTACAGAATTGCACCAATCACGCGTTGCCTATTGTCCACTCTGAAACCAATTAACGTATCAGTAGTTTGTCAATGATGTCAGTTTCCCGCGTCAATTCATCGCCTCCAGTTGCTAGATGTTGCCATAAATCTCAGAGATTTCCTATGGATCTAACTCCGAAGAAAATAGTCAAAAGCGGCTCTGGGTGCTTCATTTGTTCGTCGGCTTTCCTCAAGAATAACAAAATCTTCATTTTCGGTAAGAGTTCACTCGACATTGCTGAAGTCATCCGATCCTCGCTATCTGTGGACGTGAGTCGCTACACACACTGCACGAAAAAATGGATTTACAACAACTGCAAAATCAATGCAAATATGAAGTAAATACCACATTTGAACAGATTTGTTTATATTTGCCCCGAGGCAAATTCCATCGTTGGATAATATTTGCACGCGAAGCAAAGATGGTAAATACCGCATTTACTCAATCTTTACAGTCCAAAGCAAATGGGAAGAAAAACTGCACATTTGCATCAGATTTAACATGAACTAAAAATGTGGTAAATAGATAAATCTGCTGCACCGAAACATGAATTTACAATTGTAGCAAACATTCCGCTGCACGTCGTTTTGATTACATTTACCCACAATGCAAACCCCAGTTTTGCATCACATTTGTAAGTAAAGCATAGGCGGTCAACACTTTGTATTTACCAAGTAGCAAATACTACGCAAACGTTATATTTGCACAGAAATTACATTTGAAGCAAAGATGGTGAAAAATATCGTTCACTACGTATTTGCGTGGAGTGGCAAATGTGACGAAAAAATCCACAGTTACAGGGGCAGTAAATGCTAGTAAAAAGCGTAAATTTATTGCCTGAAAGGATGAATTTACAGGGATGGCAAATACGATTTTTGCTTCGCTTTGATCCAGTCAAAATTCTTGCGCACCATTAATTTGCACGGGAAGCAAAATACTAAATTTACTTCTTCTTCACAAATCCAGTACAAAATACGTCGTGCACGAGAGTACTTGCCGCGAATCCTTGTTGTCGCAAAGAAATGTAGAAATATACGTTTAAGTCGATTTTCTCAATGAGGATAAAATTTTAGAAAGTTAGCGTTTGCCTTGACACTAGCAGAAACCAAACGTTCATTCAAGCCAATTTTCTCTGTCGTTAAGTTTACCATTTACTCCCTGTTTTATTGTACGTTGTCCCAAATCGATTACTACATAATGGAGCAAAGATACCAAACCGGGACTGTATGTTCAGCACTATGCACATATTTTATTCAAAAGACAAATTGATATTGTCACAAGATAAGCAGCAAATGACCTTTTAAATAAATAAAAGATCGATATTGCCACATGGCATGATAAAACATTATTAAAAAAAAAAATTGGAAACAGTGCTTAGCCAACTTCCTATAATTGCACAAGCATCCACATAATCTGATTATTATGCATAAACTCATGGGAATTCCTCTACAAAAGCAATCAAATTCTCGAGCAGTTTAAAGCAAGAGAACAAGTCAATTATTTGTGTATTGGTTAACTATCGCATTAGTCTTTCGGAGGATTAAAACTATAAGGGACTTAGAAGAGTTTTCTGGGCAATTAACTCTACATTCATTCTTCTGCTCAAAGAGAGTATAGAATACAAGCCTCTTATACAATGACAATCAGTCTGTTTGCCAAAGTTGAGCAAATTTGTAAATCACTAATATTTTTTTCACATTCAAAAAAATTGCTTTCATCGAAAACTATAAAACGTTAAGGACCTCTATGTAAATCACCGTGGTGAGTGAGTCTCCTGGTTATTACTTTTGACTTATATTATTTGCATCATTTAGCCTTCTTTTCTTGCATCTGCCTTTTGTGGCATATCACTGGTAGTTTGTCTGTTCCAACACTAACAACAGCAAATTATTAGAAAAGAAAGGAGGCCCCCCAAAATGAAATGTATGGGTACAAGAAACATTTTTTCCCTTGGCCTAATAAAGCCTGGTTCTCATATGTGGCTCATGTTGAACCTGAGTCAACTTTGCAGGCGTGCCAGCAACAGGGTTGTCACTAGGATTTTTAGTTGCCAGGCAAATATATATCAAGTACAAATGTAGGTA
>OX453280.1:6487533-6532533 GCA_949710005.1 Ricordea florida
CCTATGACTCAGTGACAATCAAAGATCGGAGTCATAACCAGAGTCATACATTTTGTAAGACTCGATCTGGTGAAAAAACAATCCATTCAAAGGCATTGCGATGAGTTTAATTCTGCCTCTGCTTGCAATTGGGTTTTCACTAGTTGGCAATTGATGGAGTCATAAGTGGAATTAGAACACGGTTTTCACACTTCTGATTAAGACACTGACTGTGACTCTGTTGTTAGTGAAAAACAGCTTTAAGGGTAACAATATTTTGAAATAGTTGGTCATTTCAGGAAGGATAGTTTATAGTTGCCTGGCCTGTTTACATTCATTCATAATTATTAGTATGGTGAAAAAAAGGCCACAATATGGTCTTTGCATAACTGTGATCACATGATCAACCTTTGGTAAACACGAAAACAGTTCTTCGTAAAAGAATTTGTTAGCACAAGCTCAAAGTTAGAAGTATTTGTATGAGAAAAACAACTTTTGCCACTAAGTCACTCTTGCATGGTTTTTGATACAAATCCTTGTAAGTTCTAAAATGTTTAAACTGTCGTTAAATATTTTCCTTCCCCATTTAAGGACTCAAATTGCCTGTTATGACTTAAAAGGATATTTGAGCCCTGTAATGCTTTTGGTATTATTTCATGACAGTTTTGAAAATTTCGAAATTACAGAATTCGTATGTAAAACCATGCACATGTGACTGGATGGTAAAGTTGTTTTTCTCATACAATGCTTCCAACTTTTGGTGGCCATTGCATGAATTATTGCTTCTTTTGAGGGATAGGGCTGAAAATTTTCAGGTTGCCTAATCTTAATATGCTCTTTCAGCTTTTGCTATGCTTTCGTGATTACCAAAAGTTGATCACATGATCAAGACATGAGAAGAGCCTCTTAAATGGAACCGCAATAATGATTGCCTATGGCCAGTGTAAATGATGAGCACATTTAAAGCACAACAAAGCTGATTTTATACTGCATATTGCACACTTAAAGGAAATTCCAAAATAAACTTATTGTATTTTGAAATTTATTATTTTAAAAAAGGGCATGATTTAATTCTCAAGTGTTAATAGTTAATATTAAGCAGTTACTGAATGAATGAGTTGTCTTATTGCTGTTTTTGCTATGTTTTTAACTATTACTTTGCCTAGTTCCAGCTGTAGTTATTACTCTGGAAACGGGTGAAGTGTCGGCCATTTTTGTTTTCACAACCAAAGCAACTCAACCTTGTCCCCAGGTCTTCTCAGTTAACTGTTCATTAACCTGTAGGCTACATTTTTGACGTCATTTCTCATTAAACACAAACGTTTTTCCAAATTTGGTCATCAGTAACTGGTTATGGTGAATTAAACATGTGCTTTTAGCCAATCAGAATTGGGGAAATATTTTGAGTGAATAATAATATGTTTACAGTAGTCTATACATGTGTATTTATTGTTATGATCATGATCTGGTGATAATAAATTCAAGCTATTCAACAGAAACTGAATGCAGTGATTTCTTGTTTCCTTATGTGAATGGGGTTGCAGACCAGGGGCGAGAAGGTAGCCGTGGTGTGTGTTGGAGGGGGGGGGGGGGTGTGATGTTGCCAAATTGTGGGTTTGGAACGATTTTCAGTTCTTGAAACCTACCTTGCATCTATCTTACTCAAATCCAATTAGGTGATCTTGGCAAAAAAATATCCTGCTCATAGTAATCTACTTTCAGTCAAGAATGAAATAAACCCACATACATTTTAACTGAAAAATGTACCCGTGCATTGTGGATGGGTGCCAGAACAATGCTCCAGTTGCCTCTGATAAAGGACTTGAGCAGACGGAGGAGAAGTGAATGATATCTCCTTTATACACAATCAAAGGATCTGCTTAGGGGTACCATTTTTCAGGCTTCAGGTATTTGAAAGGGCTGGAATTCAATTTTTTGAAGTATTTTGTAAGGCCCAGGGTTTGGAAACTAGTTATTTTTTGTTTGGTTAAAGGGCTAACAGGATCAAATAAATTTATTAAAATTACATCAGGAGTCACCCTACCCTTGGAATATTTTCTTATAACTTGATTATTAATGCACAGGTTTGACATAAAGCCTATGCATAATCTTTTTCAGACCAGTTTTAGTGCACACAATTTCTTCTATCATGTAAAAATCTATGCAAAAGTTAATATAAATTAAAGAACACATCCTTGCTCCTTGAAATGTGTAAGAGCTACTGTATTACAGAGTAAAATATGTCAAATGTTGGAATTGTTGGACAAATTAAGTCGTTGATGAACGATTGCATTCCCTAAAAGGTATCAATTAATCCAACCAAGCCAAAGTTTCACCCGTTATGGAGATTTCGCGTGTCATAAATGAAATAATTATCTAATTGAGCATCATTGCTGACCCAATTTTACGCGGGAAAAGGCTCTGAGGCGGGAAATATCGACGGCAGCAATAAGCAGCGTATAAATATTATGAAGACAAACCAGCCATTTTCTTGGAGAAAGAATACCCATAAAGAAAGAGCAGCAATGCAGAACGAAAGAAGAAAGCGAAAGAGAAAGGCTAGAGCGGCGAACAAAGAAGATAAAAGAAGAAAAGCTTTGTTAGCCCTTGAAGATGAACGAGCGATGACCTTAGCGAAGAATGAAAGATTGCTCCATCTTGCGAGGAAGTATTACGCTAAATGGCATGCTCTACATCTTCGTGAAAGGGTAGGAACGTCATTTGTTTACACCATGTTTACAATGAAATGGGTGCGTCAGCAAAATTAAGGGTAAGATTTCCGCACAGGTCCCTACTTCATTATGCATTCCGTAACTGTATTATTTCGTTCTTCGAACACAAGAAATATTTGCACGTGCATTACACCAGACAAGAAAGCTTCAGCATGCATAATGAAGTAGGGACCTGTGCGGAAATCATTCCAAATTAAGCAATTAAGAAATGTAAGGGCTACTGAGAAGCAATAAAATTTCATAATTGGCAAGAATGGTATTAATTTTTTTCAGACTAGCAAAATGGATAAATCAAACGCTATGGAGAATGAGAAACAGGCACATAAAGATGCCTCAGTTTCTGCAGATCAACTGGTGTCACATGTAAAGAGAAGTCATCTCAGTCATGTGAAAGATCCAAGTGGTTCTACTGACCAACCTCTGTTACTGGGATGTGGTGTCTTTGGACGTTGCTATAAAATGTATTACAGAGGGATTTCAGTTGCTGTTAAACAATTTAACACACACCTGTTATCAGAGTCCAATGTTATCAAAGAAGCATCACTGATGAAACAGTTGGATCACCCATGTTTTCCCTACGTTTATGGTATTTGTGTACAAAGGAAACCTTTCCTGTTAGTACTCCAGTTTTGCAATGTGGAAGGCAAAGCATACACTCTTCACAGGACTTTACACAGCCATACCTTGGTTTTAAAAAATCAAGAGTGGTTTCATGTTATTTTGCAACTTCTAGAAGCACTCAAAGTGTTGCACAACTCTGGACTGATTCATCAGGATATAAAAGGTGATAACATCTTGCTTACATACAAAAATACACTGTTTGTGCCAGTAATCATTGATTTTGGAAAGTGCATTAGAAAACAGGAAGCCAGTAGAAAAGTTTTGTCCAAACAAGAACAAGAAACATACAAACAGAAGTACACACATGTTGCCCCTGAAGTTGTTGCAGGAACTCACCCTCCATCCTATGCAAGTGATGTATATGCCCTTGGCCGTCTGTTAAGGCAGATTGCAACCAAGATTGGTAGCAAGCCACTTCTCTCCCTTAGTGAATGCAGCCTAAAGAATGACCCAAATGCTAGGGCTTCTTTGGATCACCTATTGGTCAGTGTCAAGTCTCTGTCATCATGATTAGGTTCTTGATATTAAATAGAGAGGAGAAGTCGTTATGTCAAATTTCTTGATGACAACAAAGTGAAAAGGTCACTTAAAAAGTGAATTCACACTGTTTCAAACTTATCGATCTTATTCAGTTTCTTTTAGTTTGTAAAATTGTGGAGAAATTATTTTCTGAGGTTGAATCCAAAAGGACCATATCTGACTTTAGAAAAAGAAAAAGAAAATTCTTGTGCTGTGTTCACCAACTCCATAAACCAGTGACATGAAATTAGGAAGTTTCTAGTTGCAGACTTGCAACGATGGATAAGAAATGTACAAAAAAACGTGATGCACATGCAAAGTTGTTGTTTTGCTAACATAAATAGAGGATATTACATGGCCGCGCAGAGATAAGACATTTCTCTTCAACTGTTGAACAAGAAGAGAAATTTTGTATCTCCAAGCAGCCATGTAATGTCCTATTTATTATGTAAACACCAATGAAATACCAAGCCATTTCACTTTAACAGTTTTGTGAAAGGCCCAATTTATTATCAAGCCATAGCAAAGGTGATATTTTCACATGTGAAGATAACATGTTATTTTCACCTGTGAAGATATCAAGTTTTTGCAAGAAAGCTCACCTAGTATTTCATTGGTGTTTATATAATAAACTGATTTCTTTTCTGCCGTTCGTTGCCATCGCTGTGGTTGTTGCTTAAGCTTCCCACTGTTGTGATCCAGAAATGTTGCTACCATGGTAAAGTGACATCATACTCCTTCTCTCTATTGGTTGTCATACCACCACTAACTAAAACTTTATATCACACTGTCAAGGACACTGTGGCAGGGCTACAAACCCTTTAAGCCCCAAGAATCACCCAAAACAGTTTTCCCCTCACAACATCATTACTTCATTAAAGGAAAGATTATGACAACAAAATAAACACCACAAGGAGAAGGGTTTCATCTTTCAACAAATTAATTCTCTCAACTAATGCGTGGAGATTATTAGGGAAATTTTGTCTTTGAATATTGGGGCTTAAAGGGTAAAAGTGTTTTAATGATTTTAATATTGAGACCTTTATTTTAAAAAAATAGCTTTCTAATAAAATTACTGATAAGTTACTGAAGTTTTGCTTTAGCTTGACTGAAAGCCAAGTCCACTCTGTCCGATCTTAGGTTATTTTTCTTCTGTTTTTAAAATGACCTGGCTATAAATTTAAATTTATAAGGTGGATTTGACTATTGTATGACATATTTTACTGCACAAGTAAGGATTTCACATTCTGTAGGAGAATTGTTATTTACTTCAGGCTCAACTGAAAGCCAAAACCACTGTTTCTGGTCATACTAGCAGGGTTTCTTTTTTCAAATGACCTCCTTTGCGAGCTTGGAACTACAGAAAAGTGATGGTGAAATATTTACCTTTAATTCAGTTTTCCTTACATAGTAGGTGGAAGCTTGTAGTTGCCCAGATGTTTTCATCTTAAGGCAGCGCACCGGAAACGGAACAGGACAGATGTTTCATCTGTTAAGTTAGCGGAAGCTTCCCTTGTAAGGTAAATTCAATGATTGGCGGAGGTAGTAATTTTTCCAGACTCACTGTATGAAATCATCATGATTAGAAAGGTAAATACCAAAGGCTAAACTCAACATTGGTCAATCACTTAAATTTCACAAGTGTGTGTTGACTGCAGAGTAGGTGGAAGCTTGTAGTTGCCCAGATGTTTTCATCTTTAGGCAGCGCACCGGAAACGGGACAGGACAGATGTTTCATCTGTTAAGTTAGCCGAAGCAAACTTTGTAGTGAATACAAATAATGGGCGACAAGTTTTGGTCATGGACCATGTTATTTCTGCAGTAAATACCATTCCCGTGTAGGTCATTTGAAAGAGAAGCTCTGGATCCCAAAAGACATGATGCAGAGTGGATCTGGTTCTTTTGCTTTTAATCACTGCTGAACGTCACTTTACTTATTTAAAATGGCAGTGAAATGAGGTGTCAAGACCTGATGGTGAATCCCTGGTGTATCAGCACTCACAAAGTAGATAACGTTTTTGTATTGGGATCAGTTTTGGTCCAGACTGGAAGACTTCTAACAAAGGATTTAGCATGTTGTGCTCTTATGATTTTCTTTCTTCTTTTGAGATTTTGGCCATGGCAACAGTAGCACTACATGAACACTGTAGTTATCATTTTTTAATAACTGAGTTAATAAACTCTTCCAATTTGCAGTGTTTTTGCATAAAGGCTCTATGCCAGGTACCACACAGAAAGCACACAATAGGTAATGGGCAAAACTCTGGTGGCAGGGAAGCACTTAAATCTAGGGGTAAGGGGACCAGGAGAGAAGCCCTCCTGGGGGGAGACAAGATTGAGTGGTACCGGGGGAAGCCACCCTAGACAGGAGTCCTGGTAGTCTCTGGGGGTGAGGCCCATATACCCCAGTCACTAGGAACTAAGGGGAACCAGGAGCAGTGGCCATTCTGGGTGGAGTACAGATCAGGTGTGACCGGGGGTCCACACCCTGGAGTGGACATTTTTCCAGACCTGTCTCCAAGGGCTAAGCCTTACTGTGGGGTAAAGTGCAGCTAGGGGTTACACTTCCCTGCCACTACTTTTATTGGGAAGCAAGACAGTAGTTTCACATCCCAGGAACTTAATGAAGGAATAAGACCTAGTCCAGTATAACACCATAATATAAATGATTAATCTTCAACATACATTTAGATGTAGAAGAATAAAATAATGATCTGCTTGAAATACATTCTGGTCATGCTAAATATATAGTGAACATAATTGATAATCGAAAGAGCTAAACAAAGGTTCCAGTCAGAACAAAAGGTGGGTGGGAGGGAAAAACGCTGTTGTGAATGAACCGAAGGCCTAAGAGAACTGACTGGGAAAGGACAGTGTACGGCAAATAGAGGAGCTCATGTGCATGATGAGCATGTGGTAATATGAATGGTACCTTAGTCCAGTCTAGTAAATATATCATGCTAAGTCACAGTGGACTTTGCCAAAGGAGAAGGCTACATTGTAATCAAACAACTAGTTACTGTTCATTGTTCTTTCGTGTACTTTGAGCTAGTACCTACCATTACTTAGTACAAAAGCTAATTCAAATCTTGAATTTTGTGTGACAAGAACAGAGACATGACTGTTGCTAGTACGTCAATAAGTGTTGTTTCATAGGGCATAATTCTCAAGTTTCTTAAGATCATTTTTACCTTAAACTTGAATTTATCTTTATTTTTTACTAATTCGTTGAAATTTAGTAAAACTTTGTTATCTTGCTGACGTGCTTTCTACGTTTTGGAAAGAAAAATTGTTTGAATGGCTTACCCAATGTCACTCTTTTTTAGTGTAATGCAGTGTTTTATAAAGAAAATACAAAACAAGACTAATAAATGCGAGTGGAAAAATTTGGTGGTGACATTGCTCAAACCGATTCTTTAAAAACCGTCAACTAGTCGATCTGTACTCTGATTGATTGTATTTTCTATCACATGGTATAATTGAACTGATGTAAAATAGTGTTAATTCCAAATTCTCTTTGAAATAAAGTTTATGCTTTCAGGGGGGATCTTTATCCACCCCATGACTTGTGTTCATTATACACACTTTAGATTACCCTTCTTTCCTTTCTTATTGCCTTTGCAATTCCTCAGTTCATGGTCAAAATTTGTTAAGGGGTTACTTTTCCTTTAAAGTGGACTGATGCTCTGTCGGTTGCGGAGTGGAAGTTGGAAAATTGTTTAGTCAACTAGGTTGACATTGTCACGTCAAAAAGATGGCGTTTCGAACGTTCATTCCTCATTATAACGAATACTATCAGTATACCGAAAGCAAATGTGCAAAAACACTCGCAAATCTGGTTATTTGGAAGTAATGCAAACTTTGTCCAAAAGTAAATATTTGCACATGTTACATGAGTAAAACGTACGCTAAAGTTTTTGGATGTAGTTTGGGTAAACGTTGGAAAACAGTGATGCATACATATAAATTTGCAATGTGTTTGCTTAGATTTTTGCAGAAAGCAAACATTATTTTTCCACAGAGAACAAATCTGGAGTGAATGTACACCGGATTTGTTGATTTGCGGAGGTATCAAATACGAAGCAAATATAAAGTAGATTTCAGGTTTACGTCGTATTTGCACGTAATTTCAACAGAATAAACATCTGTGTTTGCATCATAATTACTTCTGGTGAAAATTTTGGTCAAATTTAGAGGGCTAAATTTGCATCATATTTACTTCTGTTGCAAACCTGTTTAAATCCATTTTTTCGTGCAGTGACAGAAAACAGCGAACTGTTCGTCTGTAGAGACAAATGCTACTAGCGTTTGATAAAATTTAATCGGGCATCGGATAAGTTGAAGGAGCTAAAGAAAGAAATCGAAGAAGTCTTCAAGGCAAGAGAACAGGGCAAAGCGCAGAGCAAAACGCCTACTATATCCAGATGAGAATGCCGACAGAGGTGCCAAAATACATCAACTTCATCACATCGAGGAAAAGCATCCAAATCGCTGCGATCTGCCGATACCACTTGTACTTCTTCGGATGCGTTGGGAAGCCGAATAATGAATTGTCAACCACTACGACAACACGTAATTGAAGAGGTGTTGAAGATTGCGTCAAAAGAAGTTACTGGCTTTAACTCAAAATAAAACCCTTCGATGTTGAGGAAGGATGAGAATAACAGTCTCGAAATGCTGCCATCTTGTGATGTTTTACAATTTACCAGCAATACCATTTTAAACTCGAGCATAAACTAATGCTTGAAATCAAATATTTATTGTGTACAACAAATTAAGTATAAGCGAGTTGTAAAGGAAATTCACATAGGAATTGCTCAAATCCACTATTCATCAATACGTCTCCGGCCTGTGTATTACGCTTATGCTTTTTCTTTTTCTTCTCAGGTAAGCTTAATAAAAATATCCCGGGCGCGAAAGGTGAAGTCATCAATTTACAAGCTTAAGATTTCAATGCCTACAGTATTTGTAAATTAATTCACACAGGATTTCCTATCTGAAATGTAACTTCAGAAGCGGAATTGACAAACAAAAACATGTGTCCAACTGACCCTTAACTTGCCACTGCTTTATAACATGAGCTTTATCATAGCCACGGCACATAACTTTATACTGTATACATCATTGCACAACATGGTTCTCCAACGATCATTCAACAGCCACGCTCCTGGTGACCCGAAAACGATGGGGTATTCTCCCTCCTCAATCCACTATCTGTAGCCAATAGAACACGAGTTGTGATTGGACAATTTAGTCTTGGCGCGACCGCCTCAGGAATATGTGAGGCATGTTGTGATTGGCTAATTCGCGGAAACAAAAAGAGTTCGAGTTTTAGCAGCCGTTAGTGGGGGAGAAGCGTTGCGTGACGATCCTAATAACGGCTGCGGAGGAGACTAGAGGACGTGCAGAAATCAGTTTATTGTGCCATAACGATATTTCGTTTGTGGAAAAAAGTCCTAGAATTGAGAAAACTTCTCCTTCATTCCAAACCTGGTGCAAAGATTAATCCCTCAAGGCGCGGAAAATTCATTACCTATGGATGTTACAGGACTGCCGAGATCCCCTTCGCTGCTGCAACGATTCACCAACTTGCAATGTTCCTACATTTCAAGAACCTTGGACCCGCCTGGGCATCCCCGTACAATTCTGGAACGAAAACGACCGAAAGAATCATAGAAGAAATGCAGGGGAAAACAACCGAGATTCAGAATCTGGACTCCCAGCCAACGTTTGGAAACATGCTGGAGAGGTGTTCGAAGGTCCAATTCAATCTAAATGCAAAGCAACGTCTTGCCTCTGCTGGTGCCAGTGTGAAAGCGTCGAGTAAGAGAAAGAATATTTCTTTTGCATTCAAGGAAAGAAAGCACATTAGCAACTACAAGTACCCAGAAGACTTCTCGAGTTTCAGAGAGGCGCAAGTAAGAGCTCACAGGGAAGGAGTGAAATATGGTCACGCCCTTTTTTCCAAATACGTGCCTGAGAAATGTGTTAATCTCCTAAAAGAAACTGGAAACTGGGACACACCGTACAAGTACGCAAAGCCACCTGGATTCAAAGTCGTCGATTGTAATCTTCCCAAGGATTTTAACAACTTGGGCAAATCGTTCGTATACTCCACCTTGGAAGACCTCGAATCTAAGTGCAGTGATGACAAAGAGGAACTAATAAGGAACAACCCTAACTGGGTTGACTTTATGCATCTGGAAAGGCAACTAGCCGCAAATTTTGCGCAAAAGCACAGCAAGATACATTAAAAGCTCCCGTAGTGTCAAAAGAAAAAAGTACTAGAAAGCGGCAAAAGGTCTGATGGGGACTTAACTAATGATTAATTCTTTGCCTCCTGGCCATAAACGTCCTCTAATAAACAACTTATCTGGTTGAGATTGGCTGAACGACGCAGGGATTCCATTTCTTCTAGCCTCTTTGAAGGTTTTCATCTGCTCTTTGCGTCGTTTGACAATTTCTGTGGGGTAATCACGGAACATTTGGAAATTCGTGTCTTTCAATCGGTGCCCAAGTGAAAATATTTTTTGCACATCTTTGTATCGCAGAAAGCGAGCCAAAATTGGTCGAGGATTTCCATCTTTCGCCTTTCCGTTGCGGTGAACTCGTTGGATTTCTACAGATCCAGCATCTAGGAAGCCCAAGTCGCGTTCTAAGAACGTTCTCAAAGTTTCTTCGACATTTTCAGGCTCCTCTGTTTGGCCATCTTGTGCGATATTCATAAACCTGACATTCTCCCTTCTTGAATAAGCCTCCAAGTACAAGAGTTTTGTCGCCGCTTCTTTCAGCCCCTCCTCGTTCGCCTTTACTGTTTCCTTTAGGCCGGCGAGCTCAGCTTGAGCTTTTGCTAAATCTTTCGTCTGTTCATTTAGCTGAGCGCTGGTGAAATTTGTGCCATCTTTGAGATCATTAATATCTTTCTCTGCTGTTTGTCTGAAGTTTTCCAAGACATCAGTGCGCTCTTCTAGGCTCTTAAGTTTTGCCTCGATGTTCTTGACGGAAGATTCTATCACGTCAAGCTTCTTTAGCTTCTCTAAGATTTCTTCAAGCTTTCCTGCTAAATTCTGCGACATATTGAGTGCGGTCCAGATTTCGTCGTCTTCTTCAGTCGATGAATCGGTCTTCCTAGTTTTTTTGCTCTCGGGTGAAGAGACTGAATCGTCCGAATTGGCAGACGATCTGTTTCTCCTTTTGCTTAACAACTGAGTAATAATTTCGGCCATCAACCGCTACAGGGAGTACTCATATACTATAAAATTTGCGGATGGTCGCGTCGAGCGTCTTCACGCAGCCATTACTCGGTCCAGTCTCTCAATCTTTAAGCTTGTGTCTAATAAGTAAATACTAGTGATGAGTGGGATATTCCACAGCATACCACCAGAAAGGTTTACATAAATGTTTATACCATGCCAAAGAAAATCCCAATGCATGATGGGAAGGTTGGGTGTGATACTGTTGAATTGCACAGATCAAAGGAAAGGTTGAATGGAATACTCATAAATATACCACAGCTTTCCTGCATTTTGATTGGCTGTATTTTCTATGGCATGATATAAACAATTATTTTCAACTTGCAAGAAGATATGCATTGATATTTGTCCAAGGATCTTATCTGTTCCAAGAAGCAAGACTGTTTTGAGGGTGAAAAGGGCTTTGAGTTAAATAGATAAAGTCAAGGACAAGTAGCTATGCATTTTTCTAAACCAAATACAAGTTATCAGTTTTATTATCCTTCACAGAAAACTGAAATATTTCCTTTAAGCTTGTGACATTTTGCAGCTGGAAGATATCAGTTGGAGAATATACTCAGAGCTAGTACAAACCATACTTTTGCAACAAAGGAAGTATAATCCTGTGTCAATACTGTTATGAAAAAGACACATTTTGTTGATAGCACTGAAAATAGCCTACATGTATAATACTAGTCTAATTTGTTTTAATATATTAATGACACTAATTTATATAATTAAGCAGCTAAAGGAATCCTATGCTCTGGCCCATATATAGTGACAGTGTCAAGAGTTGGTTTTGTTAGAAACATAGCATTATTGGCATATGAATGATACCCAATTTAATGGCAAGAGTAACCTTGCAATTCTCTATAACAGAATATTGTCTTAACATCATATTTAACCAGTAATAAGTGCATGTAAACTAGAACAATTTGTGCTTAGTTCACACACATTTTGCCTCTCTTGGAGCTGATGACTTGTATTTGCTTTGAGTTCTGATTGCTTGTCCGACTGTGAGCATCTCCTATAATTAGGTCTCAAGGCTGTGCTCTAAGGAAAATTTTAGGGAGCCCTTTGGGCTCCCAACCATGCCAGCCAGGGTGCCCACCCCTTAAACGTTGGTCGCCCGAAAATATCAGTTAAATCAATTAATTAAGTCCTCAGAGATTTTTATTAATTAATAATAATTATTAACCATGTAATTTAATACTGAGTTTCCTTTCAAATTACATGTAGCTACCGTTTTCGAGAAGAATACTTTTTACAAGATTGGCCAAGAATATACTAACAATGAGGTTTTGTTAATGGAGAACTGTACAAAGTCATTGTAACAAAATATGCCTTCAAAACCTGGCTCTGAGCAAGGTGTCAGAACGACGTCGGGTCCACGCATTGTTTTGCTTCACCATCGTTTGTCCTCGAAATTTACCAGTTTGTGTTGTGTGGATCCTTGAAGTTTCTTTAATAAAAAAAATTGGTTTCTTTTCTCACAATAGTATCAAGTACTGTTGAGAGAATCATTGTAGAATGTTTACGAAACCACGGTATTTCAAATTTTTCATTCACACGTGGGATTCGGTAATATTTGCCGCGAAACTAAACTTAGCTATTGCAAATGGATTGAAAGCGTCAAAACGTAATGGATAAATTAATACAACTATGCTATTCCTAGAAATTACGTAAATTATTTCTTGTAGTTACCAAGCATTAGCCATTTTATTTTCGAGTTGTGTATTCCAAGGAAATAAAACAAACCATTCCAGGCCGCGTAACTCTACACAGCCGACAAGAAAACGTGATAAATTTGCATAAACGAAGACTTTCTAAAAACAATAATTCACGTACTGTGCTGTTGAAAATATTTGAAACGTTAATATAAACGATGAAAAAAACATCAAAATGGGAAATTGACGTAATATTTCGGAAAAAATGCGACTTATTTTCAGATCAGAACGTTCGTGCATTGTGTCGGAGATATCGTTTTACAAATTTGTTAAATCACGTGGAACGAAACTTCAGATTCGAGCGTGCGAACGTAAACAAGCGACCGTATTTGGTTCCAAAAGGCTATTTTCATTGTGCTTTGTTAACAAAATAAACTGACAACAGCATGTCACATATTTTTGCCTCCTTTGCTGAAGAACTGAACTACAAAACACGAGTGCCCGGCCGGGCGACCGGCAATTTTTTTCACTCGCCCGAAGCCAAATGTTAGTCGCCTCTGGCGACCGGGCGCCGTTAGAGCACAGCCTTGGGTCTACTTAAGTTTTGGTTCTACCATAGTCAATTGAAAAAGAAAAGTATATTAATAGTACTGCATACTGTGATCCTTTCATTCCCAGTAACTTGTTATTATTTCCTTAGTCTTTATAGCAAACAGATACTAACAAAATTCAAATTTTTATTGAGGTGACACTATAGTTCCATGATCATTCACCATAAGATAGGAAAGTACAAGCAAAATGTTTATCATAGCTTGTGTTTGGATGACAACTCTACATAGTTGCCACTAGCTGTGGGAAGTTTACACAGGCTCTGTAAACATAAATATTTTTCATTTAAAGAAAAGAATTAATTTATGAAAGTATATATGTGCATTTGGTATGATTGAAAATAATGGAAAATTGATTGTTGCATTTATTAAGAACAAACAATGTATATTTGGGTATAAATAATTATTGTGATGACTTCAATTTGTTGTTTAATATATGTTTCAGAATTTTATAACAATGAATTATATACTATTTTGACAGTGCTGTTTCTGCCTGCATTTGAATGTCCTTTAGTTTTACCTATGAATTAGCTAGCCTTTATTTAAATATATTACACAATAAATCTTTGTTTCTGAAAGCTGACTTGGTTTAATTTGTTAATTTGTATGGAGGAGCGGACTGGGTGACTGTTACAAATGTGTGCAGCCATTGCAAATCTTTGCATAGCTTTTGGCAGATTTTTTAACCTGCTGGCTAGTTTCACATTTCCTCATGACCTTCTGGGGGAATAATTGGCATGGGAGGTTAATCTGCAATTAATTAAGTTGTAGTGATAGTATCAACATCTTTAATTCAATCTCTTAAGTATACTGAAAGGGATCTGTTAATATGTAATAAAAGGGATTTACAGCCTTTACTTGTCATAATAAGGGCTTTTCAACTACTCTTTCCAGACTCTTTAATTAACACTTAAAGCCAACATAAAGGATTATTTTCTTAACATTTAATGGACATTTACTCTCTTAAAATTACATTAAAGAATCATTTCCGTTCCCTTTATTTACAACTTAAAGGTTAGTAAAGATGCTTTTACTGACTCTTTACAGGCAAGCCTTAAAGACCCTTAAATTGTTCATTAAGTGCTTTAAGCGTACTTCTTAAAGATAAAGGAAATAAATGTTTAAATTTTTTAAGACAAACTTAAAGTTATAGGAAGTAATTCTTTAATTAACCTTTAAGAAATCTTTACTGGAAAGTAAAGTAGTTATTTCGTCCTGTGATACCCAACGACCCATCCTTAGTTGCTGACGAGGAGTGTCCTTCAATATCCTGTAAAATTTCAGACGCTACGAAGGCCGTTTCTTTCGATGTTATCACCATGGAAGATTTTTCGGAGGAAAAAGAAGTCAAATCAGGAAATGAAATCTTGGTAGACGTACAGCGTAGAAATGACAACTTTTCCAATCCGAGACGATTGTTAAGTCAAGCAACATATCCTGAAGTAGATGGATCTTTGACAACTTATGAAATAATTAGAGGCGGTGTAACTCTTACTACAGACCCCATCACAGTAACGAAGTTACCACCAAAATCTGTACTTTCAAAGAACAAGAGTTGAAAGAGATTAAAAGCCGCTAAGTAGCCTTCAAGTTCCCATGTTATGGCATCTTTGACAGAGAAGGAATACGCGTTTTAGGGAGGTTTCATTGGGTGAAAAGTTTGAAGAGGCAGGTCCAGTTCGAGGAAACATGGCTTAAGCAGGCCTTCAGAAATGTAAATTTTGAGCAAGAAGTGACTGAAGCACTGCTAGACAGATGGAACAAAGCTGACAGCTACCTCGCAACGTATGGAAATTATCAGATAACGTCTCAGTGTCTATCGTTATTGGCGGGGGAAAGGTATTTGTCTGACGAAATAATCAACTTCTTAATTCAGAAGTTTTGCGACAAAGCAAATGAAGCCAAACTACACACAAGTTTGAAGATTTTGCTGCCATCTTTTCTCTCTACCAGTAAGGTTTTACGCAACGTAGTTGAAAGACCAAGCTTCAGTTATGACATGGAAAAGGTGGAAAACATGTTTTTACCCGTACACATAAACGATTCACACTGGGGACTAGCAATTTTCTCTGTAACGGAAAAAACTGTCTTTTTTGACGATGGCTATCATTGCCCAGCACCAGAAGACCTTAGGCGAAACTCCAAAGAAATTCTAGGAATTATACACGAGACCACTGGTACTGTGTCATATCAGCCCATGACCTGGAATGGCATGAAATGTTTCAAAGTTCCCATGCCGGATCAACCAAGCCACTCTGAAAGTCATGGGTGGGGCAGCTGCGGTGTGGCAGTCATCTGCTCAGTGAGAGATATTTGCAGTGGCATGCTTTATTCATATAGCTGGACTTATGAAGACTCACCACGTTTACGAGCAGAGCTAATGGTAGAAATCCTGGACTTGAACAGACGATAGAACGCGTCCTACAGTAAAACACATTTCATTGGGAAAGTGCAATGAGAACAATTGGTTGGATCCTGAACCTGTTCCAGACGCGAGGTTAGATTAGTTCGGGAAGAGCGCGAAAAAGAGAAATAGCGCAAAGAACTGGAAGTTAACCCTCGTCTATGTTTTCACAGCCGCCGTTCTTCGCACTGCTCTGCGAAAACTGAACGCCTGGAACAGGCTAGTTTGGACCCTATAGGCTATGTGGTGGGATTTAAGATTATTGTGTGTCGTGACAACTTCTTCTGGCTAACCGGGAAACTGTGAGTATTAACCTTCTTGTTACTTTGATGTTTTTGTATTGTTATGAGATACCCAAAGTAAAGACTTGTTAAGGATTTAAATTAAACTTGACAAACAATATTTAGTTTTTCAAGATTTTAAAATTCCTAAATTGACAATGTTATTTCATGCAATAAAAAAATGAAATTTTCTTCGATCTCAAACACTATGGGCAAATATGCACAGTACCTACCAAGTTATTAACATTTTTTATACATAAATGATTGATTTTATCAATAAAACCTACGAACTTCCTCAACAATAAAGAATGTAGCTAAAAAAACATTTAATTTTCGTACAAGTATTGAGGAAACATCCCAAGTCTGTTTTTTTTTTTTTTGCAAAATTTATTTCAAAAATTAGCTGGCTGGCTTAGAGCCTGCACACGCGACTGCTGGCTGGCAAGATGGGAAAATTTTCTTCACACTGGCTGACTTTGCAATTTTTAACTTTCCTGGCTCGTTGATAAAGGTCACACTTATAGCTGGCTGGGATTTTTGTTTCTTAAAAGGCTTGCTCGCTGGCAGTGAAGAGCGGGTATTTTTTTCCCAGTAAAGTTAAATATTAACTAAGATTGACGTGGCGACACTCAGCTGAAGTTTAGAACATAGCAGGATTAATTTTCCCTGAAACGGTCGTTGGGTACTCCTGATATCTCAGGGCCGTTTACTTTCAGTCCTTCACGAAAATGGCAGCTACAAACTCGAGAACTGCTTCCCGGACTTCGGTCTTCTCGTCTATTAAAAGCAGATTCATTTCAAACGAATATTGATACATATTAAAAACCGTTGTTTTAAAGAGTAACTGATGAGGGATATCGAAGATTAAGAACATTAAGAAGAATTCAAAGAGTCAGAGTTCAATTGTTCGAGTCGTCACGCCACTACCTAGCGCCGGTATTTCTAGCGTGTTTTACCTTACCTTAGGAGCTTTTTCCACCAATTGAACTCCACAGGATCCTTCGGAAACCTAAAAAATTTACATGTCTCCCTTTCTGATTGATGATTACAATCTGGGGCAAAACATTGAACCATTTTCGACTTGTCCACGTTACGTTACCCAAAGAGAGACGCTATGTTGATCTTTTGTTTAGAACCAGCCAAAATGCTTCCATGGTAACGTGACGTCAGCGCTTCGGTACTCTATGTACTCTGGTAAGAAGTGGCGCAGTGCACTCTGGTTAAATGCAATGGATTCTGGTAGAAAATGATGAATTCCAGAAATTCTTGCACCTCATGCATTTTTCTTGAATCCTGATTATATTGCCTCTCGCTCACGCATTGGATAAGTAGATAAGGAAAAAACCTTTATAGATACCAAGGTTACGTACGTCCCATAGGTAGTGTCTGTAAAGTTTTCGGTATCGCAAGGTCATGGGTTCAAGCCTGAATTTTCCAGGTCTCAGTTATCTTGGCAACTGACAAAATGTTTCTCACACCGCTGCGAGGATCTTTCATTAATCAACTATCTTTCTACTGCCGTGCACATATATGAAATTCTGATATATACTCAGGCAACTTAAGGCATGACCAAGGCATGGAAACGAGGCTAATTTAGCTTTTTAGCGATTTTGTTTATTCATTTTGAGTAATCAAACCGCAATTTTGCCTGCGAACATAGTGCAATGCTATCAAGATCTTCTGTTGATTACATCACCATAGCAACCATAGTTTGCGAGCTATTCAGTTTCAAATGGTGTAAAATGGTGCATTTTTTTGTGGCAAAATGGGGAAAACTTCGATCATTTATTTTTATTGACTATCCTCAATATTCTATTGACGAACAATCATATAGCACCGATTATCCTTGTATGGACTTCTGCAAGGCGATGTTGCTGACCAGTAGTTAAAGGCATTCTGAGCATCATGAGAAAAGCGGTTTTCCACGTACTTTTTCGACCGATTTCCAAAACGCAGACTTGGTCCGCTAAAATACGAAGCATTTTTACAAATGAACATGCTAGTGGTATGCAAAAATCCATTAAAGGTGGTTCATTGTACCGGTTATCTATTCCCCGTTGTTAAAAAGGGAAAACTTAAAAAACGGAAAATTCCGAAGGGAATTTTGTCGCTTTTTTATTTCTTGTGAGGGATACGCTTGGTCGATATTTGTCAAAACAGACACTATTCAAAATGGTGGACAAAGAACTCTTTTTCTAGAGGAATTTCGAGAGAAAGTTCCGAGCTGTTTTCCACCAAACAGTGGCCTGAAATGATATCTATGGTAAACTGTTAGCTTAATCTCTCACTTTAATAAACCTTTCGTGACATTACTGCATTTTATATGAAGAAATCGGGAGGTTAATTTGAGCAGGGTTGTCATTTACGTACAAAGATCGCGATTAAAATAAAAATGGTTTTCTTGAAAAGTTGCGTTGTGTTATTCTTAAATTCTGTTTTGGCGCGGGCGGGAAATACACGATAACCGTAGCAAAGGTTTTTGATATCAAGTATCATTTCAATTTAGCTAGTGCGAAGTTGAGTTCATAGAAGCTTACACATCGAGGTTAAATTCACCCTTCAAACAGTTTCCTTAGAAACTATAGAGAAGCTTCGACTGCAAGCTTATTGAAATGGCAGTAAAAGTTGACTGTGCTTGGGCAAGAGTGTGTATCAGAGAGTCCAAACGTTTGTGCTGCATCGAGAGGAATCCTGAAGAAGGTTCTGCAAAATTTGGAGCAAGGGTAATTGAGGATAGATACAGAATTTACCGCGAGCAATTCAAGGAATACACTCAATTACATATCAGCAAGCATGACTTCGTACGGCTGTACAAAATCATTGACGATAAATTCAGCAACTGGAGAAGCAAGTCAGATAAAGAGGCCTATCTCACACAGTTCTCAACAAAGAACTGGAATGAATCCAAAGTGCTCTCCAAAGAAGGAAAAAAGGAACACTCACTTTCGATCTGTAAGGCATGTTTTCTATTCAATTCACAGCTTCAGTCTACATTCCCTATGAGTAAGCACTGTAGGGTGACCAGAAAGGGCCCCCTAAGTGATCTTCAGGTAAATGCCAAAAGACAAATCAATCACAAGGACTCAAATGTTCCAAATAAGAAACTTAAATTAGTGGGTGAGGCTATTTTTGCTGCCTACAATGAAAAATGCAAGGAAAACTTTGGCAAATCTTTAAGTGACATCCTTGTTCTTGTTCCTGAGGCTGGCCTTGAGAAGAGACTTTCACCTGTAGAAAAGAGAAAATTTAAAAGAGATCAGCAAAGACAACTAAAATAGTAGTATAATTGGGATTAATCAAATACCACTTGATAGAAGCTGTTTTTTTAGAAATGAAGCGTTCTTTTTCTATTTTCCGATTAAAGCGTTGTTTTGGCTTGTTTTGACTTTGTTTCCCACTTCCGAAGATTTCCGAAGATGACCCGAAGATGACCCGAAGATGATCCGAAGATTTTCCGAGCGTTTTCCGAAAATTAATGAGCAATTTCAATTTAGACAAATATGCATACTATAAATCTTCGGAAAAACGTTGGCGTTCCAAAGGTATTTCTATTAGAGAGTGGCTACACAAAAATTATTTCCATTTAGAGAGTGGTGCATAAAGGTATCTTCAAAATATGCCCACCGTCAAAGAGTTACGCTCTTTAGCAAGAAGTTATGGATTATCTGTAGGTTCTAAGATGCTAAAAGCTGACCTCCTACGAGCGATCGGGGAGGCTCGCGCCGCGGAGTGGAGGAAACGACTCCGGCGAGCGCTACAGACGGAGAGATACCCTGCTATAACCAGAGGGGATATAGAGAACCCCCACAAGAAGTGGCAGCGGGCTCGTGAACTCCGTCAACTTGCGAGAGAGGTCGACACCGCTCTTCTCGCGGAAGGTGTCCGAAAGAGGACTACCCCAACGATGAGGACAGAAGCTCGTAGAAAAATTGAAAACCGGCGAGCCCCCTTAGCGCGATCTCTGGTGCGAGAAGGTGCGCGTATACTCGAAGAGTTGGATGGAGAGAGAGAGGGAGAGGAAGCTGGTCGCCGCTTCTGGAAGTGGTCTTTCTTCCGAGGCGTGGCCGGGTCTCTGGTGGATCGGATTATGGATAAGCTCCACGAGAGGGTCACCACCAGCTTATATCTCCGATACAGTTATACCTATCGACTCCGGAACCTCGAAACGGGAGAAATTATCTTGTTTCACAAAACAGTACAAGGCAGTCCTTGGATTCAACGCCTAGAACCACAAGCTAGAGACTGGGTGCAGGAGGAAGACGAGAAGCGCTTGATTGGTGACCAAATCGAGCGCCCTAACACCAAGTGGGTCTTCATCCGGTTTATCTCTGTGACGGTAAAAGTTGTAGTAGATAGGCAGGCGCCTTTGTTGGGGACAGGACCACTCCCAGATTGGTTGAGGAGAAAGCCTGGGATGTATTCCTTGGATACATATGAAGATAACCTCTGCCTCTTTCGGTGTATAGCGGTCCACCGTGGCGCGCGCGTGGATCGTTGTACCAGCCAAGCTCGAGCTCTTGCGAGAGAGATGTACCACTCGCCCGAGGCTTGCCCAGGGATTTCTCAGGACGAGCTGCGGAAAGTAGAGCAGCACTTCCGGCTCGGGATCCGGGTATACGAACCACAAGAGTCTGGAGATTGGTTGCATCGGAGGCACCCGGCGCACTATGAAAAAGTAGGCACTCCACCAATGACGATCGGCGTCTACGAGGGGCACGCGTTTCTCATTCGCGACATCCAGAAACTCGCAAAAAAGTTCGTGTGCGGAGAGTGCAATGCAAGGTTCACACAGTCCTGCCATCTACATCGCCACGCCGAGCGTTGCACCCAAGGTGAGACAAAAGTTGTCTGCAAAGGAGAGAAAGCCGTCTGCCTTTGAGAAGGCCTTCTACCCACAAAAACGGGATAGCGTCCAAGCCGTCCAATGGCTCGAGTATGAAGCCCGCACTAGAGGGATCCATATCCATCACCAGCTATGTGGACATGGAGGCGAGCGAGTGATAGAAGGTTTCGCCGTAGACGGTTATGATCCCATTTCAAAGTCCGTCTTCCAATTCAACGGGTGCCTTTGGCACGGGTGCAAACGCTGTTTCCCATCGCCGAAGCAACGCCAGGAGCAACTTCGGAATCTTTCCAAGAAAAAGGGCAGCCCTGTTACACGCGAGATAGCATACCAACAGATGCTCGAGCGAGAAGCCAAAATCCGAGCTGCTGGCTATCGCCTTGTGGTTCGGTGGCAGCGCGAGGAGCCAAAACCTTGGAGAAAAGATCGCATCCCCGACCCAAAGACGATAACTTACCCTCACGCGATCGTGTTCGACTTTGAGAGTTACCTCGACAAGACCAGCACTTGTCGTCCTACAGAAGACCTGTCCTTAGAGGGAACACATATTCCTATCTCGGTTTCGATCAGCGACACTTTGGATCCGACTCCCGAACACCTATGCGTACGAGATCCGAAGTTGTTGATCGAGGAGTTCATTCGAACGTTAGAAAGTCGAGCTGCTAGGATACGAGAAGACGTTCGCGCGAGGTTCCTGCCCGACACCCTCGAGCTCTTGCCCAAAAAGTATCGGCTAGCGATTGAAGAGTGGTGCGACCAAGTCCCCGTGCTCGGGTTTAATTCGGGTAAGTACGATTTGAATTTGATCCGGAACTACTTCGTCGAAGAGCTTTGTAAGACGACCGACCAGTCAATCAAAGTGGGCTGCAAAGCGAACCAGATTATGTTCATTACGACTCCAGGGTTGAAATTCCTGGATGTTGTGAACTATATAGGGCCTGGGAAAACCTACGACGCCTGGGTCAAAGCCTATGGGTGTACCCTCGCGAAGTCGTGGTTCCCGTATGACTGGTTTGATAGTCCTGATAAGCTCGACTTCCCTGGCCTACCGGACTACCCACAGTGGTTTTCGAAACTGAAAGGCAAATATCTTCTTTCCCTTTCGGAATATCGAGACTGCAAGCGGGTATTCCGGGAGAAGGGGATGCAGACCTTCGCGGACTGGCTCCGCTACTACAACAATCTCGACGTGGGCCCCTTCGTCGAAGCACTGGCCAAAATGCGCGACTTCTACACCGCGTATGGAATCGACATCTTCAAAGATGCGGTTAGTCTACCTGGAGTGTCGATGAGGTTCGTCTTGCGAGGCACACTTCGCAGCCCCAACCCGCCCGAGCTGTATGCCCCCAACAAAGAAGCGTACGACATGCTCAAAGCGGCGGTTGTCGGAGGGCCTTCGATTGTATTTACCCGCTACCACGAGGTGGGGGTCTCGCGGATCCGGTCGCACCAATACGAGCCTACGGCCCAGGCCCACCAATGTCAACGCATCCTCGGCTACGACGCGAATGCGCTCTACCTCTCTACCATGGCAGCCCCTATGCCCTGTGGGGAGGGAACGGTGATCCACTACCGTAGTCCGGACGGGTTTGTCGAGGCTCTACGAGAAGGAAGGTGGTTCGGGTTCGCCGAGGTTGACATCGAGGTCCCCGAACACCTCTGGCCAAAGTTCGAAGAAATGCCCCCGCTCTTCTACAACAAGGAGATCCCCATCGAAGCGGTTCCCCAAGAGATGCTGGACTATCTCGAGCGAATGGGACGAACCCGATCAACAGATCCGAAGCTTGTAGGAGCGCTTTCCGCGAAGAAGATTCTGTTGTACGCCCCTCTGCTCCGCTGGTACCTTGCCCACGGTTTAGTTGTCACCGCGGTGTACCGAACGATCAACTACAAACCGCAAAAGATCTTCGGCTGGTTCGTCGACCAGGTTACAGAAGCTCAACGAGAAGGGGATACCAACAAGGACAAGGCACTATTTGCTGACCTGTTTAAAATGCTGGGTAATAGTTGCTACGGCAAATTTATTGAAGCGCTGGAGCGCCAGACATTGGTCTCCTACACAGCCGACGAAGCGGTGGTCGATCGTGCTCTCCGCTCTTCCTGGTTCGAGGACCTCGACGAAATAGGTTCCGCCTACGAGATCCACAGGAGGAAGCAGAAGATCGAGATCACCCGCCCGTTCCAAATCGGAATCACAGTCTATCAGCTAGCCAAACTACGGATGCTCGAATTCTACTACGACTTCCTAGACCATTTCGTAGACCGAAGATCCTTCGAGCTCCTACAGATGGATACCGATAGCCTGTACATGGGCATCGCCGGGAAAAACCTGGACGACGTCGTCCGCCCCGAGCTCCGCGAAGAGTTCGAGGGCTGCAAAAAGAAATGGCTCGCGTGGGACAAGTGGAGCGGACGGACGCCGGGCCTGTTCAAACTCGAGTTCGAGGGAACCCGGGCCATCGCTCTATGCAGCAAGGCGTACTACGTCGACGATGGGACAGGAAAAAGTAAAACCTCGGCGAAGGGGATGTCGAAAAAAGACAACGATTTGACCTGGGGCCGATACAAAGCAACACTCGATGGAGCGCTCGACCGGGCAGAAAACCGGGGATTCCGGATGGACCACGGGAAGATGACAACTTACCACCAGGAGAAACTCGGGCTTTCCGCCCGGCTACGTTCTCCCGGAACGCTTTTGCCACGCTCGTGTACTGTTGGGTCAGGAGCCAAACTGAAAAATTCTTGTGCCTGCCAGAGAAAGCCAGCTCTACGAGAGCGCTGCGTTGTTTTTTGACGTCTTCTCTGGTGGCGCAGTCGTCCAGAATAAGCAACACCTGGCCACGCCCTTCGAAGACCTCGGTGCAAAGTCGAAGACACTTTTCAATCTCACCGCCCGAGTTCCCTGGCGCCAGGGCTACGAAGCCGGGGTCTTTGTGGGCAAATCCCTGATATGTTTTGTTGTGGATGTACGTCGGGCAAATCAAGCACACGACGTGAAACTTCCCTCGAAAAGGTCCGCGGAGAGCTTCGACAACCAGTCTCGACTTCCCGGAAGCTGTTGGACCGACTATAAGCAGGTGGCCGGGTATCAAGTCGGTGAGAAAATCCATCTAGGCTATATAAGGAGGCGATTAATAGTAGACGACTTGGCTACCTAGGTCGAATGCTGCGTCACCTAGGAGAAAGACGTGGCAGTTGACATTACCACTGCCGCCGGTCTTTCGATAGATCCGGAACTGGAACTGAAGATTTTTTCCGGGACCGAGGGATGCTTGTCCGTCGCCGTGAACGAGGTGGTCGCGAAACGTGCGGAGATCGATGAAGATCCCGTATTTGTCATGGAAGAACCAAGCAGGGGTGATCCCAGAGAGTGGAGGAGCTTTGGGGTGCACCAACCACTCTGCGCCGGATAGCGCTGTCTCCCAAATATCTGCGGGTCGCATACCTCTGGGGTACAGCGTGTTGGGGACACCGTTTAAGTCGAACTCAACCCTTGTCACGCCTGGGTTCAGGAAGACTTCGCTTTCTCGAGCTCCCGCGGTGTGCGGGTTGACGAACAGGAACAGGACACCCACAAAGCTTTTGAGTTGCGCGGGGATGTTGTCCGTGAGAATTGGATCGGTGGCCTTCGAGAAGGATATCACTTTGTAGTGCGAGATGCGGTTGTAGAGAACCACTCTAGGGACGTGCTGCGCCACAATGAGCGACTGGATGACTTGGTATACAAGTTCTATGTTTTTTAGTGTGTAGCTCCCAACCTTGGTCGGATCAGGGCTTACGATGACATTTTCGGAGAAGGCGAGTGTGAGCTCCAACCGAATCGTTGGAAGACTTGCCGTATGGAGAGCGCCGTGGGTGCGCAGGAGCTCGAGATCGAGTGGGATCCGATACTTGGGGTAGGCCGCGGAAAGTGCCACGTCCCCCACCTCATCGCCTTTGTCGCCGGCCTCTGAGCGGATTTTGTTGACCGCGATTGTATGGATCCCTTGTTCGACACGTTTGGCTCTCTCTTCGGTGGGAAGCCACAGGTCAGAAAACACTCCAACAGGGTCGGCTCGATCCAGGTCCTCTAGGGTTTTATCACCTATCTTGACTTCCCTTCTCCGAATCAAGCAGCGCCCCAGGTTATCGACGACGCGGTTGTTGGCGTGTTTCGATGCTCCGCCTAGCTTCACATCGGCCATAAGGGCTAGGGTGTTTGGAACTAGGAGGGTGTCGGCGGGAAGTCTGGGGATGTCAACGTACAAGACCTCTTTGGGTTTCGCCTCGCTACGATGGAAGGTCAGGCGGTGGGTGACGCGATTTCCTTTTGCAGCCATCAAATTGCGCGGCTCCTCCCGCGGGTCAACCGTCTTGGAGATGTACGCCATTTTTACTTGTCTTGTATGTATAGGCAGAAACAAAAATGGATATCAACCCTGATGAGATGCCTTTGATACCCCCTGATGAGCCCGCCGGCGCTGAAGGTGGGAGGGTTAACCCCAGCTTCGACCCCGCCGATCTGCCGGAGGGTGGAGAACAAGTCGGGATGTATTCCTTAAGATCGCGAGGTAGTCCCCGTGAGCCTGCCACAGCAGAAACGTCGTTTTCGTCCTTGTTGCAGGGGGCACGACCAAAAACGAAGATGGTGACCAACCCTGCTACTGGGAAGCCATTCCTACAAAGAATGCTGGAAGATGCGAGGCTCGAGGTGGAGAGCGAGTATCCCTACCTTGACGGAGTCGAGATCGGCGTGCGCGATGATGGTCGTACTGCGATTCGTGATGGGTTGGACGAAAACGCGACGTGGCGCCCACTGAAAACCTTGGATGGAAATTTAATAAAGAACTTCTCTAAAGAATTGAAAGAACGTCTAGATCCATCCACGGCCGAGATCTTGGAACGTAATAACACCAGAACTCAGGAGCTTGAGCAGCAAAAACGACAGGACGAGGAGATAAGAGACGCTCCCGATACTTCACCGGAAGATAGGCGTGCCACTGAGGCGCGGATTGCAGCGCGTGAGGAAGAGATTCAAGAACTCGAGCGAGAAAGTGAAGCCGTTGAGGAGCGAATGTCTCTGCGGGACCGCGTTCGGGCTATTTTCAAGAAATACGGAGTAGGGGTCCTGGGGGTTCTCGTAGCGGCTGGAACGGTCATTGGGGTTATCTTGGGGGCTTTACAGCGGGGGCTCGCCGGCGTAGCGCAAGGGGTAGGGCGGGGACTGAAGGCCATCGGAAAAAAGATCGGGGAGCTACTACCTGGGGCCATAGGCGCCATTGTCTCGTTCCTCTTCCGCACGGCTGGAGAAGCTGTTGGTTTCTTAGCGAAAAACGCCTGGCTCTTGATCGTAGCCGTGGTCGTGTTTCTCATTGAGCGCTACAAGAAGAAGTCTACCTAAACAACCACCAAGTTGCACCTGCGGCCACAACAGTGACTGCAGCTAGATTTCGCTCGTGCACCGTTGGGGTCGGTTCTTTTCTTTTTGGTGTTATTTTCGGTACAAGGGGGTCTGGGGCTTTTGTTTTCGACCGCAGGGGGGTTGGGGCTTTTGTTTTCGGTGCAACGGGCGTGCGGCGTTGTGTCCGCTCGTTCACACGCGGATTGACCCCGAAGGACATATCACTGGTCGCTTTCTGGAGCTCGTTGTTGTACCCGAGAACGCTGTTTAAATTAATAACAAGACGGCTGAGGAGCAACCAGAGCCCTGGGGCGACAGCCAGATTCAGCTGCGCTCGAGCGTCTGACAGAGCCCTTTGATAGTTCTGGATGCCGGTGGAGATATCGTTTACTACGATTGTCTCCTCTAGAAGTTGTCTAAACATTTGGCGGGTCTCAACAGCACTGCCGCTCGCCCCCACGATAGTAGATCGGGTTTTGACTTGCGAGCCAAGAACACAATAAACTAAAGCCTCGATACTTCGATTGAGACGCCCCATGCCAGCCTCCGTCAGACCTTCACCCTTTTTCGGTGAAAACCAGCTGTATTGCGCTCTGCCGTGGGCATCGTTTCGGATAAATGCCAACAGATTACCTTGATTCTTTTTCCCACCCTCATCTGAGAAGAGATTCAGGCTATCAGGCCATGTGTTAGCCTCGGTGTCATAGCGGCGGATGACGTACTCGTTCTTTGGACCTTCCAGCGAAAGTCCGGGGCTCTAGGCAGACCGAATTCGATGCAGAGACTTTCAAAGGCGGACTTGCGAAGTGGGTTGTTTGTTTTTTGGAACGCCTTGTCTCCGGGGAGGGGGCAGCCGAGCTCGAATAGGATACGGCGGGCAATGAAGTATACGTGGAAGCGAAGCAACCCCTGAACTATGGGCGGGAAGGTTTTATTGCCCGGGTCGGTAATCGACACCCCACATCCTGCAGTTGCGCACCATGTGGCGAAGTTCAGCTGCTGAGGCCAATATTCGTATGTGGGAGAAGAAAGCCAACGATGAGCCTCCTTTGCCAAGCGATGTGTGATAGTAGTTTCCTTCCAGAAGTCTCGGACTCCTGCTTTGAACGAGATTTTAGGGTCAACAAAGATCTCTAGCTCTCGAAGCAGCGGTGTAATTTCAGACCCCGTTTCATCGAACGGAACGGCAGGCACGGGGTATTTGTCAGGGCTGCGGAGAAGAAGAGCTTGTGGAAAATTGCTCTGTTTAGGAAATTTAATTTTTTCCAAGGTTTTACCGAACTCTACGGCCTTTTTTGGAAACGCTGTTTTTAGAACAGACCAAAGATCTATTTCGTGGGTTTTATGCATGGTGAATATATACACGGGTAAATAAAATGTCCCTCAGCATAGCGGCAAGCGAGGGTGTGAATGAACTTCACCCTCCGGTCGGTCACGAGCTCTCGAGTGTTGCGGCTCGAACCGTGAAGATCCCTGAAATAACGCTCATAGTACTTAAAACGATGGATATATATTTCTTCGCTCTCAACTCATGGGACAAATTGAACCTCATTCGCGAAGGAAAAGCCGATTTTGCCACGATCAGGAAAGCGAAAGGGAACATTCTGGTCTCAATTCCGAAGGGGGAGTACAACCTCCACTGTCTACAACAGGCAATTGTCTATGGGCATGGAAAGGATGTCGCCGCGGGCACTTGTGAACTTCGGATAACCTCTACTGGAGTGTATTTCTTCTCGAAAGTACAGGTGATCCTAGACATCAAGCTAGCCGACTTGTTGGGGATATCCGAAGTCCCGCGCGTTCTGATTCACGTTCCTGTACAATGGGGACCGCCCTCTGTTTCAATCTACTGCGATTTGGTGACCCCCAACAATTCGTATGAGGATGGCAAGCCCTCCTATCTCCTGGCGAAGGTCGAACCGCTGAAGCTTCAAGGTCCTTCGGTGTGGCATTTGCGACCGTTTTATCTCCCCGTCGACCCCACAAAAAGAAATCTCTTTCGAGTTTGGACGGTACCGACGACCAAGGTTGAAGTTTTGTTAGAACTCTGTATATAGGGGTATGGAATCTGATTGTTTGTACCCAATCGTTCCCACCGCCCCCAACGATGAGGGGCATTCATTTCGGCTTCAAAAGATTTGTGACATTCAGACCGCCCTAAAAAACAGTATTGCCCATTACGATGGGGTTCGGAAAAAATATACCCGCTCTCGGACAATTCTAAACGGGGTAGCTTTAACCGCTGGAAGTCTGAGCGTTATACTTTCGGCTTCGGGCCTAGCCGCCTCTTTGACCGGCCTTGGGATTGTCGTTGGGGTTCCGTTGGGTGCTATTGGCGGCATCTTCGGCATCGTTTCAGCCTCTATGGTCAAGGTCAGTAAACATATTGCCGTAAAGATATCCAAGCATGAGCGAACCGTCGCGATTGGTGAGACGAAGTTGAGTACCATCGATGACTTGGTTTCGAAAGCCTTGCAGGATAACCAAATCAGCGCTACGGAATTTCAACTTACTCTGTCTGAGGTTGAAAAATATGAAACTCTCAAGCGCGAGATTAAACAAAAAGCTTTGACAAAAAACGAGGCCCTCCATATGGCAAAGCTGCGGTCCGAGAATCGCGGGGAACTGGTCGCAGAGATGCGCGAAAAACTCGCTTGAATCTAGGCTTTTATTTCCATGTTGAGCGATGACTTCAGCTTGATCCATAAAGCATCGTATTTTCGAAGCGTCGTCGGTCGAATGTGTGAAATGTCGCACCTGGCGGCTCTTTCGTGGTCCTCTCGGAGTTCGAAGATTACTTTCAACAACCATATCAGCTTTGGAAGCCGGCGGTAGTCTGAGACAAAACTCAAGTTGTCCTCAATACGATTCACAAGGTTTACTATCGATTTTCTTTCGAATAAATCAAGCCCGAACTCTTTCATCAACAATTTTTGCAACGAGGTCCTTTTACTTTTTGATATTGGTCTTGGTCTATACCCCTCTTTTCGCCTGTTAGTTGGAAAATTCTATGTAAGATGATCAAACTCACCCGAAACCACACGCTGGCAAAGTCGAGGGCTGGCTGAAAGATACCCCTCGATGCTTTTTGGTGTGGGTTGGGGAGAAATTGGAGGGTCTTCTAAGAAAGAGGTTGCTAAGAGTTTTAACTGCGAGAGGTAAGTAGAGGAATAGTTTGCTTTTTTCAAGCTGTCAGCAACCATTACATCCATTTTTGCGGTCTATTAATTGCTACTCTCTAATTGGTTGCCCACATCGAAACGGAAAAAATTAGGCGCGTGGCTTAATAACACCACTTTTGCTTCACCTCAAGCCCGCCCGAACTATCAACCTCGAGAACGTCGGCTATTATAACATAACGAAAAAATTTGCCAACTCCTATAACGAAAGCTGCGTATATACGTAAATCTAAATCCGGATCGTTAAGCACCTCTCGCGCGGTTCAGATCGCGACGAGGCGGTACGCCTAATAATTCCAGGGCCTCCACCAAGAAGGGCGGAAGCTCAAACTCCTGGTCTTCTTCTTCTTCCGGCTCCGGCTCCTCCTCTCTAGGGGGCGGCTCGACATAATCGTCGAGGTCAGAATCGTAATCCGGCAACACATAAGGAGGGTCGGAGTCGTCCCACTCATCGTCGCTTGCCTCTGCTACAATCAAATCTTCTAAGAGTTGCTGATCCTCAGCGTTCATTTTTCTTTTCTCGAACTCACCACTCTCTAAATGTGTTGCACCAACGTTTTTCCGAAGATTTATAGTATGCATATTTGTCTAAATTGAAATTGCTCATTAATTTTCGGAAAACGCTCGGAAAATCTTCGGATCATCTTCGGGTCATCTTCGGAAATCTTCGGAAGTGGGAAACAAAGTCAAAACAAGCCAAAACAACGCTTTAATCGGAAAATAGAAAAAGAACGCTTCATTTCTAAAAAAACAGCTTCTATCAAGTGGTATTTGATTAATCCCAATTATACTACTAAAATATCAAGTTGAGAAACAAATGGCTCAAAGTGATACTGATGTTCACCTCAGCCTCTGTGAGTCATATAGTGCAAGAAAAACTATAAGGCTTGCAGAGGCCTTTGAGACTGTTGAGGAAGCTAAGGAGAGAGCTAACAAAACTTCCCCCAAAGTAAAAGAAAGACCACACACTGCTTTGGTTGAAAACATTGATGGCAACTTACAGCAGCTATTGGCAGAGGTAGATTCCTGGCCTGATGGAAGAGTCAACTGGTCAGAGAAAGCAAGGGCCTACAAAATAAGAACAAAGGGTCAAGAATCCACACCTGGAAATGGAGGGCAGATGATTAAAACCTTCCTGCAATCAAAAGGAGTCAACACTGCCCGTTTTGAGCCAACATATGACAATAGTGACAACCAAGACGGATGCAGAAGAGGTAAAATTGTTATGGTAGTTTCCAGATTTGTTATATGAAAGAACCAGAAATATAATTCTTAAAATTCCAAATGTGTCTAAGATACTAGCTTTAGATTCTTTAGCTCATTGTGGTTATTGCATCATAGGTTCAGAGATACCGTAGTGAGCAGAAAAAAAAACCAGAATAATTTGTCTTTCATACTGTAAACAAAATGAAAAATTTTTAACATTATTGTATTCATTTTTGTAGGTGTGTGGCAAACCAAAAAAATATAAGCAACAACAAAAAAGTTAAGTACAATTTTTTTACTTTACAGGATTCAGGGTATGGAGGGCCATCCGCAAACAGCATGGTGGAAACATTTCAGTCCCTGTTGCTCGATCCAATGAAAAGGTAAAAAAAAGCATCCAAGAAGGCATTAAAAATGGAAAATATAATACTGGAGTCCCTGTTGTAAGTACAGAAATTTCAAAACTTTCCATCATCAAAGAAGGAAATGTAGAGGAGAAAAAATGCAACCTGCAGGCTCGTAAAATACCTCTAGAAGATATAAGAAAAAGAGCACTGGTCAACAACAAGGAACTGCTTAGGTTGCATAGTGACACTTTTTACGAAAACCTAAGTGAAAATGAAATTCACTTGGAGCTCACAAAAATGCATGAAGACACAGATGGAGAAGTGGAATATATCAGAGACAAGCTGAAGATGTTTCAACGCAAGAGACATTGGTTAATGTGGCATGACCATTCAACTCTATCAAACTATGGCCATATGTTGTTCTGTTTAAGAGAGTTGTATGACCCTGCTATACATATAACCAATGAAGAAGCAAAGGTTAAGCTTGGTAAAGAAGTGGATGTGCAAGCCACAGTTGAAAAGCCCCACTTGTACATACTAGGACAAAGTGGCTCCAGTATTGGAGACAGGGTTTTCAAAACAAGCCGGCGGCCGCCGGAGTTCCACCGGCTACTTGAAATTATATCGCCGGTTACTCTGGTCACAGCAATCAGTTCGAGGCACCGGCCCCAACATTGACACAGCCGCCTACTCTTCCAGTTGCTGACGTCTACTTCAAAACATTTTGAAAACCCTGTGAAGAACAAATGAAATTTGTCCCAACAAGACAAGATGACCTCAGAACCATTAAACAGCCAATAACAACAGACGAAGGGATTGATGTTGTGGATGAAATGCGATTCATGAATGATGACAATCCATCTGTTCAGTTCGAATCAGGGAATCAGCATGGAGGTCACAAAGGCTGTTCAGGTTGTGATGGTGACTTAAATCTCAGCTATGACCTGGAATATATGTCCACAAGAAAGTACCTGACACTAGAAGAAAGGCGGAAGGTGGTAGTTGCAGGTAAAGAGGGCAAGAAAGGTAATTTGCATCCTTTTAAAGATCTCAAGGTCAATGCCCTCCGGGCAGAACTAACAGCCAGAGGCACTGCAGATGTAAACAGCCTGACTAAACCTGACCTGATCCAAAAGCTAAATGAAACTCTTGGAGGAACTACGAGAATCCCTGCGCTGCTGTTTGGAGACAATGTTACTGCTGAAGAGCTCCACCTTCAACATTACGAGGTCCTTTACTTTGAGGCCCTTCACTGTTCAATGAATCAGATCAAAAATGTTCTTGAGGAACTCCCCCATCACATTTCTGACATTGATACCCTTATAAAACTCAAGGAAATTCTAGCTGTACAACTGAAGAAAGAGAAGATGCGAGGCGTAGACTACAGAAAAACTCTTATTTATTTGACGATAGCTCTGTATCAAACAGCAACTCGAGATGTTAAAGCTCTATTGGTTACCCTGTGTGAAATGGTTGAGATTTTTTACTCACAAGACCAAAAAAGATCACCACGGTTGATACTGAGATTGCACAACCTTTGCTGGAGGCATGCAATCCAATGCCGCAAAGTTCTGACACCAGCAACAGCATTAACCTACAGAAAGCTGTTTGGTCTTTACTTCCATGCATGCATATCACATTCTGCTTTTCTACTCCGGCTTGTGTCACACAGATCAACCAATGCTGAAATGTTTGAAAGACTCTTTGAGGAGATCACTGATGTCACACGAAAAACATGGAACAATTGAAGACCTTACGACAAATGCAGTCCTTCACATACAAGCAAAAAATGTATGTGCCATCAATGCTGTTGTGAAACAGGAACAGGAAATCAACAATATTAGCAAAGCTTTACCAAAGCTAGGAAACACCATTTTACCCAGAGAGATAATCCACACCTATGCTGTCCACTGGGAGGCACACCTCAAAGCAATTGCTGATTTTCTGTTACCTGGAGAGGGCATATGGTGGCATGTGATTGATGGAGAGTGTGTGGAGTTCTTTGATGGCCCTGATGAACCTGATTTCAGAGAGCAAGGACCACCTCTACACCATTTTCGATCATCTACCATAAAAGATGAACATCATTACTTGATGAATTGTTGGGTACAGTGCAATGAAAAATTAATTTCAATCCCTGCCACCCTAGAAAGGGAAAATGGAAAATGGATTGCATCAGAAAGATGCTCATTAAAGGCTAATCCAGATTTGGGCATGGAGATCCCACCAACAGGATTTGTAAGTAAAGCTCCACCAGAAGATTCCCAAAATCCTGAAGAGCCCGAAATCTTAGAAGACGAAGTGGAGCTGGATGAGGATAACCCAAACGATACAACAGAAGGTACTGTGCATGGTTACCCACCGTGCAAGCCTTCAGCTGCACACAGCCAAGAAAAAGCAGATGAGTATGATGCCAATAAAACTGAGGCTAAACAACAAGAGATGGCCTGTAGCAATGAAGATGACCCTCCACCTAAAAAGCCAAGGAAGGAAGAAGGCACTGAAAGCCCATCAAGCAAAACAGCCAAAGCACTTGCCCTTGTTCTAGGAAGGTCAAAAGATGTTCTTAATTATGACAAACTTAAAAACAACGTAGCAAAAAATCCTAAGAAGATTTCCCACGAAGAAAAAGATGTTAAACGCATCGAAGAAACGCCAACTCCAAAACCATGTGGTCGATGTGGGCGTAAACACACACAGAAATGCCCGGCGTTCGGCGCCACTTGCACCGCATGTGGGAAACGAAATCATTACGCAAACGTCTGCAAAAGCAACCCTCAAGAGAAGAAAGGCTTTCGTCCACAGCAAACTCGCTATCCAAAAGATTCTCGAACAAGACGCGATCAGCGAGGACGAAGAAATCATCGAAGATCAAACAATCGAAATGGAAAAATCCACCAAGTGTCAGGTCACGAGGAAATCGACCGGAAGTCGGATTCCAGCGACACTTCGAGCGATGATTGTTTCATCCACCACCTAAAGATACACAAAGCCAGCGAAAGCATTCAGAAGACCTGCACCATCCTCATCAACGGCATTGAAACCACAGTCGAGCCAGATACCGGCGCGGACACCAATATAATGGATGAGTATCAGTTCCGAAAACTGCAAACAGAAAGACCGGAAATGGCACTTGAAGAATCGAAAATCAAGTTAAAAGCACTCACCCATGACCTGCCAATCATGGGAGAATGTACTGTGAAAATCGAAAACCAGACGAGAGAAACAGAAGCAACTATCGTGGTAGTCCAAGGAAAGATTGACTCACTACCTCTACTGGGAAGACCCAGCTTAGATGAACTTGGCATGCTAAAGATCGATGAAACAGGCGGATTAAAAGAACCAAACAAAGCCGTGAAGACAATCGAAAAGGAGAATCCTGAGCTAGAGAAAATCCTAAATCGGTACAAGAATCTTTTTGAAGGTATTGGCAAGGCAACAAGAGATGGCCAAGAGATACAAATTCATCTACCTATGAAAGAAGACGCCATACCAATCGACCAGAAACCTAGACGCGTCCCGTACCATCTCATGGAACCCCTCCAAGACAGAATTGAAGAGTTTATCAAAAATGACATCATGGAGAAAGTCCCTGACCACGAAGCAATCACTTGGTGCTCACCAATCGTCGTGCAACCAAAGCCCAAGAACCCTAAAGACATCAGAGTTAGCCTGGACCTCCGTCTCCTGAACAAATCAATGCTCCGCACACGCAACGTCCAAGCCCCAATCACAGAGGATTTTGTAACAGTATTCAGAGACTGTAAGATATTCAGTAAACTTGACCTTAACCATGGCTACCACCAGTTCTGCCTCGACCCCGAATCACGAAAAACCATGACCTTCTCCACTCCATGGGGCAACTACAGGTACAAACGACTGGCCTTTGGCGGAGTAAACAGTCAAGACCTGTTCGATGCAGAAATAAGCAAGATCATATCAGGCATCCCAAAGGTTCTCAATAACCGTGACGACATTATGATCGGTGGTAGAGACTGGGATGAGCACAACAAGTCTCTCGCGCAACTTCTACAGAGATTGGAGGATCACAACCTGACCCTGCGACGTGAAAAGTGCGAATTTGGAAAAGCGTCCATCGACTTCCACGGACACTTGTTTACACAAGAAGGTCTTAAACCAAGTCCAACCAAGATTCAAGCTGTCCAAAACTGTGCTCCACCAGCATCCAAAGAGGAATTAGTCTCTTTTCTTCAAATGGTAGCCTACCTATCCAGGTACATCAGGAACTTCTCCAGCCGGTGCGAACCACTGAGAAAGCTCACGAAAATCAACGCCAAGTTTGAGTGGTCGACAGAACAAGAAACAGCCTTCAAGGACCTGAAAGCCGCCATCACAGCAGCCCCAGTCCTAATCCCGTACCATTCAGAACACGAAACACTTGTCATCTGTGACGGAAGCCCAGAAGGATTAGGAGGAGGTCTGTTTCAGAAGACTGGCAAAGGATTCCAACCAGTACACTATGTGAGCCGGACCTTAACTGACACAGAGAAGAGGTACTCTCAAATCGAGAGAGAAGCACTGGCAGCCGAATTCACTACAACCAGGCTCCAGATGTACCTGCTTGGCGCACCAAAGTTCCAGTTAGCAACGGACCACAAGCCACTGCTTCCACTCTTCAACAACCCAACAGCTAAACTGCCACCACGCATTGAAAGACTGGCCTTGAAAATGCAGAACCTCGACTTCGAAATGATTCACATCCCTGGTAAAACCAACATGAGTGACTACATGTCCAGACACCCACTGCTGGAGACAGGGAATGACCGTCTTGAGAAATATGTCATCGCCACTGTCCACTCAGAGCACGCTGTAGTTCTGGACAGAATCAAAGAAGAAACCGCAAAAGACAAACAGCTTACAAAGCTCGCTGCGGCCATGCACACAGACAAATGGACCAAGACTGATCCAGACCTCAAGCCATACTTCGACCTGAGAGCAGAGCTATACATGGCAGAAGGACTGATCCTGAGAATGGACAGAATCATCCCCCCTGAATCACTACAAGACAAGATTATCCAGATAGCCCACAAGCAAGGACACTTGGGTATCAGCAAGACTAAAGAAATGCTACGCCGAAAGTACTGGTTTCCCGCCATGAACTCTCGCATTGACACCGTTGTGAGCACTTGCTTTGACTGCCAGTTAGCAACAAACACGCAGCATACTGAACCAGCGAAGATGACAAAACTGCCAGAGAGACCTTGGGAAACCATTGAAATCGACTTCTGTGGACCATTCCCAAGCAAAGAGTACGCACTGGTCATCACTGACCAATACTCAAGATACCCAGAGGTTGAATTTGTTCACTCGACAGCCATCAAGCCGGTACGGAAGAAGTTAAAGAAAGTCTTTGCCACTCACAGAGTCCCCAAGACAGTCCAATCAGACAATGGACCACCGTTTAACTCAGAAGACTTTAAAGAATTTGCAGCAGAAATGGGGTTCACGCACAAGAAAATCACGCCACGCCATCCCAAAGCCCAGGGACAGGTGGAAGGTTTCAACAAGCTCATGAACAAGACAGCCGCTATAGCACGCGCAGAAGGCATTGATCTCCATGAAGCAACCTGGGACATGCTACAAGCATACCGAGAGACACCTCATCCAGCCACAGGAAATGCGCCATATGATCTCCTCGTGAATCGAGCAATCCGTACCAGACTTGACCACTACCCAACAGAGAGAGCTAGCAAAGACGAAGAAGTCAGGAAAAGAGACAGCAAATACAAAGAGAAATTGAAGTCTTACCATGACTGAAGACACAGAGCCAAGAAACACAAGTTCAAAGCCGGAGAGGCCGTTCTCCTGAAACGTGACAAGAAACGCAAAGGAGACACCCCATTCGAACCGTACATCTACATTGCCACAAAGGTAATTGGCTCCACAATCCATGCTAGGAGAACCAGTGATGGGAAAACAGTATGCAGAGATGCAACCGAGGAGGATCAAAAGATGGATCCCAGCAATTCAGCCAGATGGAAAAAAATTAAAGTAGCTCTAGAGCTGTTGAAAGTGTGGAAGATGACTGTTCACATTGCATAAACACTACATAACAATGAAGTTGAGAATGCTCTTTCTCAATAACAATTTGTAATTGTTTTCCCAACTCAATTCATTATTAGTTAGTACTCTTCCACTCCCATCATGATCATTACAAAACTTCTCCTTTCAATATCAGTTCAGTTTGAAGAAAACAGATGATGACAGTTGAGAGACTCATCAACTTAGGGATATTGACTCAATCTGCAGCAAAATTCTCCAAACTTACATACAAGAAAGTGTATGGCACACATTAAGGAGAATTACTACTCAGATCTTGGGAGTGAAAGGGTTATTGTCAGCTGTTTTGATGACAATGTACAGACTAGTTGCAAGACATGCTTAGATCTATATATTCCTTGTCTAGAGAAATTGAATTAGATTCAGTGGTGGCCAATGCCAAGTCATGCCACATTGAATCTGAAGCAAATTAATTATCTACTTAATATACAATAATGTAAATATAAAATCATACAGCATAAATTATGATCGATTAATAACTATATACCTTAAATATACTGTGTCGTCTGATATTTATTTGGTTAATTTGTACAAGAAAACTTGGTGGAATTATCACAATAAGAAATCAGAAACTTCATGAACTGTTTACTAGTCAAATAAACCCTCCTCCTGCAGTTTTGTGTTTTTATCTCAAAAAAAAATAACTACAGCTGTATTACAACAAAAATTCTCAATCCTATACTTTGTGCATTCTCCAGAAAAATAACCGACGCCTTATGCAAGTAATGAATAATCCTTTCTGAGAAGGCGGCTGTGCAACTTGGGCTCTTCCCGTTTCTCTTTTAGCTTTAAGTTCAAATAGCAAGATTCCACGTATGAAAACATACTAGCAAAGCATGCCCGCACGAACACATATACAGACGAAAAATATAGCACAGAATGAGGAAGAAAAGAAACACATAAAATCAAACTCACCTCTGATATTCTTTTCGAAGAAATTCCGTTATCCACCATGAGAATAGAACGCAAATATTCCAGTACAATATAGCTTTCTTAAACCGACATGGTCCGCCATTTTGAATTTCTCTGGTTATGAACCGGGAGCCTCGCGAGGGGGATTTTAATTTCGATGGTCATGCCTTATAGTCCATGAGCCAAAAGGCAAAAAATGGCGGATTGGTACCAGTCGAGGTGGCAAATGCTATCATGTATTTTATTAAAGCTTATAACTTGAAGGCTCAAAATACGTATGATAGCAAGGTTGCCATGGCAACTGTAGGGTGTCACGTGACCTTAAAAAGAGATGCCATGTACAGTCAGTTCAGCCGACTGTATAGCGTTGCAGTTTAGTATATGTTTTAGTAGTTAGCAAAATTAGGCAACTTGTGTTGTGTTAAGAATGGTATTACGATGTCATTAAATGCAGACAAGATTTTCATCTTTTCTAGTCGTCTCAGTCACATGACATTGCCGTCATTAGACCACTTCGTCATAATTTCAAAAAAAAACTTTTAAATTATTTAAATACATTATTTCTAAAATACTCAATACTATATTTTAGTAAAGTTAAATAAGAAGTTAAATAAAATGAACAAAATGGCATATATTACGGTATTAAAGAAATGAATGAATACTGATAACTCTTGCGTTTGAGGTGGGAATCCTGTGGCTAAGTCGCTCGAGAGGCCGGTGAAATACGAAAGCATGAAGGTATTCTGAGTGTAAAAGTAGACTCGGATAATGAAGTGCCAGATGGTGTTTTTTATCACCATAAATGCCGAATTATGTTTACTCTAAAAAGAGAACTTAACGGCATTGTTGCCAAAGCAAAGCAGAATGAGAAAGCCAGTTGAGTCGACGAGAGCTCACGAGAAAGAAGAGCATCTATTCGAAGTAATCCAAGTACGTCTAGAGTGTATGAAAAAGAGTGCATTTTCTGTGGCAAGCAAGATAAATATAAGAAAGGGATAAAGGAAGGTTTGACACAAGCTAGAGAACTAAGAGTTAATGATTCAGTTAGAAAAGCTGCAATTAGTAAGCAGGACTCAAGAATTCTGGCCAATCTTTCACGTGATTTGGTTGCAGCCGATTTCAAGCGGCCAGAAGGTTAAGCAATTCAGAAGCTTTTTGCAGAACAGTCAGAATAAAACCAGCCTAATCAAATTTGTCGTTGATCACTGGAGTAAACTGTCTTGCCGATCAAAGCTGCAACACAAGACACTTTATGTTACGTGTGGGAAGCGTTGCTACAAGCTAACAACAGAGAGCGCACAAGAAGAAGAGGAGCTGCAATCAGATCAAGAGGAAGTCGACACCCGCCTCCTCCTTCATGCTAGACATGCGACAAAAGAACCATTCAATGCCATAGTCATCTCATCTGAGGACACTGACGTACGCATTCTTTGTCTTGCTTTTTCAAATGACATCAAAGTGCCACTTTTCCAGCGTTGCTTTTGACAGCAAATGGCCAGATACTGATGATGATATAGACATCGGAAAAATAGTTTGTGCAATAGGTCTTCAAGTATGCAAGGCTTTGCTTGGGCTACATGCCTTTACGGGCTGTGACTCAGTTAGCTCATTTGCAGGCATTGTAAAGTAAAGCCACTGAAGATTCTTCGAAAGAACGCGGATGAATTCCAGGAAGTGTTTGCAAGACTTGGAGAGGAGTGGTCAGTAATTGAAGAGCTCTTTGGGAAGTTGGAAGCCTTTGTCTGTGCTCTCTGTGGTGCCAAAAAAGGTACATCTGATGTAAATGAGCTTCGGTATGCTCTTTTCTGTGCCAAGAAAGGTGAGGCGGAATCGTACCAGCTACAGCTGTGCAGGGACTGCTTAGAAAAGCACTGCCAAAGAGCTAATTATCAAGTTGCAGTTTGGAAGAACTCTCTTCGCAATAATGAAGTGCCAACGCCGGTGGGCAAAGGCTGGTTTCTTGAAACGAATGCACACGGTGAAAGACTTGAAACCGACTGGATGGATGGCTTGCCTGCACCAAGAGCAGTGATCGAGCTAATCGCATGCACTTGCAAGAAATCTTGTGATGAAACCACATGTGATTGCATCCTTACTGGCCTAAAGTGCTCATACCTCTGTAGGCTAACAACGTGCTCCAACTGAGCCAGAGGAAGACTGGGAGACGTCAGAAGATGATGATGATAAACTTCTCGATCCGGACGTAGAACTAACTTTATAAACTGTTGTTTTAATGCTTAAGATCGCAAGATGTCTTAACTACATAGCCCTTGTGCTAATTTGTATGAGGCATTGATTACTGGCAAAAGGTTTAAGGTCATGTACAGGTAATGGTTTGATGGAAAACAAACTAGTGGAAATAATTTATTGAGGTATTTGAAAGCTTTTGGACAAAAGAGCTTTCAGTGCATAAAAACATTAAAAACACATTAGAGCAAAAGCCGACAACAGGAGTTTTTTTAAACCTATTAATGGTGTTCCACAGGTTACCCAGTATTGCTTCTAACCAAGAAATCTATTGAAAGTAAGAACATCTTCAGACGTCTATGCATTATGTCAAGGCGATGACATGTTTTAATAACATTCTAAACAGTAAGCACTAAATTGTTAATAAAATGAGCACCAGGAAAACGAACAGTTTCTCGCGTTGCTGACTCAATCAGTAGGAATGATGTTGCTCTCACAAGTTATTAATTATATAAAGTGTTAGCTCATATAGAAATTGCACTAAAAACGTAAACAAAGCTTCTTAAAGTTGTAGTCATATCATCACACTCTTATTTTCTCTTGGTTGTACAAAATACATAGCAAATTTGCAACGTACAGCTACCTTGGTTGTACTATCTACTACTGCACAGGGTGGCAACTTCCCGGTCACGTGACAGCCTCAAGCTGCGAATGTAACCTTGCTATCACATATTTTCTTATTATGTATCACAAGAGCTTTAAGAAAATATATGATAACCTTTGCCACCTCAGGTGGTACCAAAATTTGCTTGGGCTCATGGACTATTAGGTTGCCTGAGTATATCTTGTGGTTGAAATTTATGGAGCGTTATTAGGGTCAAATTTAGAAAACAAATTATGTTATGGTGTTTGATATTTCATTCGGCCGAACTACAGAATTATGTTCCAGCGTTGCATGGAATTATGTTCGGCTCTTTTAACTTCAACAAAAAATGCTATTAATTACGTTCGGCTCTTTTAGAATTGAGTTTAGTCCAATTTTGTTCGGCTCCTCCGAATTATGTTCGGAACGCGGCTTCTCGAATTATGTTCGGCAAGTAGACTGGTAGCCTCGCGATAAGAAATTCACGAGGAGTCCCAGGGCGAGAAACATTTTTCGCGCTCCATATAATTAATTCTAATTATTACCAGTGTTCGTGTACTGTTCTGTCAAACATGGCGGACGAGTCGATTTCTGACATGTAACTCATATCATAGGTTTTCATTTCATCCTGGATATAAAAACACACTTTAAGCCAACTGAAACCTTTCAATACACTCATTTTTCCTCTAGCCACCCATCGGGTGTCAAAGAGGGATTCGTGAAAGGCGAAGCTCTAAGACTTTTACGAACTAAGTCTTCAAGAACAACATTTGAACAGAACATTTACAAATTCAAATCACGCCTCCTTGCTAGAGGTTATCCAAAACATCTGATCGAGACACTCCTTTCAGATGTCAAATTCACAGAAAGGGAATCGGCGCTACGACAGAGAAATGAGAGCCAAAAATAACTCCTGCCCTTTGTAACACAATATCAACCATCAGTGCCCAACCTCAGAAATGTTTTAATGGAGAAATGGCACTTGATACAAAATCAGCCTTCTCTAAGGCAAATTTTCAAAGAGCCACCAATAATATCGTATAAAAGAGGAAAATCCCTAAAAGACATACTCGTAAGAGCAAAACTCTAAAGGGGTCACATATTACATGGTACAAAAGTTTCCATTGTTAGAAGTCGTGCAGGCCTGTCACTCCTTGCTATTTCCTACTGCCTCGAAGATGACAAAGGAGTACTGTTTTGAACACTGTAGGGGGCAAACAGTTTGCGGAAATTTTGCACAATACCACTTGCTCCAACTTGGCCATGTGCTTGACGAATCTGTTCAGCTGCCGGTTGATCTAGTTCGCTATCACCCTCACTGAGAAGCGAGGTAACTTCCCGTAGAAGTTTAATTGCTTTAGCACTTTTGCATTCGTTTGGATTTTCTTTGTTTTCGTCGTGATCGCCTCTTCCACGTTTGTTGTCCGCCATGCTTGACAGAACAGTACACGAACACTGGTAATAATTAGAATTAATTATAGAGAGCGCGGGAAATGTTTCTCGTCCCGGGACTCCTCGTGAATTTCTTATCGCGAGGCTACCAGTCTACTTGCCATAATTCGAGAAGCCGCGTTCCGAACATAATTCGGAGGAGCCGAACAAAATTGGACTAAACTCAATTCTAAAAGAGCCGAACATAATTAATAGCATTTTTTGTTGAAGTTAAAAGAGCCGAATATAATTCTATGCAACGCTGGAACATAATTCTGTAGTTCGGCCGAATGAAATATCAAACACCATAACATAATTTGTTTTCTAAATTTGACCCTAATAACGCTCCATAGAAATTTATCCTTGGTTTAAAATTTATTTCCCTTTGTTTTAAACTAATTATCATACATTATCAAACATTACCATAGCCAAAAACACGGGGAGAAAATTTTTTAAACCAAGGATAAAATTGAACCACAACATATATATTCATTTCGAGCTGTTACCGGCTAAATATTTCAATTCCCTTTAGAGTGATGTTGGGTGAAACACTTTGGGTAATTATAACAAAGCTACGTTCTTACGGGCACTCTGGGTGGCTGGCTAGTCATGTAAAAGATCAGGATATTGCACTGTAATGGTGCACAGTACGATGCGTTGGTATCTGGCAAAAAAACTACAGGCTTTTTGTGGAAAATACTTACATTTTTCAAAGCAATAGCAACTTTTGCAGAGCTCGAAAACTAGTTTCCAAACTTTGCATGATATTCCAATTTTGTGAGCACGCATATTTGCGAAGATGACTACGAAAGTGGTGAAAATATAATATGCGGGTTACAATCGGTCTTGACTTCGCCTCGTCTGACTCTTACCCCAGCTTCGTGCTGTCCCAACTATCCGCGTGCATCCAGAGCTAGATATGTGCACGCTAAGCATTGACCATTGTATGTATTCCGACAGACTTCTGATGCTGAGTGTGCAAAGGTGTCCAAGTTTATTTCCTGTGACGAAAAAAAAAGAACTTAGCCAATATCCAGCCATCTTGACCTCACGCTTGGTCAATAAAGGATTTATTATATGGGGTAAAACACCAAAAAATGATCCGTGTACGTGTTTATTTTCAAGGACTGAAAAGGAAGCCCGTTACATGCAAAAATCAAGTTTTCCAGCTCCATCGATACACAAACCACAGGAAATCTTTAACTGTCACGGAAAAGATTTTTCAGGGAAAAACTAAGAAAGAAAATTTTGGTAAACCGGCTTTCGCCTCGGATGAATTTTCCTTGCGGGACAAAGCCCTTATCCCGAGCGGGCAAGATAGCTCCATATTGCCCGCTCGGGTAGCCAATCACAGCGCGAGATTCGGTTCATCTTGCCCGCTCACGGAGCTAGTCATATAATAAAAGATTTTCTTGCATAAAGATGAAAATTTACCAACTTCGTCACTTTCGTTCACTTAATACTGTCAGGAGCCCATCACCCGGAGCGTGCAACTGCTATAGGTCCATGCAACGGCGTTTTCACAAGTAAGTTTATTTTTAGAGCGGCTTCTCCCGTGAAAAAAAGTTGACTCCGCTGTCTCAGTTATCTCATAGGAGCTACTACTCTCTGAGTGATACTTTGACTATCGTCAGAAATGCTGTCCGAACACTCCGATGAAGACTCGTGTATGTCGGCTATGTTCGTTGTCGCAACAGGCGGTTATCATACTACATATCAATCATGCACTAGCTTGTGATTGGCTCTCCCAAACCATTTCGCGGGAGAGACGATCTAAAAATAATCTTACTTGTGAAACGCCGTTTCACAGACCCAGTATGGGAGTTGCATGTTCCGGGTAATGGGCTCCTGATACTGCTCAATGGCGTTATAGCCACCCATAAATTTATCATGAGCGTATTGTAACTCAGTACCTACCAACTTTTTAATAAACTCGAAATTTGATTGGCTTCCTAGAGGCGGTCTATTTATCACAGCTAAAGACAGTGGTCTGGCGTCACTACACGTTCTAACATGCGCAAAGGTATAAATACTACTTTTGTTTGGAAGCTAAGATCGATGGGTGGTATGGTTTCCGTTGTCTTTTAAAAGTTGACCCCATCAATAGAACCTAGAGCGTAGGGACCAGCATTCTCTCCAGGAACCAGTCATTATTTTGCGCGGGGGAGGATGTGGTTACTAAACTGGGAAAGAAGTTTGGCCAAAAAGGTTTGGCCCCCTCTTCTACAGGGTCTGACCCTACCCACACTCCATTTGGAACATCGTAACCCTCTCCAAGGGCAAAATAATAAAACAATTTCTAACAATTAACATCTTGTGTTTCCAACAAGATCTATCCATGTTGCTTCTGGTGACTTCCCCTCATGTTTAATCTTTTTAATATTTACAAGCTACGAAACAAACACAGTTATGTGGTATCTTAGAAAACAGATACGACTTAAGACTTTTCGTATCGCAATACTCACCGGTGACTGAAATCAAGAAAAATTTGAGTTCAAAGACTTGAGGTGGACACTTATAATATGCTTTTTTTAAGAACCCCCCATAGATGATGCCACAAATAATGTGACTCTCCCCTCATACCTAGTCTGCCCTTTCTCCCCCACTTAATAAAGAGCCGTCCTAACTGCCATAGTGTTATTAAAATGGTTTATTCTTCATGTCAGTATGCCATATAACCTCTTGCGCCCATCATAATGGTGCGGGAGGCTATATGGCATACTGGCATGAAGTATAAACCCTCCCATT
>OX453280.1:6537533-6555033 GCA_949710005.1 Ricordea florida
GCTCAGTACAACAAAGCGAGGTTTCAAATTTCTTCTGAAGGGGTACACCTTTAAGAAATGACGTAACTGACAGGCGACGTAAACAAATTCTAAAAGTGAACAACGGTGAAGAAGGCTCGTGACTCATGTTTTACTTCAACACCAATAAACCACACAGTGGTTTTTCTCTTTTTGCTGAACACTAGTTATATTAGAAAGGTCATCTCGGGGGGAGGGGTGGGGAGGTAAGAGTCTGCACCCTCTGTATCCCCTCCCCTTGATCCACCCCTGCTTGGTTTTCTTCAAAGCTTCGCCGAGCTAGACTCACTCTTCAAAATGTAGTCCATTTCCCTTATATTCCTATTCCCGCAACGTTCTCTATTTGAACTAAAATCAAAGATAAGTTACAGAAAAAAAACATATACAAGCGGACAAAACGTACAGCGCCAATTAAACGAACGCAAGACCACATTAAGCAAAATAAAGCTTGTATAAAGCTCGGGTTGTACCGGAAATAGAGATAAAGGTCTAGAACATAATTATTGAAGTCGAGGCTCGGGAACATCTGACTTCTCGTGGTCCTCGGGAAGCTGGAAACTAACTTGGCGGCGAAGAGAACTATGGGTAGAGCTCTCCTACATGTGGCGCAAGAAGAAAACAATCAAATTTAGGTCGCCAACAAAAAGACTGCATTATTTCAACCGTATGCCTCAAGAATTCACAACTAAGACCACTAGCAAACATGAAGTTAAGTAAACAACGTAAACAAATTCTAAAAGTGAACAACGGTGAAGAAGGCTCGTGACTCATGTTTTACTTCAACACCAATAAACCACACAGTGGTTTTTCTCTTTTTGCTGAACACTAGTTATATTAGAAAGGTCATCTCGGGGGGAGGGGTGGGGAGGTAAGAGTCTGCACCCTCTGTATCCCCTCCCCTTGATCCACCCCTGCTTGGTTTTCTTCAAAGCTTCGCCGAGCTAGACTCACTCTTCAAAATGTAGTCCATTTCCCTTATATTCCTATTCCCGCAACGTTCTCTATTTGAACTAAAATCAAAGATAAGTTACAGAAAAAAAACATATACAAGCGGACAAAACGTACAGCGCCAATTAAACGAACGCAAGACCACATTAAGCAAAATAAAGCTTGTATAAAGCTCGGGTTGTACCGGAAATAGAGATAAAGGTCTAGAACATAATTATTGAAGTCGAGGCTCGGGAACATCTGACTTCTCGTGGTCCTCGGGAAGCTGGAAACTAACTTGGCGGCGAAGAGAACTATGGGTAGAGCTCTCCTACATGTGGCGCAAGAAGAAAACAATCAAATTTAGGTCGCCAACAAAAAGACTGCATTATTTCAACCGTATGCCTCAAGAATTCACAACTAAGACCACTAGCAAACATGAAGTTAATGTACTATTTACGTGCTCGAATCCAGGAAAGTGGTTGACTTGACCACTCCTCCTCGCGCAATTTTTTCTCTCGTTACTAACATGCGGCTAAATTTAAAAGGTTTCACCTTATTTTGAAGAATTGTGTCCCTAAACTAAAAAGATTACGAATAAAAAATGAGAATGTCGGGATTTTAAGCGACAGCCTTTGCAAGTCGCCATTCTCCTACGGTGGTATACACAGGTAATACGTAAACTATAGGGGTTATTGATCAAGCGTGCGGCCAAGATGGCCGGACGATATTCACGGAGTCCTTTGCCCTCAGTCGACGTTCATAATATGCAAACGAGGCCTATACGCAACCACCTTTGGAAAGAGAAAATGAGGTAAGAGAACGTATCTTCCACACTAGTTTCTCTTACAATGATAAGGGGACAGAATCTATTTTTAGATCCGGAAACTATTTTAACTGACCAATGGTTGATGTCCTTCTCATCACGTGGTTGTAATTTTAATGCGCCATGGAGAAACTGCGCAGCCATGGAACGAGATATAAATAGATTCCACGCTAAAAATAGATTCATATCAGACAGGGTTATGTTCTCTATCCTAATTTTGTCTTGCCTTTGGCCAACAAGCTGGGTGAATAACAGTTTTCATTTCAGTGGGATCTCGGGATTGCGCGAAAAAAACTGGCCGGACCAGATATATACCAAGTGCGCTTTCCATTTCTCGGTTTGACCGGAGTGCAACGCAATAAGCTACTTACTAACCTAGCTTGCGCGGACGGTACTGGAAAATACCGGACTCGGTCGCTTTGGTACGGACCGCGACTTCGAGTCAATATTCCACAGTATGGTCTTCGCGTTCGGTAGTAAGAGGTTATCATTTCCAGTTACGCGTGTCCCGTCTCTGAATTCGGACAACACGGTTTTCCCAACTACGCTTTAGTTCCAAAAACCCCGAAAACAAAATCGTTCTCGAGAAAGAATGACCTTTTTCACTAAGAGGGCAAATGAACAACCCCACTAAAATTGCGGACCAAGAGGAACCACTAAGTAAACACTAAAGAAAAAGGATCACTGGAACTATCTGGGCAACTGGACACCTACCCCTCCCCTAAGCCAACAAGTTATAACAAGTCAAAAAGTAAGCACTAATGTTGGGTTAGGGGAGGGGTAGGTGCACAGTTTCCCAGATACTCACATTAATTCAAATAAAACATGGTCTTTTCTCTTCACTTGCACTTCTAATTTATAATTAAAAGCACCTTATATCACCTAACAAAACACGGCACAGTCAGAACAATAAAACCATGACAACTTCAGCAAGCAGTAAAACACAACAAAATCAAATCAAATCACACAATCAAATCAAAATAAAATAAAGGCCACTGGTTACAACACGAACCTTGTGAGGTTAACATTAGAGTCGGTCTTTGCTATTCTGAACAAAGCAAAACGGGTTAAAACAGGTTATAATTAAAACAAGCAAAACTGGAGGTTCAAATCATTTACACAGAACCAATCCAGATGGTTACAAAAATGTGTCAATGGGTTAAACAAACGATGACGAATTCACAGACACAACAGGAAAATAAAAAGGAATAAGGGAACAAAACAAAAAATTCAAACAAACGCTTAAAAGACTCAAACGCTTAAGACTCAAACGCTAAAAAGACTCAAACAAACGCAAAGCTGAAGAAATGAACACCGCCACCCTAGCTAACTCCCGGCTCTTTGGGTGTCACCCTTTAGACGCGGCAACCGGGAGTCTTGTGACAATCAACACCAGACGTTTATCAAACAGCGCAGTAAGACGTATGGTATGTGTTATTGACCAAGGGTGAGGTCAAGATATATGTGTTATTGACCAAGGGCGAGGTCAAGATATATGTGTTATTAACCACGGGCGAGGTCAAATATGGCCACCTTGCCCGCTCGAGTAGTCAATCAGAACTCAAGATTCGCCTCATATTGCCCGCTCGCGGAACCAACAAAATAATTTGATCTGTCAACTCTTCAGCCCCACAATGCCAACATTAGATTTCTCCTTGTAATCACAGGAACTAAGAATGCCAGGAATTGATCAGCAATGATGAAGTGTGTTCTATTCAAACAAACTCTCCTTTCTGTCTTTTAGGGAATGCACTGAGACAACAAAGGAGAATTTCTATCTTGACATTGGGGGTCGAAGGATCAATGAGTTAAATCCCACTCGACCAGCCAGCACCTGTCAGGCACCAACAAAGATTACGTTTTAACGGCAAGAGCTATAATTGTTTTCAATTCAACTGCTTAAACGATTAATAGGTTTAAAAATCGTTTTAAATTCTTAGTTGCTCGACTGTTCGTGTCTCGTCGAAACGTTTTAAATTTTGTTTATGTCAAAGATTAAGTGCATTGAGCCGTTCGGTGGAGCGGCTTTAAAATGACTTTCGTAAAACTGAATCCAGAGATTTGATCTAACCAATCAAAACAATTACGCATAATCCAACAAGCCAATCAGAAATCACAGCAAATACAGGTATTCAACACCGAAACGAAAGCGAGCTTGATGCGATTGGTTTTGCTTTTACTTCTCATTGGTGGAGAAGATAGCAAATCAACGTTGGTAGGAATAAAACACCAAAGCATTCCAGATATTTCTTTCCACAGTAAACTGAAAACTACCCTAATGCAAACAGCTGGAAACAGTTCGTCTATTTCGAAAGTATATGAATTTTCCCAAAGTTAAATCACACTTAACGAGTAGCTACCACACGCGTGAGTAGATAACAATTTTTACCATCTCATGTAACAATTTTACGTATTCCTGGTAAGTCTTTCTTACAGCTCACATTTTACGCGATTAAAAATTATAGGGTTAGGTCTTTACAAAGGAATTTAGATTTTTCAAGTGAAGGATTATTAGAGGTCTCAGGTCCGGTTCAAACGTCGAACTTCACATGTGCCGAATCTAATGCAAATGAAAAAAAATCTATTGTTTTCCCTCATTTGCATTAGATTCGGCACGTGTAAAGTACCACATTTGGACCGCGCCTTAGTGTTAAAGCGCTCGCTCAACTTTGTTAATCACTTCTATTATGCATACAAACTCCCAAAATATTCCTTTTAGATGAATTTAAAGACAGTTATTTTAATGCTATTTAGAGACACGACTTATCTTACTCATTCTCATAACTTAATTCCTATTAACTGCCAATAATTCGTTTCCAATGTCAAGCTACACGTCAACAAATAGCCACAACCACATAAATATCCACACCATAAATCTCAACGCTGGGAAGTTTTCTCTAACATAACAAAACCAAACAAACCCACAAATAAAACAAAACAAAATGGATAAGGAGCGCAACTTGTTTATTCATTTATTCTTGTACACAACCTGTGTTTCACTGACTCATTTTTAACTTCTTTTCTGTAAAATATATATTGAATGGCCTCAACGTTCGCAAGACAGGAATTCAAGCATAGTGGTAGTATAGTTCAATCTCTAACGCCTGACCAGCCGATTCTTCGTTTGCTTTGTCTACGAAGTCCGTTTCACCCCTGGGGAAGACTCCCATAATAAATGACAGGGGTGCTCACTGAAAATTTTCGAAAAACACCCCTGTAGAAATGGTGCCAAAATCTTGTTGACGAGCGCGGTTGAACAAAATTTTTCCATCTAGATGTACCAATTCAAAAACAACACAAAATTGACGCTTTGAGCATTCTTAATAGCGAAAGAGAGGACTCCATCAAATTCCTTCTACTTTTAAAAGGTTATGAAAGCATTGTTATAAATCTCTATTCTACGAATGAGCAAACAATAAAAAAACAATAGATCGGTAAATACTTCCAGTCTTATTTTACGGCAAAAGGTACCGCGAAAATTCCGCCATTCGGATTTTGCACCCAAGAGGTACCAATCTACAAATTGTTACCCCCAAAAGGCACGAGAGTACCCCCGTCAGTTTTCTTCATGGGAGTCCCCGAGAAGCGTTTCACAAATCACGCGATCCCGTTTCTCAAAATGCCGCCCAGATGCAGTGAATGATTCAACGACTGAGTATTTGCAGCTCATTTATGTTGCTTCTTCTCTAAAGCTACTTTCCATGTCCATAATATTTTCTATAAGGTTCAAATTATCAACGCTGGGATTGTCTGACGTTGGTCTTATTACTTCTGAGTTGCTAGCCTCGTTTTCAATTGCCACCTCGTTTGAGGTGTTCTCTTGTTCGATAGGTGCCGTCGATACTGGCTGTTCAGCGGTATCAGTGCCTAGCGCACTCTCGGTAATTTCTTGCGGCACCACAGATATGCCGTTGAGATTAGTTTTTTCGTAGTCGAAGTTAGTGTCTTTACTTACAGTCTCCTGAGTGACTGTAGACGGTGACTGAGTCCCTGGTGAGTCGGATTCTTCCGCTCCAGGCGAAGACCCTCCTTTGCGATCTGAAAAAGTTTCAAGTCAAGTTTATTGTTTGCCATCAGTTTTAAAAAATAAATACATAAGTATAAAAACCTACTTGTGAGGAACCCCAATGGAAACCACTGGGCTCATAAGTACTAGGCTCCCTGAGTTATTATTTTAACGAATTATAAACGGAACATTGAGTCAAATCAATGGCAGCCGTTCTTATAATAAACATTATTGTTATATACCTAGACTTTCACTCAACAAAACGAGCACTGTGATTGGTTGATTCTTAGTCACGTCCCTCCGATCAAATTGAAATGTATCCCGACCGGGATACAATTGCTCAGTTGTTGCCCGCGCGCCAATTGTGCCGTCTTTGCTTGTTTGTTTTTGCTATATTTTGTTTAGGGAAAGTCGAAATATATAACAAAGCACCTAATGTATGGTCCCTCGGGAAACTAGTTAGTCTTGTTTTCCCTCGAGTTCTGATGTTTCCCTCGACTTCGTCTCGGGAAACATCAGGACTCTCGGGAAAACAAAACTAACTGTTTCCCTCGAGAACATACATTAAGTCTATCAACCTCAGGATATGAGTAAACGCGCGCTCTGATTGGTTCCCTACTCACAGGAGAAATCCAAGCCTTGCTTGAAAATATACCAAAAAATACAAACAAAGCAAATAAATATAGGATGAACTTACTTAACGGTAAGAGACCAAATCATGCTAGCAAAATTGACACTATTTAATTGGTTACTACAAACTAAAATAAAACTTCTTACAAATAGCCGCCATTTTGAAACGTCCGTAGCCGTAGAGCCCTTAAAACTGAGAAATTTTTTATTCTCTCTTTTCTATTAACTTATGGTTGCCTTCTCCACTTCTAATTCATAGACTGGTTCGCAAACTCGAAGAAATTTGACAAGTACATCAAAGAGATGAGCAGGGCTCATATTTGAAACTGTCTTACACATCGGCTCGACAACAACACGCTTCTGTTTACAAAACAACAACAACGTCAAATCTTGTCGTACAAACTTTTTCCAATTTCTTACAATCGAGGGTTCTGAGATATAAATTACAAAACAATTATTCCACTCAATCTCGTCGTACGTGAACTATAGCCAACTCGGCCCTACGAGCCTCGTTGGCAATTAGTTTATGTGCGACTCGATTTCGTGGAATAATTGTTAATTGCTTGAAGTCACATTTGGTTACATATCCTACAAGTAATTCGTACGTGATCATGTATTAGCTCTGCGTAGGGTAAAAAGAAAAAGGTGCAAAAGCGTCACAGGAGGCCTAAGCGTTAAATTCACCAGTATAAATTACTGGGGAGTATTGTTACTCAGTCGTCCTAGTTGAATGGAATGTTTAGTCCATTTCAAGTTAATCCCACAAGAATAAGCTATGAGGAATGCCCTCTCCAATCAAACAGACAAAGATACGGAGATGAGGAAAAGGGGAGAAGAAGCGCGTTGTGAGTCACGGAAGTGTGTTGCCTCCACTTGTTTAATAGACTTCTAAAACTCATCAACAACTATGAGAGCGGTCAGCGGTCAGCGGTCATCGAGCGAGATGGCCGCGAAATTTGAAGCTCCGTGTTGAAGAGAAATTAAGTTAAAGTTTCTTTAAAATTTTTCTTCCATTTTAAATTTTCTTGTTAAAATCCTCATGTAAACAATGTCCGTAACTAGGAGAGAGAAAAACAGAAGCAACAGGCAGAAGCATTTTACTGGCAACAGTAACGTAACCCTTTCACATTCTCTTGCTTCGTGAATGATTGTGACTTGTCCAGCTCCTATTTTATTATTTATTAGTCCTCTGTAAATAGTTCCGATTGCTGTGTGATTCACCTTTTGAGTTCATGGGCCCGTTGGGCGATTTCGTTATTTCTGTTTTTGGTTGGCTATTCATGGTCCCTAAGCGGGGAATTTATTACAATATTGTTTAAGGGCCCTGATTTGCGACTTTGTTATGGCCTTAATTATAAACATTCAGAGGCCGTTTGCGGGGAATGCGTTACATTTGGCCTGTTATGTAACTGTTGCCAATTGCTTTTATTTATACTACTGTAAGTTAAACTATTTTTATTTTTTAATTAGGTTGCTTATATAAGCCTGCACCTCAGAAACACGCAGCCATTGTAAATAGTTTTTAGTTTTTAACGTTTATCTGAGGAAGGCTGAACAGCCGAAACGTAATTAAACCGAGCCGGACCAGTAAGAAGTTCACCCAACTGTTCTCACAATTTGTATATATAAATAAATATATATATATATATATAGATATAGATATAGATATAGATATATATATAGATATAGATATAGATATAGATATAGATATAGATATAGATATAGATATAGATATAGATATACATATAGATATACATATACATATACATATACATATATATATATTCCTTACTTACCGAGGACAGTAACCTTTTTATCAGCTGCCGTGGTTCCGTGATCCGTGGCGATGGTTGCAGCTCTTTTAACGCGCGTGGTATCATGGACAGTTTTGTCAGATTCCGTGAACGATCTGGACCTTCCCCTCTCCCCTGAGTCAGCGCGTATCCTGTCATGTTCTGTCATGGAGCGTACACGGTTCAAGCCACGTTCGGGGTTCCTCTTCCGGGGGGAGTTCTTTTCTTTAACTGCAAAAACATACAATATTTCAGAAAAAAGTGTAACCGTTGATGTTCCTGTAAAATAAAGTGTTATTTTGATGTTTTACGATATACCGCACGCTCTGATTGGTCAAGCCGAGTATATTATTTAACAAATAAAGAAGCCTAAGCCGTGTATTACAATGTGATAAAACACGACGGGCATTTGAGAACACGAGTGAAATGTAGAAAACACGAGCCGTAGGCGAGTGTTTTCTACATTTCCCGAGTCTCCTCAAATGCCCGGAGTGTTTTACTCACAGTGTAATACACGGCTTAGGCTTCTTTATTCGCTTTATGATATAGATTTTACACGCCGCGAGTAGAAACAAAAAAAGCACACAGATCGACAAACCGACGCCATTTAATACCAACTTCTCGACTGTTTTCGCTTCTTCTTCTTTATTTGTTTTACTAGAAATACGACTCCCGCAAAAACCTCGCGAAGCTAGCTAAAATGAAAAAATTAACCAATGATAAACAATCGGTGATTACTAAGCGAGAAACTATGACAATGCGATACAAAACTCAAGAAACGCAAACCAAATATGAATAAATAATCGGATATAATACAAAAAGATTAATGTTAAAAAACTATAACATGATTCGTCAAGTCAGCCAAAAGTGTGAAGGGACCCGCATGTAAAATATTCACAGTATTCATAAAAGGCCATCCTAGGAAAAAGGCCTAGGCCTTCACCTGGTGAAAATTACATGACCAGTATACCGGTCAACACAGTGCTTAAAAATTGACCTTCATTTAGTTCTTTCACTGCCACTGAGATTGCACCAGAGGGAATAGAAGTAAAATTATTTATTATCTTCACAGGGAATACAGAGTCGATGAATTACCACAATAATATTCACTTAACACAAATTGAAAATGATTGTAAATCTTTTGCAGTTGAAATCTTGAAGAGTTGATATGAATGCTTGTGTTTACCATGGTGTAAAAACCTGTTTTTTTTTAGTTTTATTTTCTTAGTCTCTACTGCTTTGTCTCCTTTGTTGTACATCCCTTTTAAACACAATATGTTCTTACACTGAGGATGAGTTGAATGCTCCAATTATTTTTTGTTTATGTTTTTTGGTTATAATTGGATGAGGTTCATTGTAAGAAGAATCTTCTGATTAGATATTTTATTGTCTACTGCAGTCATTATTTCATTCCTAGGTAACCACAATTGACAGCATTATGAATAGTGCATGTTTCAATTTGTGCACTCTCTTCAGTTGCAATGGTACTCTCAGTGGTAGATAAGAAAATTCCTCTTCCCTCAAAAGAGATGCCATATCAACAGAAGTGTGAGATACAATGTCATTACATAAAAAATGGGGATAAAACAATTGGATTCTACAACAACTTTGAATAAAGGTTTGGTAATAGTGAGTGCCGACTTTATAGTATGTGGTTGTTCTATTTTTAGGTCATATCATAAAAACAATACATGAAATAAAGAGTTATTGAAATCTTAATATGTTGAAAAAGATTGCTGCACTACGTACTCCTGTAAAAAAATAATGTGAAATCGACATCAGTCAGTTAAAAGTATATACCACATGAAAGTTTAATTGTGCTGTTACAGAAACAGGCAAAATATCCATACCCAACAAGAGAAGGTTATATTATTTTGAATATATGCAAATTTCTATTATAAAAACTGCAGAAGAAAGATTTAATATAAGGATGGCATTTGATCGAAAAAGTCATGGCAGCCAGAGGTATTGAACTGTAACCAATGACATATAGTAATGAGAAGCACTATCATTATATTATTATCATTATTATTATCATTACTATTATTATTACTGGTATTGATATTATTATTATTACTATTGTTATATTTTTTACGTTTAACATAATATATTTTTATGGGGTGGGATGCATGCCCTAACCTTTGTAAAGGTATTGTTACTCTATTACTGCAAGCAACACAAAAATCTTCTTAATAGGCTTTCCATCAGAGGTGGTAGTAATCAAAACAGCTCCAAACAATACCATTTCTTCTTAAAGGCTTGAAATCTAGTGCGGTCATTTGTCTATAAAGTTTGTGTGGAAAATCATTATTGAAAGGATAGGGCATTTAGAAAACTTGAAACACTTCTTACTACATACAGCACACTTGCAATGAATATATGAGAAAGATCATAAACATTTTGGCATTACAAAATTTATTTTCTTCTTTATATAGTTTTTCCGATGTAAAATGTTAACTGTATGTTGTGGTTGTTATTAAATATTGATATTTGACATCATAAAAATGAAGTAAACAACAGAAAGTAACAAGGTTAATATGTTAATTAAGGCTTGAATTAACATTTTATTTGTGGGAAATGGCCAGGTTACTAGATTGCAATATTATCAGGGGGGGGGGGGGGGGGGGGGTCATTGAACTCTAAGGTAAAACTGACCCATTGTGAAAAGGCTATGAAACTTGTTGTCTATACGAAATATTATTGAAATCTTTCAATCAGAGAATACATACATATATATAGCAAAGAGAAATACTACTCAGAAGTAAGTTATAACATTTGCTTTATTTTCAAATGATCGCATTGATCACTGATGATATTGCAGAACCAGTACTTTATAGTGACACTGGGTATATATTCTGTTGAAAATGCTAAACATAGCTGCTAGATCAAGTAAATTTACAATATTTTCACTGTTGCAATGATATCAGATCACATCGTTGTAAATGATTGTTATAACAACTGCAACTCTCTGTGTTGGGAATTTCTTCAAAATGGAAACGCTATCGCTTTATTATGAAAAATACCTACTTACATTCTCTTGTAATCTGTTGGTCGTCTTCCTATTCCGTTTTTAGACTAATATAATTATTTTCCAGAGCCATCTCCAATCGTTGTAGTTGTTTCTACTCGGTTTCCCTTCTAAGCCGTTTTGCTAAATTTAGTACGCTAATATATTTCGTTATGTAATCGTTCACTCCTGTTCTGTATTTCTATCAATAACACATTCAAATTCAAAACTAACTTGGTTGAATTCCTGGTCCTTTTCCCTGCTGTTTCGTTTGCCTTTTTCTAGTGCGAGCAGTTTTTGTCTTTGCTGCGATGACGGATGTCTGTTGTTATTCGCCCTGCTGTCGTACTCTTTCCCTGCTTTGAGTCGTGCTTTCCTTGTGTTGATTTTCACGGTCTTCGAACTTACTCGGCGACGATCTCGGGCTACTCTTTCTTGAATATCTCGGAGATCATCTTGCTGGGGTACACTTCCAGGACGAGTGAAATCCGTTTCCACAAAATTTACATTTCTTTCAAAAAGGCATCACCGCATTCGAAATGGCGGAAATTCAGGAGTTCTCAAATACGCTACTATTGCCAGGTAACCTGGCCTGCGAACGGACACCTTAAAAATATAGATATATATATATATAAATATATATATATATATATATATATATATATATATATATACATATATAAAAACTCTCGGCTCGATTTACTCGGGCTTGCGAGCCACGTGGTCTGACCGGAAGCGACACGATTAGTAACCTCGCTTCGCGAGGAATTATTCTCAGCTTCAAAACTTTCTGCTGCTTCGCAGAGAACTCTATCATGAATTTCTTCAAAGAAAATGTCTTTTGACATCTCTTAGAGAATTGTCGAGTAGAGGTAATGTGTCGAAAAAACAATAAAACACGCTGTTTCTATGTTTTATACTCTGATAAAACATAGGTTTTTGACTAATCAGAGCGCGCGTAATAACGTAGCTATATTATAAAACACCATAAAGCGCGGGCCTACGTCACGTGCGTGCATCATAGTGAAACAAGCATGTATGCACGCAGGCTACTTCACACACAAGTTTGCTTGTGCAACCATGATAGTAATGCTTTAAATTTCAGCGAAAGTATTCCTAGTAACGCGTCAACATTTTATTGATCGACTTACATTAATTTAAGACAAGAATTTGAAGGTTAAAAGTCTACGCAGGCTTTCGATTCTCTTCCACACACTCTCCACTGCCTTTGCAAAACAAGCGTTTGTTAATTGGGCATTTTATAAAAGGAATAACAAAAACTTGTTCCTCGTGTATTATTGATTATTACATGGCTACAATAGTACGCGTGCTCCGATTGGCTGCTGAGCGGGCAAGATTTTCTTGTAATGACCGGGCGTTATGAAAATTTTTCGAAAAAAAGAACTTTTTTCCCTGTAATATCAACAAAAGTTGTCTCAATATCAAAGAAACTGTTTTTTCTGTCACTTCTTGTTACGATCACACGGTCATGTGTGTTTCGGTTCTGTGAACATGACCTTAAACGACCTCTTGCACACGCAAGCGGATATTGAAAAACCCCTTCGTTTTTCTTTTCCAGTGCTAAAAGGCCATATAATAAACAACTTATTAACCTCGTCTGTTCGGTCATTACAAGGAAATCTAAGACCTCGGTCTTGACTGTATTGACCTCGCTATCGATTGGTCAATGCATCAAGGCCTCGGTCCGAGATTTCCCTGTAATGACCGCACTCTCGGTTAATAAGTAGTACGTAATATGCAATAAACACTTTTCACTTGGCGCTTCTCTCGTGTTCTTGAGAAATCCCGCGTGCTTATATAACTCAATAAAGCCCTCAACGCGTTTTATTATTTCTTTATGGGATCGTTCATTTCTTACAAGGGAGTGGGAGCTGGTGGGATTTGGGGGGTCATACGAAAAATATTTAGGGGAAAGGGAGGTCACGTGAAATATTTTAGCAATACATTTATGTCGTAATGTTTTAATCCGAAATTAACTTCTCTTTGTTTTGATTGGTGGGTAAGGTCATGTGAAAAAATTGGCAAGCTGAGGGGAGTCATGCAATTTTTAAATGGTGCTTCCCGAATCACACCAGCACCTAACCCTAACAAACCGACCCGCCCAGCGCAACCCCCTCCCCCCCGGTCCTCCACTTCCACTAGCTCGCCCCTCCCCAAGGAAACAGTTGATCAACGCCTCACCTGGTTGCTTTTTAAACACGTGATTGGTCATGAATTCTTGAAATCTATTAGAATAGAATGACGGTCTGTGCACAGATACCGTGTCCTGTCGAGAAGAGGGAAAATACAAGTGCAAGTGAGCATTTGATCTACACAGTCTTTAAGCTATTTCAACCAATTACGCTTTAGCGTGAACAGGTAAAGGCAGAGGTTTCAATAAGGGCCGGTGAGCGGGCCCTGGGGTGGGGCCTACCCCAGCGCCCCATCATTTCTGTCCGCTCGCCCCTTACCATCTGGGATGCCTGAACAGAATGACTTATTTAATGTGTCTCATCTGATCGTTCGTTTGGAGACACGGTAGTGTAGTGGTTAGCGTGCCGGACTTCCGAGCAGGAGGTCCGGAGTTGGAGCCCTGGTGGTGGCACTGTGTTGTTTCCTTAGACAAGAAACTTAACACCACACTGTCTCTCTCCACCCAGGTGTATAAATGGGTACCAGCGATATAATGCTGGGGGTAACCCTGCGTTGGACTAGCATCCCATCCAGGGGGGAGTAATAATACTCCCAGGAGCTTAATGCTACAGAAACCGGGATAAGCTCCGGCCATGTGGGCCTTGAAGGCCCGTGTGGGACTTTACTATCTGATTGTTCACTTTCATATCACGGCCCATTACCCGGAGCGTGCAACTGCTATAGGTTTGTAGACAATAAATCAACTCCACGCCAAAAGTAATCTTGAACTTGTTTAATATACCGTAATCGACAAAGAGCCATCGTAGGAAGATAAAGATGAAATTTAAAGAGGATTGAGCGTTTCAGGATCGAGAGTTCTGGGATTAAGCGGTTCGACTACAAAAAATACAAAAGACAGAAGTAAATAAAGGAAACGACTGAAAACTAGTGACAGAGACCAAAGTTATACTTCCAGATTAATGGCTACGCGAAGAATGAAAAAAGGAACTCTTGATGACAAGTTATAAACCGGGAACACATGGTATAGACCATAATAATAAAAGTTCACGTTGCCCCGTGCCGACAAACGTGACGTTTTGTAACCAACAAGTTTCATGCAACGGCGTTTTCACAAGTAAGGTTATTTTTAGAGCGGCCTCTCCCGCGAAAAAAGTTGTTCCCGCTGTCTCAGAATATCTCATCAGAGCTACTATTCTCTGTGCAAATACCATGACTACCGTCAGAAATGCTGTCCGAACACTCCGATGAAAACTCGTGTATGTCGGCTATGTTCGCTGTCGGCTATGTTCGCTGTCGGCTATGTTCGCTGTCGGCTATGTTCGCTGTCGCTACAGGCGGTTACACCATGCTACATATCAATCATGCACTAGCTTGGGATTGGCTCTTCCGAACCAATTCGCGGGAAAGAATCTAAAAATAATCTTACAGATCAAGTATGGGAGTTGCACGCTCCTGGTAATGGGCTCCTGTCAATCTAAGCTCAAACTATACGGCGAGTTCAGAGACTGAATACTCCCAGGTGTTTCATGCTACTGCTAACCTCCGGCCATGTGAAATTTAAGGCTCTTGTGCGCCTTTTCCTTACTTTACACACTTATTCACCTGAGTGAGAGAGGGGTGGGGAATCGCGTTTCTCATCCAAGGAAATAGAACCATCAATCACCAGGGTTCGATTCCTGGATCCCCTGGTTGGAAGTCGGACAAGCTCACCGTTAAACTATCGCGCCTCAACACGTATTGCACACAAAACTTTAAATACGTTTCTCACCCCGTCATGGACAAGCGCTTTCCAACCGTGTTCCAGCTTTTTTACTATCCTGTGTATAAGCAGTATTCATTATATTAATGATATTTTTTTAGTTAAAGAAAAGTGACCAATAACGTTTAGACTTCAAAGCCAATCACAACATAGCTCAACTGAAAAACAACCAACAAAATCACGGCCCAAACAGACAATCAAAATGTTGGATAAAGATGTAAACAAAACAACCTCGCGACAGCCATTTTCACCTCAAATGCACAGCAGGCCTTCTATGTGTTAAAACTGTTTCTTTTTTGTTTTGTTTTTTGTTTTGTTTTTTGTTTTGTTTTGTTTCCTTTTTGTTTTTTGTTGTTGTTGTTGTTTGTTGCTTTTCTTTTCTTTTGTTTTTGTTTTGTTTTTTTTTTTTTTTTTGCAGTGGGCTACAAAATAATTTGAAATAGAGGTAGCGACAACGTCTCTTTACCTGTAACTTTGTAATATATCAATTATTCCAAGAAACAGCAGTAGTCGCTCGCCTTTGGCGTTCCGCGCTGGAATACCACCCACTCTGCATTGAGGGAGAATTTTAGACAAGAACAGTAAGAGCTTGACATTCAACATCTAAAAACACAATGTCGCGTTGTGTGGACTTTTATAAATGTAGAAGAAAACGTTCAGTCATAAACCACGCACGTTGAGAGGCGAGTTCAGCCTGCCTGTCACTTTGTCTGGAATCCTTTTGAATGGTACTTATTGCCTACAATACTCATCTAAGGAAAGACTAGAGTATTCTCGTGAGAGCTCATAGCAGCCATGTTGAAGGAAGACAACGATAGAGTTTCGCTCCTTTGGAACTTAACTTCTATTTTGTGCTCAAATTCTTGAAAACCATTTTGTACTGTTTTGTTCAACACCATCGCTGCCTTGTCTTGAGGGTGAAGGAACACTTGAAGTGTGACCGTCAAAGTTTGGATGTGGTGAAACACACAGTTTGTGACAAACGGAGTTCAATCACAATAATCACAATAATTCGGCATTTACAAAATTTCCTCTAAAAAATCCGTTTGCACTCTCTTATACATTGGTGTTCTCACATGAATGATTATTAGACAACATTCATATACTAACGAAAGTCCTGCTTATGCGAATGCATCAACAATGCTTACGGTCTCTCTTCCGTACGATCTTCCACCGTGATGGCCTCCCAAGCTGAGCTGAATCCTTCCCTGCCTTTCAGACTGCGACTCCGTATCAGTGGGGGTCGGATAGGTAGTGACGTTCCCTCTGAGGGTTAATATGATAATGGTACATCAATACTAACAGACAAACAAGCTTCCATTCCCAGGTATTATTAAGCATCCCGCCGTAATACAAATTCTTGGACGCGACCCTACGTTCCACCCGTGGCCAAAAATGCACCAATTGGCAGGAACGGCAGATTTGGCGAAATTTCGCCAGATCTGCCTTGCTTCCATAGACCCCAGCTATACCCTATTTACTCACTATTTACTTTTTACAAGAGCCTGTCTTTCTAAAATTTAGTATCAACTACTTTTTAAACCTGATAAATCCTTGAATGTGCACAGAGAGATCAAACAACGGACACTTGGAATTTTCGCTCAGGCAAAATTAGTTTCATACAGAGAAAATTAGTTAGTACACGTCTGACATCCTAGCAGCTAGGCATGCCATGTTTTTCTTATAGCCTTCGCAAAACCCTTCTTTGATCACTTTATATTGCATTTTGATCTACTTTCATTACTTTTCTGTTGATTTGCTATTTATCCAGGAACCTACTAGACGTAGCTAAGTGAAACGAAATGTTCTTGCATAACAGAAGAAGTAAATAAGTTAAAAATACGCATGAAAAATTATTCGATGGTGCTAAAAGCAAAGCAGTTTAACTGTAACACCTTTGCAAAAAGTGTAATACCACCAGCAAAATGGGTTCTGTCCTCGCGTTCGGGGACACAAGAGCTGATACAACAGACCAAACAATACATTACAGCTAGCCAATGTCTCCTAAACAAAGAGAATGCAATGGTTCTTCCCTCGTGTACCGGTAGACGAGGACAGAACCGCAAAATGTGTAACACCAGTGCAAATCACAAATCAAAATTTTTTCATGAATAATTAACAAGAAATCATACGGTTTTCTCGTTCAATTTGTGATTTAGCTGTACAAGGGATTTTTCAAAAAGCTCAAATGGCCCTTGCCGAAGCGGCTGGTGCAATTATATTTGAGCTGTTTGAAAAACTTACTTGTACAAATAAAACTCGAAACCATAGGATTACCATTACAAAAAAATATGAAATAAATAAGAAAAGGACACTCCACACAACCTCTCCACCTTTGTATCAGAGCTGTTCCATTGGGGCATTCATGTAATCTAACCTG
>OX453280.1:6557533-6665033 GCA_949710005.1 Ricordea florida
GATTTGATTTGTGCTTTACAGTGTCCCCAATTAGTACGTCAGTGCTAGATACAGTTGACACTCAAATAAAGTTCATATCATTATTTTCAAGTCAGTGGCAGCTGCAGAGGCAAACGTGAAATAGAACGGACGGCTACTGCAGGGTTTTGTTTAAGGTTTTAAGAAGCCGGAGTTTTTTGAAATGTAGACGGTTGTGGGTCCGAAGGACCCATACGATGGGCTCTAGGGGGGTCCGGGGGCATTTTATATGTTTTCAGAAAAGATATAGGCACTGCAATTTTTTATTTTTATTGAGTCTAAGTAGTTTAGACCTGATAAACATCATCTCCTCGACATATCTTGACTCTTCAAGCAATGAAAGTAGCCGGCGAAACCTGACAGAGAAGCCGGCGAACTTCGCCGGCTGCCGGCTCTTATATACAACCCTGAGCAGGAGAGGGGATTAACAGTGACCAATATATAACCTATATTGTTGGTACCCCGCTATAAAGAACGTCACGGTAATTCCCAATACATTCACAATAAATACCTCTTACTAACCGAGATCGAGGTCCGTATTGTAAGTTAAGGACCGAGTTTTTCCGCTCGGATTTATGACCAAAGCGCGAAGCGCGCAGGCCATGAATCCAAGCGGACAAAACGAGGATCCATAACTTACAGTACGGACCGAGAAAACGAGGTTTGTAAGATATTTATTGTATCTCAAAACAAACTTTTGAATTTCGCGGGCAGTACAGTAAAGTACGGCCCGCTAAACTGACCAATCACAGCGCGCGTACTAACTGAGGGCTATAAGAATGACCGCATTGTCTGAGCCTCACTTAACGACCACTCCCTTTAGCGACCACTTTACTCAATCGACCACTTTTTCCTGCACCGACCGTGGTCACTTTACAGAGAATTGACTGTATCAGCAATACCCCAAGTACAGGAATTACATCAATAATGGCACACACGAAAATATCACTCGATTGTGATTGGGTAAGAGCAGCGCAGTTCAAGAGTAACACCAGTGCAAAAAGTGTAACACCAGGGCGAAAAGTGTAACACCACGGCAAAAAGTGTAACACCACGGCAAAAAGTGTAACACCAGGGCAAAAAGTGTAACACCTCGGAAAAAAGTGTAACACCAGGGCAAAAAGTGTAACACCAGTGCAAGTTACCAAATAACATTTTTTTCATGTGCAACATACGGTCTTCTTGTTCAATATGTGATTTATTTCCACTTGCGATTTTTTTGTTTAAAATCAAAGCTCACTTTTGCAACTAAATCACAAATTGAACTCGAAACCGTATGGTTACCATTACTAAATGCAAAACAAACTCACTCTGCAATCCCTTTGAATTGTTTTAATAACGGCATTGTAGGTGTCCTGTTCTAAGAAAAGGCCCTGAAAAGAGGAGCAAGTTCCCACATCTTAGTTAGAAATTACAGGGATGACTGGATATGAAATTATACTGGATTTATCTCTAACACAGAAGTCGCGTAATATTGAACAACAGCTTCTATACACGTACAGTGTACTGGGCACTGTGTTATCACACAAAACTCTTGTCCAGGACAACTCAATTGAGTTCCCTTTTGTGTTTATATTAGGCAAAATAAGATTTTTGACAATTCAACTCCGATGTTAAGGTTACTGAAAAACTTCAAATCGGCAATTTTCTGGATTTTAAGGTTAATGTAATGATCGAAATGTGGTCTCTAATGTAAAAAAAAAATATTGAAAAAGGCTAAATATTGGCGGAGAAATGGCGCTTTTACGCTTTGGCCAGAAGTAAAAATTACCCATTTGACTGACATTCTTGGTGCTTTTTTCTCGACAATAGGATGACAGTGGAAGGGGACACTTTAAAGAGCTACAACTCAAAGGGAATTTGTTTGTTTGCCCTCAAATTTTCACAGTGGCTAGTTCGGCATATAAACAACGAAACTGTGTCTGCGAATTTTTTATTTCGAAATAGTTTTTCTCCGAGAGCGAGAAACCACTGAAGGTAGCCTTAAGTGACATTTCGCGAAACCGAAAATGGCAATGAAGTTTACGTTATTGACGACGCTTGTTCGGTCCAGATGGCTGTAAATTGGTCGAGTATTTTTTTTTTCAACGCACACGAAGTCCAGGTTAATAAAAACGCCCCCCTCAAACCCCCCCCCCCTCCCACAAAAAAAGGAAAACACGGGGCCAACATCCATTCATCTTGACCGAACAAGCTTGCTCAGTAAAAGATTTATTATAAGGTCATATCGTGTTGTTTTGTTTTGTTTCGCGGGATTAGGATTTGCCTCATGTTGCACGTTTGCGAAACCAGCAACATAATAAAACCAGTCACTATGGTATAACGTTCTCTGTCACCATAAAAAAAAACCCGGTCGCCGCGTATTTTTCGGGGCTATAACTATTTTTTTCTCCGCAAAAGTGCCGCTGATTTATGCGCCTCTCTGATTCAATTTAAATTGTGGAGTTTGTTTCTAAAGAAACTGGTGCTGTGTCGGTGGGGAATTGAAACACAAGAATTTGGGATAATCAGACAAGCTGATAAAGCAAGTTGTACCACTATTAAGTAAAAGAGGGTGCTGACGTTTCGAGCGTTAGCCCTTCAGTCGTCAGAGCGAATAATGACAAAGGTATAACGCTCGAAACGTCAGCAGCCTTTTTTTACCTTACAATGATATAACGTTCTACAGTGTTTTATCAACTTTTTTGAAAATCCCAATTTCTTGCGTCTCTGATTCATTGATACTTGTACTGTACCGTATTTGTTTCTCGCCAGTTTATCTCCTAGAATCTACACTTGAACGTATTGCTAACGAGCACAATACCTCAGGATGATCAGTTATAAAGTCCAAGTCTTTTAGTGTGGGAGTTCCCTTCGCTCTTTCGCCCTTGGATGCTTTTCTCTTGTATGTTGAGCCCTGTACAAAACAAACCAAACATGATGGTTACGTTACGCCGATGATCCTCGACGTCCTACAACGGGTTTCGTCTGTCATGTTTACCAAGTTCGCAGAACAGAGAAGTTTTCATAATTTTTTTACGTGTAACAATAAATTAACTATTACAGCACAGTCTTTGTACTTCACTAAGAGTTGACACCGAGAATATGAACCAGGCGTGCTCCATCACCTTCAAGTCATACTTCAAGTGAATCTTGTATTCCAAAGGTAGAAGATTATTCATTATCACCAATCTGATGTTCTTTCCACCACACTGGAAACAAATTTAGCACCAAGAATTAGCACAAAATTAGTTATCATACTTTTCTGTTGCATTCAATGCACAGTAAAAGCAAAAGATGACTCAATACTAAAATTAAGTGTATCATATTCACTGCCCTTTCTGGATTCTTTGTTAATGACTGAAGACTAAAAGCATAACAATAAAGTAACAGTCAAAAGAATGGGCAATTCTGATTCAAAAATATCACAAGTGACAATTTGCATACTTACAGTAGGTAATTCAAATGGCTTTGAATGCAATTTGGAATAAAGGAGCACAAGTAAAGTTTCCAAAGTCTGAAAAAATTCCACACGGTTGTAATTGACATGCTTTCAGTGAATCAAAGTACTGAAATTTTTGCATGTATATCATTGGGGTGAAAAAGGATTGAAGTTGGATTCAGAGATTTTAAACTTGGGGTCTCACGTTGTTATTGAATGATAAAGAGCACAGTAGCTGTGCTTATTTTTTCATTTTAACATTTCAGTCCAGATGAATAAGGCATGCAAAAAGGCCAATGCTTTTCCCTGCTAATGACAGAGGACTATAGTAATGACAATAACAATAACAATAATGACAATGACAATAATAGTACACGTACAGGTAATAATGATAATTTAAATTCTTCTTTTGTCACACGACATGTCACATAACAATTTCTACAATGACCTACAAACCATTCCTTAACAATATAATAATGTTGTGTTTGTTGCAAAGGAACATGTGAAAATGTTACAGTTTTTCTTGTTATGATTTATTTCAGCATACTGTAACAGAAACTATCGCTATGGAAAATTAAAATCCGCAATGCCAATGCTTAGTCTCCCTCGCATGCATGACGATCCTAATAACGGGTGCGAAGGAGACTAGCCAATGCTAGACCAACTGTTTGTTAATGTTATTTTGACAACTTTCACGAAATGCACTTGGACCCTCACCTGATAACAATACAAACCAAAAAATTTTGGCAACAATGTCCTTTTGTTTTGATTTAAATTCTGCAAGAAAACAAAAAGAAAACACTTCTAGTTAAAAATGATAGAGGCAATAGTTTCAACATGAGTAAACTAGTCACTGTTAACTAGTGGTCCAATAATGTCCACATTCCACGAGCCAAGATGAGAGCAGGTTATTATCTGATGCTCATTTACACCTTACAAAAGAACCTTCACAGCCTAGCCCAATCATCCCAGAAGAAGACACTAGACAGGAGTGCTGAAACTCTGGTCAGTGAATTCCAACTTTTCAAGTTACATTCCCTATTTGAAACCAGTGTACGATCAAACTATACCAGCCTGATCGTCTATGTGGTTGTAATGTGCACTTTTCCTTTAATTAAACTGTCATGTTTCCCTGTCTATAGGGTTTGTGCTGGTCTGCTAGTTTATCTTGCATGTTGCATCGTCTTTGTCATTAACGTCAAGCATTTACCAAATAATATCCTGGCAAAAGCTTTTGAAGAAATTCTGCTTCTTTGTGCTGCACAGTTTTCACGATGAACTCATCATCATTTGTAACATAAAACAGAGATCCACTGGCTCCAGAGTTGGTTAGTTCCACTAAAGGTTCATTGCACAGCGCCATCTGCAACAAGGTCAAACGCAAACTCTACAGTCAAATGAAATATATAACAGTCAAACTCCAGAGGCTTACGACAGGGTAAGGTCAAGAGCCATACTTCAAATAAGCCAAACTCAACTGTCACAGGAAGTGGGTCATTTTGAGTGTGTTTCACTGGGAGACATTTCTTGATTTCATAATGTGCAGTAGAATACAATATCACATTGTTATCTAGTCCAGAACAGACATTTTACTGAATCCCTTGAACCTACCATGATAACCCAAAATTTCACTGAAAACATGGTTTAATACAATTGCAAAGATGTTCAGCGAATGTTCTCTAGGCACAGAAAATGGGTTTCATTCTTTTCATATAGAGAAACACCGTTTAAGGATAATCTTTTCGTTTCTCTTTTCAAGGCTTAATAGAAATAAAAACTGACCATAAAAATACTCCACCACAATTACTGTTAAATGACAGAAAAAGTAAGGCTGATATCTTTTTAATTTTATACACTGTCAAACACACCATAAATTCAGCTGGATTCATACCAAATAAATCTCGAAAGTACCTGCAAGAAAAATACATGTCATAAAAAGTACAACAATTCTTACAGCTTTAGCTACACACTCATGCAGGTATAAAATATGCAACTGACAAGATGAAAAATGTGGACTTTGTAAATAAACAACATCAGGACCAAGTGCCAAAGACCAGTGCCACAGACCAGTTATGCCCATCTGTCAAATCTACATTGTACAAATCTACATTGTACAGTTGCATTATTAAAGGCATTGTTTACTGGACATTTGTGAATTGTACACTTGAAGCAAAAAAGTGTTGTTAGTGACCTGTGAAGACCTTCAATTGTTTTGTTTTCATTTGAAACTTGGAATTGAGCTATTTCATTTTCTACACAAAGTAGGATGCAAAAATGAAGGTGGGATGCCTGGTGTGGAATGAGTGAAACACAGCAAAGGGTTTTCACAATTTTATGGGACTTTTCTCAGGAGGGGACACCAAGAGTTAAAAGACCAGAGAGATGTACAGTACATTGAGGTCAAACAAAATTACTTGCGTGAAACACATCTATCACTAAAATTCGCGTCCATACCCCTGCATAACTCCTCCCCCCCTCTCCTCTCCTCTCACACACACAAAAGCACACACACACACCACCTCCATCCTATTTGGGATGCATCAAATCTTAAGCTAAGAATACAAAGATGTCTTATAAATAAAAATTAGCATTATGTAGCAAGGAAGTGTTGAGTAGAACTGAACAATAATTGTGATTAGTTCTTCTTTGGACCAAATTTTGCCATACAGACCATGGTCTTAAGCCGTGTATTTTTTCTTTCCAGACACAAGCAAATTCAAAATTTGTGAGTAACACAGGAAAAAAAAAGTGTATATGTGCATAATAATCCCCTTCAAACAAAGTACTTAAAAGATTGCATTACAGTCTGAGCTTTATAACAAAGTGCGTTTTTTTGCATTTCGCTTAATTGATATGGAAGTGCGTCTTAACAGAGGAATAAGCAGAAAGGGCCTGACTAACTGACATAATTATAATAAACTACTTAGTTATTAACCTTGCTCGCTCAGGCCGTACAGTGGAATATTGGCCCTCGGTCGTATTTGTACTGGGGAATAATTATTGGCCCTTGGTGGTTTTCTGTACTGCCACGACCTTGGGCCAATATTCCCTGGTATGGCCCTCATGCACGTTAGTAATATCTGACCTAAATGCCAGTGGAGAATAGGACTTGAACTTAAAATCACTGAAGCGATGTGATGGTGTTTCTCTTGTTCCTTCGCTACAATTGAAACATAAGTTACAGTCAATAAGTCTTACTGAAATTGTTAATGAGTCAAAATTAAATCAGCAGCTACATGTACACAACATCATACAATGTATGTAGGTTACAAAGAAACACGTGTAATAAGGTTGATGTAGTGAAACACAGGCTTAAGATCCGGCGAATTGGAAATCAAACAACTTACTGTACCATGATTCCAATATTTTGTCTTTATACTGGACAAGAGTACATTCAAGAATGTGATAATGAGTTAATTGAACACTAAAACTTGCTCACGAAAATATGAAGTCTGGTTTTTAATAACAATGATGGAAGTAAAGTTCCAAATTGGTACCTAATAACTTTGTAAAATAAAATTGGAAAATTCAAAGGTAAATGTAAGATCAACATTCATCTATTATATTTTTTCCCTCATTTCTAAACACACCTGCAAAATATACCACCAAATACAAAGCAAATTTGTTAAAAACAAATGTACTATGCATTTACTTAACCAAATTTTCATGTTCACCTTGGAAATGATACAGTTTCTACTTCAGCAAAGTCCTGCATGAGAACATCACGGTCAGGTTTGGCAGATAATCTTCCAACCTAAAAATCAAGATAAAAAAATGCTGCAATTCAAAACATTTCATCATACATGCACTGAATGACAATTGCATCATTATGATAAGATACACATGTAACAAACGTATCTCTGAAATATTAAGTAAGATAATATTAACCCTATATAACGCAACCCCCCAATTGAACATACACCCTTTATTAACCATTTAAGCCCCAATAGTGTCTTTACAGATTTTACTCTGGCTAATGCCAGACAATTTTAATAGTCACAGGGAGACCCCTCAGGGCTTAAAGGGTTAAGTTGACACTTACATGTAGTCTAGTCACCAAATCAGTGCCCTTATAACAAACCCCTTTTCACCAGACACCACTATAATTCATCAGACACAAACACTATAAAATTGGATTGTATTTTAGTATTTTTGCTATTGTCAAAAACTTATATAACCCCTTCACTCCCAAGAGTGACTTTATAGATTTTACTCTGCCTAACACCAAACAATTTTACTCATCAAATGGAGACCCCTTGGGAGTGAAAGTGATAAAGTGGATGCCACAATGAATTTACAAAAAAGTATTGGATTAGATAGTTGAAAAATTGAATTGAATAGTGATAACTCATACATCTCTCTGTAAATTTATATAGAGTTGATTTGGTTACAATATGGTTGTCAACCACAATCAAAGTTTGCATAATTACAGTATAGAAAAAGCACTGAATATTGATCATAAACAAACATTGCACAATTTTAAAACTTTTGCCACCATAAACAGACACTCTCTACTAGGCAGACATTTGGGAAGGTGCTGAAGAGTGCCCACTTAATTGAGGTTTCACTTATGCATATGTTACATGTAACTGTATTACTATCACAAATTCAACAGTTAAAAAAATGTTAGCTGTAGCATTCCTATTGGTTTCTCAAACAGTAGCACATTTTAAGCCATAAGGGAAGGCTTGCCTTGACTAGAATGGTTAAACATTGGAGTATGCATAGTGTTTATAAACAAATTTTGGCCAGACTTTATTTGTACTCACTGTAAATCCAATACCAAGTTGAATGGCTGACATGAGAGCAGATGAAGGGGTCTACAAACAAAAATAAATATATTCACATCAAGACTTTGCACAAAGGAAAACACTGTCAGACGTTTTCCATTCATTGCCACATTGTGCATGCATGCTGTTTTTACAAAATGCAGATCTACAATAATCATTTGCATATTCATGACAATTCTAGTAACTTTCATTTTGACCCCAAAGAATGCAACCACTATAATTATTCAATTGACTTCAATTGTAGGATAATAGCATGGTTTTTTGGACACTTGACGTCATCTTGCTGGATATTACAAATTAGCCAGGGCATTTTGGCCAATCAGAAACAGAGAAATATTTAGAACAAATAATAAATATTGTTAAATTTCTCTGACCTGTTCTCATTATTCACTGTATATTACCAGACAAATAAACAAATTAAGAAAAATTAAAATTGAGTCAACCACACTATCTAACAAACTGAAGTACTGGGTACAGCATAGCTCCCAGCTCAGTGTTGGTTAGACCTTTATCACAAGGTCATGAGTTAAATCACCAATGTGGCCCAGGTTCATTTCCCTGATTATTAGTGATGGATTACTAAAGCTATGTATAATTTGTACACATGCTTAATATGTTGCACCTGTGATACATGTATGTCGATCCCTCACCAGCTACAATGTAATTGTCAATTAATACCTAAACATAAGTGACCAGTAAAAAACTTGTAAACAACTTACAAGAATAATTGGAATGATTTCCGCAGAGGTCCCTACTTCACTATGCATGCTGAAGCTGTCTTGTCTGGTGTAATGCACGTGCAAATATTTCTTATGTTCGAAGAAGAAAATAGTATGGTTACAGAATGCATAATGAAGTAAGGACTTGTGCGGAAATCTTACCAACTAATTTATCAAACAAGTTTATCAAACAACTACTTTATAGTAAAACGTTAGCCTAGTCTGAGGCCAACTCAACTGGACTCTACTGATCGACCTCTACTGGACATGCAAGTCATACATGTATTAACCTGACAATAAAGATCCTAAAGCTTGCACACTTGCCTTCTTGTAAGTTGTCTCACCAGTTTCATCCACTCTACGGTGACCATGCCTAATACCACGAGGGGTAGAAGGATTCTTATCTTTGTCTGATGGCATGGTCTGAGCACGAGATGTCTTTCAAAATAGAACAGACGAGTAATATTCTAATATTATTAAAATCGTTAATATAAAATTTCTAATATTGTACTATATCTTTTATTATATGGCGGGTTTCCCGAGCGCCTAATATTATGAGGCAAATTCTGAGTTTACAGGAAGTAAATTGCGTGAAAGCAATTTGAGAGTTACAAGAAATATAAAGTTTGACCAATCAGACGGACAAAGCAACGATTCTACAGTATGTCTACTTAAGCAGCAATAATACCAAATAAAAACGAATTCATTTAAGCCCAAGTTACTTTTGAGTCAAACATTTGCAATATGTATTTAAATTTTTATTTTATAAAGACATGGCAACTATGAAAATACGATAAATTCAGGTTTTACTATTTTATAAAACGACCACCTGTTTAAAAATCTGAGTCGCTCCTCCTGGAAACACACGTTTCCGCCCATAGTGTTTTCACTTTCTTTGAGACAACCAATGGAATGAATTAAGCGTGGAACATTCAAAATGATCTCGAGGAATCATGCACGGTTGCACTCGAAAAACAATTTCTGGAATTCAAAGATTAATTATTGCTGCGATTAACGTGTTATTTTTACTTACGTCGATGGGGGCTGGCTTGGTCTTTGGCTTGGCAGAGGTACTACTGGACGACACTATGTACGAGGTTGTACCTTTCGCTGAAAACGAATAAATTGCAAGGCCGGTGAGTTCCGTGTTGTGGGCTGACTGAAGCAATAATTTATAAGCAGTTCATTGACCCGGCTTCAACCAATAATACATGCTGCATTCGCAGTTTGTATGCATACGTAGCTGGCCAACAAGAAGCAAGATGTCCGGGTGCACAACGGTCTCATGGTGGGCTTACCTGGTTCCAAATTCACGCTCGACCTTGTCGCCATAACCTTTTCACATTGGTTCGAGAGTGAAACACTTGCGAGAAAGCTTGCCTCTCGTGCTGAAGGACATGTATGGCTAAGATTCAAGACAACTCTCGAGAGCTTTGGGAAACCTCAGATTTTTATCGTCGACGTGTCAAAGAAAAGGAAGATCGACAGATAAATAACATAATTTATAAAAAAACACTATCGATACCCTAAGCAAAACAGCAAGTTAAATGGCTCCTTATCCTGCGTGGTCTTATGGGACACTGGCTCTTTTTCGGTTAACAGATCAGATCAATAAGTCATCGTTCTCCGAGGTGACCGAGGACTACCGAGGAGTAGATCGACTAGTACCGACTATTCTTTTCATTGTCGGGTTTCTCGAGGGTTGGTTCTTCGATTCCAAAATGGTGGACTATAAGGGTCTAGTATGAGGAACTTCATCCGCTGCTTTTCAAGAGGTACTGGACATGGAAAACCGCCTTGGAGAATTTTATTTTTTGGAACGGATCGATTTGCTGTGCATCCATTGAAAGCTTTGCTTGAAAACAAGAGGTCTGTGCGCGTGTTGTCATAAAACCAGCGATTCAACAATGACCGCAATTTAGCTATGCATATCACTATTCGCGTTCCTGATTTTTAGAAGCAACAGCTTAGGTTTGTACACCCACGAAGGTGTGTGCTTAGATATCGGAATCAACTGTCGCGCACTATTTACAATTTGATTTGTGAAGTGTTGTTTGCATCTTAATGAAGAGTTTTAAATACATTTCAAACAACCACTCTTTACTTAAGCTTTAAGGGAGCCACGTGCAAGATAAGTTGCGTTGATCTCTATATTACCGGTACATAAAGTTACATACAATGATAAACATGGGCTTTGTCATCATACCAAGTTGGTTATCGGAATTCGAACGACTATTGCGAGGACTCGTGCTTGACTTTTCCGACTTTCAGGACTTTGCCTGTGACAGTGCCGAAAAATACACATTTGATATTATAAATTCTCCAGGCTCAAGATATACCATCTTGATAATTTCACAGCCATTTTCTTTGACATTCAAATCCTAGCAGTCTGCAGCATTTTTGTCGTAGGAAGTTAGTCTAGAAGCTTTGCCCCCACGCGTCTCCTATAGCTCAGTGGCAGAGCTTCCAAACTAGTAATCGGAAGGTCGTAGGTTCGACTCCTTTCGGAAGAAGCCGGATTTGCTCTTACGAGTTTGCCTGTAACAATACCGAAAAAATGCATTTTTCATTACACCAATATTGCAACAGTGTTCAGAGCTAAAACACAAAACTAAATTACGTTAAAAGGGCGGGTTTGACCTGCTATTAAAGGGATGGACCATTTTATTTTTGAGTGGGGGAGTGGGTGGACAATTACTAAAAAAAAATTCCAGCACACCAAAAGTGTAGAAAAAAAATTCATGCACAATGGGCCAAGGGAAAACAGATGCTTTATAAAAGGCCAAGGTGCTAAAAATAATTCTTGCACTGTCCATTAAAAACTATCTCCTTAACCCTTTAAGCCCCAATAGTGTCTACGGATTTTACTCTGGCTAACGCCAGACAATTTTACTCGTCACAGGGAGACCCGTCAGGGCTTGTAGGGTTAAAGGGGAAAATGAGATCAAAAAATTGTCCAACCATCAACCCCCCCCCCCCCCCCCTCATGAAAAATAAAATGACCCATCCCTAAATCCAGTTCTGTAAACTGATTAGTTTACTAATTTGCTTTACAGAACTTCTGGTTCACTAGTGAAGATCATTGAACTGGTCTGCCCTCCAGAAAGACGACGAGTCACCAAGGTTCACTCCCATAAAAATTACATAATGACTGTTGAGTTAAAATTTTATAACAGAATAGTTCTCTTCAGAAGTACATATACCTGTATAGATGCAGTTATTATAATCTTCCTGTTGCTGATCTGCATGGATACCTTTTATGACCATACACTGTGGATGAACCAACTCAATCTCCCTTCATAATTCTTCTACAGTATGATTGCCCTGTTAGTGAGGCCCTGTTAGGGGGGTTCTTAATGTGGCCCGTCAGAGTTTCAAACCTTTTCACATCACAGTTTCGGAAGGTCGCAGGTCGCTGTCGTAATTTCGCGTGAGCGGCTCCTTGTTCGTTGTCATTTCAGCTCCTTTGTGTCGCCATTCTGAAGGCCATGTCACTTGTCAGAATTTACCCCTAACAGGGCCTCATAAGTCTACCAACAAACTGTAACATGCTACTGCATGGGTATGCATAATTAGGTGATTTCAAGTGTAATTTGGAATAAAGAAACACAAATTTTTCAATGACTAAAAAATTGCATGAGCTCTAGTGTACATGTATTAAATTTTTTACAAGTGCTTGTTTGTTCCAAATTGCCCTAAAAAACGTGTTGCATCAAATTCCAACTTTTTGCACTGTTTTGTTTTTAAAATTTTTTCATGTATATTTTTATGTACTTGACAGATTGAGGCAGTTAAATGTTAAATTTAAGTATTATTATTATTTACAGAAATCCCAAAATGGAGATGTTATTGACACAACTAGAGAATTTGCCATTATGAATAACATCCCAATCCATTATTGGTCTAGTAAAAAGGGTTGGGAACCAGAAAATAGGTAAGACGTGCATGTCATTTTTACTTTACAGGAGGTGATTATGTTTATGTTTTACTTGTGTGTCTGTTTAGCAGTAAGAAATGCTTCCTTCTTCAAGTAAAGTAAACGGCCCTTTCAAAAGTATTTGACTTATTTTTTTTTTTCATATCAGACCTCAGGGCCATTATGACATTGGAGTTGTTGCCTCCTTTGGCTATCTCATACCTAATCATGTACTGGACATGTTTCCAAGGTAGCAGTTGTTTTCCAAACCCTTTAATTCTAATAGTTGAATAATGATACAATTTTGCCTTAAAATATTAATTTAAGTGTTTTAAGTGAATCATTCTGGTCCCAAATAGAGTTCTTCAATCCCAATATTCAAACCAAAATTCTCTCTTCCTTCCATCATCCTGGGCGTAATTTTATCAGCCAATCCATAATGCAATGCAGAATCTCACTCCCAATTTTCTTGAAAATCCTGAATCCTGAGGGCTTTACAGTGTTTAACTACTCAATATCTCAACAATTTCCATACAAATTTTGAATGCCTGTTTTTGATGATGAATAACAGATTTGTGGTGAGTTGCTACTCACTAAGACAATTTTTTTTCGATCTTGATATGTTTTGTACAGTTATAGAGCAAATTATATGCATTTTAAGCAAAACACACAACATTTACAGAGATTCTGTTGTTTAAATACTCAATCATGATTGGATAATTTTGTATGAAAATTTGTTTGTGTGGCCTTGGCTCTAGTAGTCATGCTATAAAAGGGCCAAATTCAGATCCCAGAAAACCTATTGGGAACTCTCTTAAGTTGATCTCAGTTAGGAATCAAGGGGGAGTAGGGTTGGCATGGGGGAGCAGGGTTGGCGCAGTGGTGAAAGCACTCACCTTCCACCATTGTGGCCCAGGTTTGATTCGCGGCCCCTGCGTCATGTGTGGGCTGAGTTTGTTGGTTCTCTACTCTGCTCCGAGAGGTTTTTCTCCGGGTACTCCGGTTTTCCCCTCTTCACAAAAACCAACATTTGATTTGATGTGATTTGATTGATTTAATTTAATTTAATATGATTTGATTTGATTTAGTTTGTGCTTTACAGTGTCCCCAATTGGTGCGTCAGTGCTAGATACAGTTGACACTCAAATAAAGGTTATTATGATTATTATTATTATTATTATTATTATTAAAATCATCAACCTAATAAGGTTTTTTGCTGCATTTTTAATACACCAGCATTATTACCAATCCAGTTTATTTTTTTATGTTTATTTTTTTCAGTGGAGCCATTAATATCCACCCATCCATCCTTCCTCAGTGGAAAGGAGCAGCACCAATGTCACATGCCATTTTAACTGGAGCAGAAGAAACGGGTGTATCTGTGGTTGAAGTTTCCAGAGACAGGTTAATGATTTGAAAATGATTGAGGACAAACTAGATGCATAACTGTGTAAACTTGGGCTAGGCTGTCCATAATGTTCACTTGATAAAAAGTATCTTATGTATAAGGCTACAAATATTAAAAATTAACGTAAAATTCACTGATGGCAAACAGCTGAAAACGTTTGGTTTTTACTTTTTATCCTTTTTAAACTTTACATGAATTTTTAATATTTGTAGCCTTTGGGCTAGGCTGTTTTAATACAATAGTTGAAAACTTAGAGCTTGCGGGTGTCATTACCAAGAGAAGGATTTAAGTTCTTTTGTAATGTTACTTAAAATGTTACGCATGCTAATTTGTTTTTTATTTTGTTTAAAGCCTTAGCAGATCAAGCATTTAGTTGCTAACAGTTTTTTTTATTTGTAACTATAATTATTATCATCAACTAAAATTGACATTTTGTAAAGATATTTGTGGTATTCTTTGCCCCGCCCCCTGGTTGAGGTTTACAAGCTCTGGAGTAAATGTTAAGAGGGGCATCACATAGGCATGGTAAAATAACACATTGAAAGTTCACATGTAATGTAACTTGCAGGTTTCTTGGTTGTTCTTGCAAACAAAAACTCACACATTAATTAGTCATCCAGACAAGAGGGCAGTTTGTGACTGAATAAGAACAAAAATAAAGCTAATTCTTAAATTCCAGCATTCCAACAGAAGATCTACTGTTGAAGTGATTGAGCAATATTATTAATATCAGACAATGATGCTACCCTGGTAATACTGTAGTGGAACACGGGAGCCTAAGCAACCATGCCATTCATGGGTGGGATAATTCTGAAAATATCACCATTAAATGCTGCTATCATCAAAGGCGGTGCTCAGAATTTTGATATCAATGGTGCCCACACTCTATTGAATTGCCTTAGTTGCAGGTTATTACCCAATACTTATTTACAACTTGTAATTACGCAATGCCATTCAAAAAGGATATAAAAGGAGCTTCACAGCCTTGCCCAATCACCCCTGAAGAAAGCATTTAGACAGGAGTGTTGAAATGGCATAGCATCAAAGTATGTCTGATTGTCCACCTGATAATTGCAATGTGCACTTTCCCTTTCAATACTAAATTTAGTGCCAGCATATAAAAGTATAATATTTATAAAGCCACTATCCATTAATCCCTAATTACATGTTTTTGGAAATGGTAGGATGACAATATTTTACTTAAGGAAAACAGAAAAAAATGTATTATAGTTTGCTTTTAATCCGCTAAGTTATTAATTAGTTAATTAAATGTACTCCACTGTAGATTTGATGCCGGTGAAATTTTGCTCCAGCAGAACTATAAGGTGGGATAGAACTAAGGGATTAAGTGTCATATGATAAAATAATATTTAATGATAATAATTTATGATAAATATATGTTTTTGTATAATATTAATATGATATTATATGTTAATAAATAGTAACATGTTAATATAATATATTGTTGTGTAATATTTAAAATAATATGGAGCTTTATATCATGAGTTGCAGCACTCCAAGCTGCGACTGTTTTGTCGCCATGGCAAGTAGAAAAAAAATTGGCCACCAAAACTGTCTGAAAGGTTTGCCAATTTTGGTGACCCATTTCCTGGCCATTTGATTTGTTTTGATATCCAGACATAAAAATTTACGACTACAAAACCGTTTAGTTCTACTTTCGTTATGGAAAACTTACTCTGAAAACAACTGAGATGGAAACAATCTATGATTTAGAAACAAAGATGATTGAATGTTTAACAATCTTTTGTTGATAAAATATTGTCAGCAGTTTCCCATTCATTTAATATGGCACTATGTGTATCAAAAATGAAAACTGTTCTTCAAAAAAAAAGAAGAAAATGGCGACCAAAATAATATCCCTGGGGACCTTTTTAGAAGTGAAGGTTGCCAAAAGGCGACTTACAAAATCACTTAGTTTGGAGCACTGTAAATGTTTGCGTGTTTTCACTAATGATTTTATGTTTTGGTGGAAGGTCCCAAAGGATATAATGTATGATGACCTGTCAGATCAACTTGCTCTTCTAGGATCAAATATGGTAATTAATGCTCTAATAATTACCTATGTGTGTATTGGTCTGTTTCAAGCCGTTCTATCATTTTGTCTCATTTCAAAGTCCATCAAGCTTGAAACAAACAACAAGGAATATACAGGGAAAAAGTGCCTATGTCACATCTGGGGAATAGACACAGTCATGTGTGATCAATGCCTGTTTTTTGATGCTTCATTCCCCAGATTTTGCACAGTCAGTAATTTTTTCACTCCCTATTTCCCCTTGCTTTACAAATCAACAATCAGCCCTTGGGAATACTATACTATAAGCATATCAGAAGCATTTTCTAATTTTGTTTCTTCTGTATAAGTTATGTCTTGACAGCTCTTAGGCTTATCACAATGGTTTTGATCTTGAATCTGTTTGTTGTACTTAGCTAATGAATGTTCTTGAGAATGTGGACGAGTTTAGGAGCAATCCAGTAAAGCAAGCAGTAACGAATCCAAGCTGGGGTACGTCTACCTCCATTTATTCCCCTTTTCTGCATGGTAGTCTCTTAGCCTCCATTCCAAGGAGCATTTTTTTCCTTTTTACATTGTCATGTACATTGTACAAAATATTTATTCATAGTCTACCTGTTTGAGAAATAGAGGGTATCACATGGCTGCACAGAGGTACAAAATTTCTCAAGTGTTGACAAATATTTTTTGACACAAGAAGATAAATTTCATGTCTTGAAATGGGTTTTTAATGTTCTTTTTATTATATCAACAACAATGAAATACCAAATCATTTGTTATTTTCATGTGTGAAGATATCATGTTTTTGCAGGTATCTGTATAATAATTAAAATTTTTAAACCCTTTGAAGTTAATTTTTTTTATTTTTTAGCTCGACGTTTGACCAAAGAAGTTGGACACATTGACTGGACCTATCACACATGTGAATACATCACCCGTCGCTGGCGAGCTCTTGCGTCAAGGGTAGGTACAGATTCACTTTTCCATTGGTGATATGTACAAGTTGTAGGTACAAGTCTTGACTCGGTTTTACCAGGAGACCATAGAGCCTGCAGCTACAGTTGTGGACACAAAGGGATTTTCACTACCAAATTTTGTTCATGATTGGTTGATTTTACCAAAAGTAAGCAAAAATAATCCACAAAAAGGTATAAGAATGTTAATCCAATAGCAATGCCCCCCCCCCCCTTTTCGAGCCAAACAACAGCTGCAAAGGAGATTAGGGGTCAGAGGGGGTGCTGTTTTTAACGTTGTTGATTTCTTTCATTCTTTTCTTTATTTCATTCTTTCTTTCTTTTCTTTTCCCATTTTTCCCCTTTGTTTTTTCTTCCTTCCAAACCTTCTTTCTTCTCCTTTCATTCTTTGCCCCACTATTCTTTCAAGGTGAATCACCAACACCTCAGCTTAGTGACCTGCCATATGATGGGGCCTTTTGTCACGGAAGAACACCTGATCGCAGGCGTGGTTACTGTACCTGTTAGTGCCCACCTTCCCAACGTTTTCTCACGTCAGGAGTCCATTACCCGGAGCGTGCAACTGCTATAGGTTCATGCAACGGCGTTTTCACAAGTAAGGTTATTTTTAGAGCGGCTTTTCCCGCGAAAAAATGTTGTTTCCGCTGTCTCAGTTATCTCATCGGAGCTACTATTCTCTGTGTAGATACCTTGACTATCGTCAGAAATGCTGTCCGAACACTCCGATGAAGACTTGTGTATGTCAGCTATGTTAGTTGTCGCTACAGGCGATTATCATGCTATATATCAATCATGCACTAGCTTGTGATTGGCTCTCCCAAACCAATTCGCGGGAGAGACGATCTAAAAATAACCTTACTTATGAAAACGCCGTTTCACAGACCTAGTATGGGAGTGGCACGCTCCGGGTAATGGGCTCCTGCTCACGTGTATTTCCCCACCCGTGTTTTGGGCTCACGTTTGCTTTTGCAAACAACGGAAAATAGGCGCTGAATTTTCTTATTGCGGTCCTCCAGGTTGGAGTTCTGACAAGCTGGGAAGGCAAAAGAGTTAAACTGATCAAAGTTTCAACAGAGACAGTGAAAGGTTACTTAATATTCAAACTGCTTTTTTTTCCTAGCGCTTTTGCTCCGGAAATGTTAAGTCATTGCTCCCTACCCTGGCTTCCAGCGAATAGCTATAAAGTTTTTCTTTGGCTTAGTGGTTAAGACATTGGCGCCATCACGACTCCATTTATCGCTCAAAGATCGCGCACAAGAACAAAATCTCCTTTATTCGGGGTATCCACTTATGCTAAGGACCGGTCATTATTTATGTGGGGGGTGGGGTGGAAAATCATGGTTTTTTTTTTGTTTTTTTGTATTTTAATAATTTTTATTAGTTTTCAAAAAAATACATGCAATGTTTAAGTTACAACACTATTTACAAACACTACAAAAAAAAATAATAACAATAATAATAATAATAATAACTATAACAGACACTACAAATACTACAAATTAATCGGTGTTTACACAGAGTCCTTATTTACCTGTTTTAAATGTTATTTTATAATGCGATTATTAATTATTAATTTGCGGCTAACGGTGCAGAATTGCATACTAATTTATTTTTATACTTGCTCCATTTCTTATTGTGAGCTGACAACTTATTGTTTGATTTTGATATCTTTGCCTCTACTTGGTAAATCAATGTAATCTTTGAGCTTAATACTTTTATTGAAGGTAAAGATTTACTTTGTCTACAAGAATATAAATATTGTTTGGCGACTAATAAAATGTGGTTAACAAATAACTCATCCTCGCATTTCAGAATGCCAAACATTATATCTTTGTCAGAGAGTTGTTTAATCTTTATGTCAAAATTTTCAAGCCATTTGATGACCTCAGCCCAGAAATTCTTTGAATAATGGCAAGACACACAAAAATGCTCTAGGGACTCGTCGATCTCACCGCAAAGGGAGCAGGCTTGAGATTGTACGACGTTGATTTTGTATAAAAGGATATTTGTCACAAGACACCTATTAAGTAATTTATACTGAAATTCACGCAGTTTTGTATCCAATGCAACGCGGAAAGGCAAGGCGTATATTTCTTTCCATTCTAAGACATCATTTATAAATCGTGCATTAAAATTCAGTTGAGCAGTTGGTGGGGTGATGATTCTATCCCGAAGTTCCCTATAGACAGATTTGGAAACCACTGTTTTGATTAAGACGCTTTGTCCGTTTAAAATTACTTTTATCTCATCGTGCATGTAAAAAGGTTCATCACCTTAATATACAAACGTCTTTAATGATTCACGCCATTTCACTGGTAGAGCATCTGTTAGTGTCACGAGCCTAAAGACATCTAATGGCGAGATATTCAGTTCTCTCAGTTTGCCATGGCTCTTTAAGATAAGCTCATCGTTTTCGGAAATCAAATCCCTCATTCTAAGAATTCCTTTTTCTGCAAGTGCTTTAAAATACACAGACTTTCCTTCAATACAAATAAATTTATTGTTTCATAAAATGACTTTTGATAAATCTTTTATTTCCTGCACGCTTTCGTAATTTGTTGCCGAGCATTTTGCAAAACTTTTGAAGCATTCCTCCTAAAACGTTGGCAACTTTATTGGCAATTTTTTCAAATCATAATTACAGCATAGAACAAATTTGCCTCCTACGGGTCTTGGATAATGCAGGAGAATTGTTTTCCAACTCTGTGGTTGATCACTTGCTAATTTTTTGCAGAGAAGGACTCTGCGCGTTTCAATTATAGAATCCAAATGTGGGGCTTTTAGTCCTCCATCTTCGATCTCACTAATAAGGGCCAGACGCTTGACTTTGTCTCTACCCTTCCAAAGAAAGTCAAAAATGATTTTATCTCTTTAACAAATTCCTTATCTATTGAGATCAGGCTACCTCGATATAAAAATATAGGGATGATAAATGTTTTAACAATTTGGATTCTTCCAATGATAGTTAGATCCCTCCCTCAAATCATGTGGTAGGCCAGGCCTATTTTTTTTAGAGAAAAGGGGTGGGCGAAAGAGAATTTCACCATGATTGGGGGTGAAAGCGAAAGTGAATCAGATGATGACAGTCATACTGTAACAATACAAGAAGGCACATCAACAAGAAGTGGCCGCAGAGTAGGACACTGGTCCACAAGATATGCTGATTTCGTTCAGTGAACAGGAACTCCTTATAGAGGTATAGATTGAAGGGGGCTGGGGGTGGGTCACCTCTTAAATAAAGTTATATAGGGGTGAGTCAAGAATTAATTAATGGGCTTAAAGGGGTGGGTCACGCTTTTTCTTTTATGCTAAAACAAAAAAAATCCCCCCACCCCCCCTTCCCCACATAAATAATGACCGGTCCTAATATTGCTCATGTTGTTAAGGAATGAGTTGTTGCTCATCGTGGAAAATGTGATGATAATATAAATTCTTCTTTTGTTTCACGATGTAGTCACTGGATGTTGAACGCGACAATGGCGTGGCCTTGGTCCGAATATTCGTGCTGTAAAATAAGTTATCAACTGTTTTCGAGTTCAGTTTGGAATAAACATTCACTACTAATTTTTTTTTAAATTGCACTTAAGATTACCTGTTCAAACTGACCCCTTTAAACCTGGGCATAGGTAGCCTGTCACACTGATTTGAGACTCGTGATCTCGCCGTTGTTTCGCGCACTTCTCCCTTTAGACGTTTTGTCGTTATTTTCTAATACGGCCGAATTATTCAAATTAATGGTTCTTGTAACTATTCATACTGCGCTTTTCATGTTTCAGTTTCATCATAATTTACTACCTAAGGCTTTCGACGTATAGCATCCGATTATGATTATAATACTAGGCTAGCATCAAAATCAACGTATTGTATTGATCATGTTAGAACTAATTAAGGTAAATTTAATTTGCACTTCATTGGTCCTTCTGTTTGGAATAATCTGGATGAAGAATTGAAAAGTAGTTCTCTGCGTTTATTTAAGTAAGCAGGGATGAGCAAATTCCTTCCTTCCTACGTTTAATGCTACCTTCGTATTGTCAATGTATTTTCAGGAATTTTTTAACCCAACCAATTTGAAATGATCTCCGCGGTTCCTGATTTGCAGCTTGTTACTCTTCAAAAATAATAATTGATAAATATTATACTGCTATTTGGTACCGTTTTTTCTTCATAATTTTTGCGAGTTACAACCCAGAAATGCAAGTTCATGACTTATTGAAGCTACTCAGCTCATTTAATGTATATTGTTCTGAGAATTGTTTTTTTACATGATTTAATTACTTTATTCTGTTTTGTAAAACTATTTTAATGTGGCAAATAAGTGGGTGGTTGTCGTTATCCTTTTGTAGCGACTCCCGAAGAATTGTTGTCCACTGTCCCAGGAGAAGTGAAATATGACAGAGAACGCGAGGAACTCTTCATCAGGTGCAAAGTATGACGCAAATTTATTTCTAATTGTTATCATACATGTATTTATTTTATTTTTGGTGAGATGGTGACCATTGTTGATGTCTTTAGTTACTCACTCAATGTTTTCACACCCGAAAGTCGCGTAAACAGTTTACAAGAACTTATCTCCCGTAACGGGAAACTGTGTGACAAATGCTTGTGAAAACTAGCATATCGCTCAAAGTGGAACATTAAGAATACAGTCCGAAAATACATTCCGAATAACAGTTGATGTGGTCGCCTTTCAAGAATTCACCTGGTGTTTTTTTCTTACGCGTTGCAAAAGCGAATTCTAGATGTAAGAATGTAATGACATCCTAAGAGGAACGACAGTGTCTTGCTATCATTGTTTTATATAAAGGTGAGTGATCACGGTCTCCTCCACAGGCTTTCCCAAGGCTTAGTGGGGATTGGGGAACGCGCGAGCACGCGAGACAGGATGAGCGAGACAAGCGAGAAGCGCGCGAGAGAGAGATGATGGGAACGAGCGTAGAGCGCGAGCGAGGTCCTTTCGTCCCCGCTTTCCTTAATAATTAACTCAAATATCCCCTAGTGATCGCGAGCGGCAGGAGACGAGGCAGGAGTGATCAGAAAAAGAAAACGGTGTGGCAAGGAGTGGAAGAAAGGGACATATGGGATGGGGAACTGGAAATTACCGTAACTGCATAAAGCGCGGCCGCTCGCAAGCCATTCTCTTTTAGTATAAATACTCAGGTGATTATACAAAATCGCGTGCTCTGATTGGTTCGCTATCTCGGATTATCAGCCGATAATCACCTTCACCTCGATGAACAAAATGGCTGCCAGTCGTTCGCGCGCTTTTGATGAAATAAAACTTTTTCGCATTGTACAATGCTTTTTCTTTTCTTTTTTTGAAATAATCACCTGTGTATTTATACTAAAACAATTATTCGCGTCAGGCTCAGTGATTATCGGTGAATATTCACCTCGACTTCGCCTCGGTGAATATTCACCGATAATCACTTCGCCTTCGGCGAATAATTGTTAAATGGTAAGAGTTTTACTTGGAAGTCAGTGGATGATTATATAGTCAAAAACTCGTTGGTGAGAATAGAGAACGGTGCAATGATCGTTTCAGCTTTCTTTGTTTTTCCTGTGGTAGGATGGCTGGATGGGTGTCACTGAGCTGCAGTTTGAAGCTAAAAAAGTCATTACGGCAAAAGACTTTGCTAATTCGTACCTCCGTATCAGCGCCATGCAAAGTTCTAAGAAACATTGTTTTGAAAATTTACCTTGGAAAGAAAGATGACTGTCGAATGCCTGCCTGCCTCATGGATAAAGTGACTTCTGCGTCGTTTTGGTAGAATTTTGCTTTGATTCAAAAATACTCGTTGCTATCAAGCAATGTGAAATTTGCGTGGCATTTAATTTATGCAAGAGAGAGTCGGAGTCGATTCTGGGTCTCGTCTTTCGAAAGACCAGGTAACTATACGGACTCAGATCTCCATTGTTAAGTCGGAGTCAACGAAATGTTTTTGTAGCCCGTAGCGAACAAACCTGTCGTATATGCAAGTTTACTCAGAATTGTACTGCTTAACCTTGGAAATAAATTAGATTATAATTCCCGTTGTAAAAATTGCGATCATAAAAAAGGGTTCCGGGCCCGTAGAATTATCGGATTTTCAAAAAAGGGCCTCCTACGTCGTGATATAGAGCCACTATCAATTTGAAATCACCTCGCTTTACTTTGGCGGGAAACTACCGCGAACCTGGTGCTCATATCCAAGGAAACGAGACATAATACAACATTTCAGGATAACAGTGGAGAATGAAAGTTTTAGATAACGTGTATTCAATTGAATTCTACAATGCGGCTTTTTGCTCTAAAGTCAACGAATTTTTCCTATTGTCAAGTAAAATCAATGTGCGTTTTCGAATAAGTTGCCATAAACGGGCTCGTGAATTGAACTTGTCAGGAGCCCCTGAAGTTAGAAGACAACGAGTAAGTGAATGAATAAATAAAGAGTTATTCCAAAGTCGTTTACGTAATAAACTGTACATTGAGCGTGCTAAATTTTTTATTCATAAAAGCTATAGCAATTTTAACTACAATAAGAAACTTTGGTCCATCAACATTATAAAAGCTTTTTGCATGCGTCGGCTGAAGTCAAGTTCGTCGAGTTTATATCTCTAATCGTTGACCCTACCAAAAGTGATCAAGGTGCACTTAAGCACTCTGAGTTCCAAGATCTGCTTGTAGTGTAGATGGGAGTTATCAAACGGCAACTTTATAAGGGTTTGTATGGGAAGCACCCTGAAAACGTGTATACGTTTTGCCTTTCCGACCTCTTTTTTTTATGAGGGTTTGCATAGGAAAAAGACGTCGCCTATGCAGGATAGGTGGATGCTAACACTCTTCAGGATTTTCTTGAATCTAAGTTAAAGGTTTACCTTTTGTCTAAAAATGGAACATGGCTGAAAAGAGGGTCAAGGAATTGCGGGCCATGGCGAAGGCGCGCCAGATTCCAGCGTACTATTTTATGCGCAAGGCACACTGAGCTCTTTGTGGCGTCAGGTTTGCCAACACGGGAGGAGGGGTAGGAACGGTCACGAACGTTTTCACCACCAAGACCCTTTGCGATTTCTTGTGCTAGTGGTAAGGAGTGTGGGCTGGTTTGTGTTTGGTGATGGTGCGTGTTTCTCTTATCCCCCACCGCCGGAGGAGGAGGAGTGTTTCGACGCTGTACAAGAGCATGAGGATGAGGGGGCTTCCACGTTAAGGAGGTTGCTTGAGTATCTGCCCGTTTCACCCCATGGAGAGAGTTTCTTTCATGGATGGCGCGTTTGTAATTTTAGGGCAAATTATTATAAGTTACATAACCCAGGTCCTGGTACTGAGCTCCATTATTAGTCTCCTTTTCATAAAGGGTGTTTATCATTGATTCTGTCTCCTTACTATATCCTCAATGTCTTGTATCATCTTGTAGAACTAGGTTTCTTCCTCAGTCTTGTTCTTAGGGTCTTGGAAGCGTGCAAATGAGTGTATACCCAGTGATCTGGTGGTTTTCGGGGTCCCGACTCTCAAGCACTCCAAAGCTCGTCAACTTGGGTGTGCGGATAACTAGCTTTCCTTTGCCGTTAGGATCTGACTCGTCCCCAGTCGTCTTCGCGTAACGCGCGCGGCGGGAGCAGGGGGTGATGGGAAGGGAAAAGGGAAGAAGACGACTGGGAAATCCTGTTTTCAAGATGGCGGATGAATTAATGGCGAACGGTGCTGAAATTTCGAATTTGGAAAACAGGGTAATACATTCATGTCCTATGTACACCAAACATTAAAAGCATTGTAACTCTTCTACTTTTCAAGGTATCTTGCTGAAAAAATTCATGTAAACAAAGCATCAAGTAAGAAACAATGTGTAAAAGTATGATTTTTTGCTGCAAACGTTTTTGTGCTAGCAGAACTTTCATACGGTTTTATTAATCCTTCGTGCAAATACGAGACATGATTAACAGCAACAGTTTACTACAGAAATTTGTATACACGCATAACTTGATCCAAACGTAAATTAACGAACGATGTGATGATACAATGACGTGATGATAAAACGATAAGACCATAAAGCGATGCGGTACAACGATGCGGTACAACGATGCAATACAACGATGCGATACAACGATGCGATACAACGATGCGATACAACGATGCGATACAACGATGCGGTAACGAAAACTAAAGGAAAAGAACAAAAATATCCGTGCATTACATACGAATCAGAACGTGATAACGAAATACAATGATGGTCAAGGAATCTGAATAAACGGAAACTTACATCTGTGTCCTTGTTAGACCTTTCTGTCTTTAAAACCGTATCGAGTCCGTAGAACCGTAACCCGTAAAACCGTAGACCGTAAAACCGTACACAACCTTTAACTTGGCTAAACGTTCTGATACAAAGAACTCACTAATATGAAAAACAAGCGTGGTCATCCGGGACCTACGACTAGGTCCAGACCACCGCAATGTCACGTAAATGCATACAATTAACGTTACGCACAATGCTGCGGTAACATTCCCGGCTCCTAAACGTCCGATAGGAGTTTACATATCCTTATCTCCTTCCTGTTCCTCCTTGGGCAAGACTAGAACAAGCTTGTTTACGGGTCTTCTCAGGGTACTTTCTTGCGTTTTAACAACAACAGACCGGACAAGGCCTTGGGCATCTGGGTTCACCTGCAAAACAATGGCCAACGACCAGGCATTACGCGGGGCATTGTCTTCTCGGATTAACACGATATCCCCTGCGATCAGACTTCGCTGTGGATGCTGCCATTTGTGTCGTTCCTGCATCGCAACCAGATACTCTCTTTTCCACCGAGACCAAAATAAATTTGCCAGGTATTGCACTCGTCGCCACTGGCGACGCATGTATACATCATTTCTCTGGAACTTTCCGGGTGGCGGCAATATCACAGTGGACTTGGACGTCAGGATATGGTTGGGAGTAAGTGGCTCCAGATCATCGGGTTCTCCGGATACTGTTGTCAAGGGTCTTGAATTAATAATGGACTCAGTTTCACACATGAGTGTTCTAAATGACTCTTCATCCAAACAGTGACCATATTCATCCATCAGGCCGGCAAGAATCTTCTTTGTGGTCTTAATCTGTCGCTCCCAGACGCCGCCCATGTGGCTGGCGGCTGGCGGGTTGAAGATCCAGTCGATGTTTTCCTTCTGTAATTTGGCTTGAATGTCTTCATGGTCCATCTCCTTTATGGCTTGGAGCAATTCTTTTCGTGCACCAACGAAATTCGTGCCGTTGTCACTTCTTATCTCTCTAACACGACCGCGTCGTGCAACGAAGCGCCGAAGAGCTTGAATAAATGAACTTGACTCGAGAGAACTGGCGACTTCGATATGGACTGCTCGGCTTACTAAACACGTGAACAGGGCGCCATACCTCTTCACTTCTTTGCGTCCTTCTTTAATCAGGAAAGGGCCAAAGTAGTCCACACCTGTGTAAGTGAATGGTGGTGCTGGAGAGATGCGATTCCTCGGTAGGTCAGCCATCTTTTGCTCGCCTGGCTTGCTGAAGTTACGACGACAGAAGACACACTTCGATATTATATGGCGTACCGCTGCATTAACCTTAATAATCCAATACTTCTCTCGTAGGCTTGCAATGACATGACTGCGCCCAGCATGACCCAACCGTTTGTGAGCATAACGAATAAGTAGCGTTGTAACGTGGCCTTTCTGTGGCAAAATTGCTGGGTGCTTCGTCTCATGTGGTAGGTCTGCACGTCTGAGTCGACCTCCAACTCTGAGGATACCCTGGTCTAGGAAGGGATCAAGACGTCGAATGGGGCTGTCATTCTTTATACCTCCTTTCTTTTGCCCTTGCGGCTTCTTTCCGACTGGATTCTTCTCGCTTTCTTTGAGAGCAAGGATTTCCTTTCCAAAGGCTGAAGACTGGACAAACTTCAGAATGGCGTATTCAGCTTTCACTAAGTCTTGTACGGTGAGAGGCGAGTGTAATTCTCCAGCATCTTTAGGTTTGGCTGCTTTGGTTGTTACAGGTGTTTCTTGCTTTGCATGGCTTCTATCATTGCTAGGAATGTCATCCTTGACATCGACACGATCGTTCCGTCGGCCTTGCAAGGTCTCCTTAACTCGCAGGAACACAGCTGTGGCCTTTCTTAATCGATGCCAATCTGAAAAATGTTCAATAAGCTTTCTTGTGGCGTCATCTGAAGTCTGATTTATTATGGCTGCGTTGCTTGTGACCGTCTTCCTTACTTCTGGGTCATCACTCGGGACTTGGCCCAATGTGAATGGTTGTTGCGGCCACTCGCTCTCGGGCTTCCACAAGAATCCTGGACCTTCAAGCCAAAGCTGCCCTTCTAAAAGAGCAAGTCCATTAAGGCCCCTGGAAGCATCGTCTGCCGGATTCGCCTTAGTATCAACATACCTCCACTGACTGATATGGGAATGGTCACGGATGAGTTGTACTCGGTTCGCTACAAACACATGAAAACGTTGCTGTTCATTAGCGATATAACGCAACACAGTTCCGGAATCAGTATGGTACATGAACTCCGGTTCACCATCGACCTCTCTCTTCAACAATTCTCCAACTCGAATGGATACGGTAGCAGCTGTCAGCTCAAGTCGTGGAATTGTGACCGCTTTGATCGGTGCAAGACGTGCCTTCCCCATCAAGAAGGTGCAGTGAATGCGATTGCTGTCGTCACACAATCGTAGGTAGGCAACGGTGCCATATCCCATAGAACTAGCGTCAGAGAAGACATGTATCTGCTGTGAAGTCACGGTTCCAAACTCTGGCGGCTTGACGCATCTGTTTACTTTGAACTGCTCCAGTAGAGGAAGCTCGCTTAGCCACCTGCCCCATCTACGATGGTACTGATCAGGAATGGTGTCATCCCATCCAATCTCTTCGCGACAAAGTTCCTGAAGTATCTTCTTCGCTGGAAGTGTAAACGGTGCGGTAAAGCCCAGTGGGTCATAAATCGATGAGACAATAGACAATATGCCTCTTCTTGTTGGTGGCTTGTTATTGACAACTATGCGAAATTCAAAGACGTCAGATTCCACGCACCATTGCACCCCGAGCGCCCGTTCAATAGGCAGACTGTCATGGCCCAGATCAAGGTCCCTAACCTCCTTAGAACGCTTCTCCATTGGAACAGATTCGAGGACAGCACGACTATTGCTTATAAACTTCGCCAAATTGAAACCTCCATGCTCACATGCTTGACGCAGACCTTGGATTAGCTCAACAGCAGTTTGGTCATCCTCAACTGAACGAAGGCAATCATCCACATAAAAATTTCGGCGTATTGTATCTGCCACAAGTGGACCACTTTCTGGTTCTGTGTCTCTTGCAGTCTCCTTTAATGCAAAGTTGCAGCAGCTTGGGGAGGAGGCTGCCCCGAAGAGGTGCACTGTCATTTGATATTCCTGGATGGGTGCTTCCAAATTACCATCGGGCCACCACAGAAACCGGAGAAAGTCACGTTGCTCATCGGGTACTCGTACTTGATAAAACATAGCCTCTACGTCTGCCATGAATGCCACACGATCCTGACGGAAGCGAGTGAGCACCCCGACGAGGGAATTGGTGAGGTCTGGACCAGACATCAGTTGGTCATTCAGGGAAGTACCTTCGTGTCTAGCACTGCAATCAAAGACGACGCGTATTTTCTGAGGCTTCTTTGGATGATAGACCCCGTGGTGTGGTAGATACCAAACTTTTCCGGGGCTGGCTTCCAGACGGTCATCTGGCACCCGTTGTGCATAACCCTTTTCTACCATTTCATTCACGAAGGTGACATAGTGATTTCTGTAGCTCTCATCACGCAACATCTTCTTTCTCTGCCACTTTGCTCGTTTCAGCGCCTGATCTCGGTTGTTTGGCATAGTCACCAGGGGTTCTCTGAACGGCAATGGTATTACGTAATGACCGTCGCGATGGTAGATGTTTTCCTTTATCTTACTGATGAACTTCTTGTCTTCTTGAGAGTAGCTGTATTCGTCGGGACCAAACTTTCGGTCATTGAAATCTAACTCGAACATTTGCTGTACAGCTTGGGGTGATACCACTTCCTTAACTGACTCTACTTCTCGAACCATGATCCTGTGACAAGTGACGTCGCTAGGACTTGAAATGTCCTTTACATGCAAGGGCCCTGTCAGAGTCCAGCCGTGACGCAATCGCATTGCGTAAGGTCCTTTGTCACCGCCTGGCACCACCTCTAGAGGTTCCATAGCTGCCGGGCAATTACTCCCAATCAACAGACCAATTTCTAAGTTTGGTATAAACTTAGGCATCCTTTCAGCAACACTGTGAAGATGCTTCCACCGCTGTACTGCTTCAGGGGTAGGGATCTGCCGTTCACTTACTGGTATCTCCATTCTTGTGTAAGATCGCGGTATCTCAATTGGATTCTTATCCTCCATATCAGTCACAACCAGATCACTGACAACAGTAGTAGTTACTAGGCTTTGGCCATGCATAGTGCTGAGCTGCAAATCTGTTGTTTTGCCATTCACACCCATCTTCTCTCTAAGGCTCTCTGTTAGGAAACAGCCACTGCTGCCATTATCGAAGAAAGCATAAGTAATGACGGTGTCAGTATTGCCTTTCTGTTTTACCCGTACTGGTAGGATGGCGTGTAGCACAACTGATTTCGCAGGTTTAGTGGTATTACAGGAGGTAACTTGAAGGTTAATACAGGCGTTGCCTACTGCCTTGTCGTCCTCTTGCTTAACAGAGTTACTATTAGCCTTTGGCGGCAGTTGGAAACCATCGATGTGGAGGGCAGAGGGATGCAATCCTCCACAATATTTGCACTTTCGCTTGTTCAAGCAATTCTTTGAGAGGTGGTTCATTCCGTAACACCCAAAACACATGTTCTTTTCTCTCAGGTAGGCTCTTTTAAGTTCTGGTGTCTTCTTGGCAAACAGCTCACATTCATCCAGATCATGGGCATGACTGCAAAAATAGCATGAAGGTTTATCATGGCTACGTGAAGACCCGGCCCCATTTGAGGCTGGGGGCTTGACGGCTCCAAAGGGTGTCGTTGCAAAGCTGTTTTCCTTATGTTTCCATGGATAACCTGGCTTCTTTGGTGGTCCTTTCCCTTTATTGGGTGGTTCCCTTTCTTTAGGTTTAACATCTCCCCTACTCTTGTTTAAGGCCTCCTTGCCGAACACTGGGTCATTGGCAGACTCCGATGCATACTCCACGAAATCAACGAGGTCTGCGAAACATGCCATACCATCTTCCCTTCGCTTCTTCTTTAACACCTGATCTCTCCATTTAGCTTGTAAGTTGGCAGGGAGCTTGGAGACCACTGACTGCATGTTTGGTGCATGATCGAGTACGCGCATGTATGAAATACTCTCCATAGCAATCTTACATTTTGTCAAGAATATTGACAGCCTCTTCAAGCGTTGGTTGTCATCATACTTTATGGGAGCCCAGTGAAGGATTTTGTTGAGGTAAGCAGTAGAGATCTTGTACGGGTCCCCATACTCTTTCTGAAGCAGCCGTCTAGCTTCCATATAACCTGCATCAGGGTCCATATGTAGGCATCCTTCAATAAGGTCTGCAGGTTCTCCCTCAAGATGCTGATTTAGATAATACAGGAGATCAGAACTGGAGGTCGCTTTAGTGTGAATACGTGTATCAAAGGCCATAACAAACGTTTTGTACTCAATTGGGTCACCTGAGAACTTTGTTATGGTTGGTTGAGGCAATGTCATAGCAGCAGTTAGCTGTTGGTGGGTTGCGATGATTGTCTCATTTTGTTTCTGTTGTAACTCAATTACATTCTGAAAGGTACGTTCCACCAGTTGAGGTGATTGAGCTTCATAGACTCCATTTATTTCCTTCGAAGTTTCCAGATGATTGGCATTGAATGGTGTCGACGAAGTTCCACCTACAAACGCGCGAGGAATGAATTCTGCAGCATTAGGATTTGTAGGAAGACTACTGGAAACTGTAGTTTTAGCAGGCCTTGCCTGAATCTCTGCAGAGGTAGAGGGTACAAATTGGTTGCAACTTAAAATGACATTGTTGGGTGATGGTGCTGCTGTGGACTTCAAGACAATGGGTGTAAAGGAGACAGCGGCGGATGGTGGATCTGAGTCAAGTGGAGGCAAAGGAGCCTCATGCTCCTTATCAATTTCACTTAATACCTTCTCCCTTGCTTCAGCCCTTACTATTTCCAGCTCAAGCCTCAAATCTTCTTCTGCAGCCCGGATGGCCTGCTTTTTCTTCAGCATTGATCTTTCAGCCTTTAGCTCTGCTAAGCGGACTCTCTCCTTATCTCTTGCAGACAACCTGGAACTTGCCTTGGATGATCTTAGTGATCCCTTGCTACTGGCTTTCTCTAACTGATCACTCATGCGGTCCTCGGCTTGTGATACCCAAGCGTGCAGTGGTTGCAAATATGCCATCATATCCTTCACCTTTTCCTCATGATGGACATGCTCTCGCTCCTTGTCTTCATCTCTGGTTAGATCTTCATAGTAAGCACTAAAGGCTTCCTTGTAATGCTCAATAAGATCGTTCAATCTGGCGATTTCATTCTTCACGAGGTGTAAATTATTTATATCAATCATGAGCTGGGATATTTCAGTTCTCTTTCTGGATACAGCTCGTAGGGCATTTGCGCATTGTTGCTTGAGCCTACTTAGTCTTTCTTTTAGACCCTTTTCCGTTGGCTTTCGCTGCCGAGGACCTAGGAGATCCTGTGGTTGACCGGCGTCCAGCAATTCGTTTGGAGGTTGTTCTTCGTTATTCCCTTCCACCTTGCTTTCTTCATTATCCTCGAACTCCAGTTCGATAAGGTCGCCTGGAACATTTAAACCGCCGGCGTAGTCCTGGGAACCAGTTTCAGCCATACGTCTTCAAAGAGCAAATTTCCACAACAAATACAAACTTAATCCAGAGACGATCACTGAGAATCCAACAAATAACGCCTTCGCAGTACGTAGAACGATAGTGTGGAGATTTTTCGTTACGAAATGTGCTAGCAGAACTTTCATACGGTTTTATTAATCCTTCGTGCAAATACGAGACATGATTAACAGCAACAGTTTACTACAGAAATTTGTATACACGCATAACTTGATCCAAACGTAAATTAACGAACGATGTGATGATACAATGACGTGATGATAAAACGATAAGACCATAAAGCGATGCGGTACAACGATGCGGTACAACGATGCAATACAACGATGCGATACAACGATGCGATACAACGATGCGATACAACGATGCGATACAACGATGCGGTAACGAAAACTAAAGGAAAAGAACAAAAATATCCGTGCATTACATACGAATCAGAACGTGATAACGAAATACAATGATGGTCAAGGAATCTGAATAAACGGAAACTTACATCTGTGTCCTTGTTAGACCTTTCTGTCTTTAAAACCGTATCGAGTCCGTAGAACCGTAACCCGTAAAACCGTAGACCGTAAAACCGTACACAACCTTTAACTTGGCTAAACGTTCTGATACAAAGAACTCACTAATATGAAAAACAAGCGTGGTCATCCGGGACCTACGACTAGGTCCAGACCACCGCAATGTCACGTAAATGCATACAATTAACGTTACGCACAATGCTGCGGTAACAGTTTTCCTGTAAAATTTTCGATTGAAAACTCAAACAGGTCTGGAAGAACTGCTCTAAAATATAGGACATGAATGTATTACCGAAAACAGGCCCTTCCATCGAGCGTATATAGGTCGCAAGTTACCTTGCCCTCATGTGGTTTGTCGACCGGAGCTTGGTAAAGCATTTTTCGAAGAAAAAGGACTAGCTCAACATTTTAGAGCGAAACACCCAGAGGTGAAGTTTGAGGAGAAACTCGAGCGGCAAGCATGGCGTTTGTTTAGAGTAAAACATGGAGAAGAGACCAGAAGACACGTAGAGTGGCTGTCTACTCTTCGTCTGGCCGAGGTAGATAGCTATTATTGTTCTTGTAATTTGCATTTTTTTACGCTATGTTAAACACGATGAATATTTATGAGCGCTAGTTACTTATTCCATTCTGTTGAGCAATGTAAATGTCCGTGAGTTATAGTAATTTCTTAGTTTTAAAAAAATAATTTTCAGGGCTTCGAACGTTTTTCGGTTTCAACCGGCTATGTGGGATGTTCCGAATTTCAGGTGACGTCTAAACATCCACAAGAATGTGCAAAGTTAGCCGGCACAATCCTCTTGCACTTTGGGAAACTCAGGGCATATGGCGAAGGAGACGCAGAAGTCGTAGAGGTCAAAAAGAGTGGTCTGTTCGTCCGTTTCAATGTATGGCATTCTAAAAGGATTGTCAGCGAGAGGCCTATAACATGTATAATTTCAGAGGCTATTTTTGTTAAAAGGGTAAGCAACTTGTCTTTCTTGGCTTTGTGGAAGAAATATTTAAAAAGCGCAAGGTTTTAAATAAACTTGGTCAGTTGTGTTCCCTTACGTTACCTTTGCAGCTCAATTAATGTTACAGATACACATTTTACCCCCTTTCAAATTTCCTGAAAAAAGTTTAGTCTTGATTTAAAATACCCACTTGACTTGAAAGGGTCGAGATTATCATTTAAAACACCTAAGCTTCCCAGGGCAAAAAAATTTGCTTAGTAGTCAGGTTATGGGCTTAATGTTTGTCCATCTAATGATTATTATTGTACGAGTCATTTGTGGAAAGCGAGTCATGACTAGTTTCCTGGACATGAATATGTTTTGACTTTTAGGACATCACAGTGACCCCTCTTCAGGAATGCACTGTTCCAGCGGTGGTTCATGGTAGTCAATGTGATCTGACTGGCAAGAAGGCCCTTGGTATTTTTAGGGGAATATTCCACCTCCACGACTTCAGAGGATGCCAAAGAGAAGCTGTGGATGCAATTTCAAATGGGCAAAACACTTTACTGATTATGCCAACTGGGGGTGGTAAAACCATCTGCTATGCAGGTCCCACCTTAATGATGCAAAAAGTGACCACTGTTGTATTTCCACTACTTGCTTTGTTACTAGACCAAGTCGAAAGGATGCGTTTAATCGGTTTAAATGTGTGCTATTTAATGTCAGACATGGCAGAAGCTGATAAAGAAGTTGCAAAGAGGAAACTTCAGTCCAATCCACCTGAGTACTAATTAGTCTTTGGAACACCTGAAACAGTGCTTGCCCTAGCTCTCTTTGATTTGCTGGAAAAACTATCATCGAAAAAGTTATTGAATTTTGTGGTTATCGATGAAGCACATTGTATTGACTCCTGGGGCTTTCATTTTCGTCCAAGTTATGCAGACCTTTGGAAACTCCAGACTTTTGAATATTAAGCTCGTCAAATGACTCGTTCAATTCTTTCAAGTTCACATCTTCGTCACCTTCAAAGGTCGACGCCATCCTGGCTTTACTCTCAACTCGAAAAGTTAGACTTTTCTGGCCGTTACATTGGCCATTAAAACAGTCCAGATATCTAGCTTAATGTAATAAAACTTCCTACGACGTGAAATTAAAGAAAATCGGCCTCGCACAACTTTTCAACACACGATTTCCCAGTCTCTCCCTCGCTTTCGTCCTTCCCATCACATCCCTCGCGCCACTAGAGAGAGACGACTGGGGACGAGTCAGCGGTAGGATAGTTATGAAGCACAGGGGTCTTCACTTATTTCCGACGGCCCAAAAATCAAGCAAATTGACGGACGTTTCATTTTTATTTAATATCTCCGCAGATATTTACAGCAGTGATCAAAGATGTACCACATTTTGAAGGGTACAAAATAGGCTTTCCAAACATGTATATTTAACATTCTAGTCGGCAATAATATTTTCCAAAAAAAATTAGCATTTCGCCTAATTTACATGACGTATGCATACAATTTGCATATAAATCCCCATAAACCAAGATGGCAGCCAATTGCTGAAAAAAGTTAAAAGAAAAAAGTTTTCCTTCTTTATCTGGTATCATTTCTTTCAAATCTGCTTGAAAAATAGCGAATACAGAATTTAATACAATTTATTTCTATAAGCCATTTTTACAAACAAAAAATCGATAAAAGTTTGTTTTTCAAAATTTACCGGGAGCTATATCCATATGGGAATGTCCACCAGAATATGATGTCAAATGATAGGAAAAACCTTCCTCCTTAACCCCTCCTCACGCTCTCAAATCAGAATTTAAAAATTCGTCACGCATCTGTCACTGAAGTATACAAGCTAAAATTCACCAGGTGATTGGGTGCGTTCATTTAATTCCTGTGTGCCAAATTTGAAAGCAATAGGAAGTAACGTAATATTCTGGTGAGTTTTCTAAATCATGGGTCTTACAAGACCCCATATCGTGAGTTCGTCGGAAATGACTTAATAAGAAACACCTATTGTCCCTTTGTGGGCTGAAAAAGAAGTTACAGCCATGAAAGACAGAATGCGAAAAGTTTGGAGCAGTTGAAGGATTGAGATTGAAAGTGTGCTGGTGAATGGCGGACGAGGAGGTGGCTGAAAATGATGAAGTAGCTTGAGGTGGAACCGCTGTCAGGACAGGCTGAACAGAGTTCTGCTGCTAGAAATCGGCTGACTATTGCAGATGACTCGAACTGCTGCTCGATGGTTGGTCGTGTACTGTAAGACTCGATGGACTTATCACTTGCATGGCCCGATAAACGTTTCACTCGGCGGTTTTCCAAACCTGCAGCCTTCAGAACAGTAACCGACGTGGCTCTTATGCAATGAAGAGTATAAACTTGTGCCAGATCAGCTTTCTTGCACATATCCGTGAGCAGATTTTCAAGCTTGTGTTTTCCCATAAGTATGTTGCAGCACCGGATATCTTCAGTAGAGGAGAATGAACTCGCGTTGTGGTTTTCGGGTTTCTGCCACAGAGCATCGCATTGTGGTTCTCTTTTCGCCAAATACTTCTCGAGACAGGTCACAGGACAGCGGGGGTTTCAAGGCCATGCTATCATTACAGACTGAGTTTCATCTTCGTTGTCGTTGGTACCACCAGGATGATTCTTCGTTGCTCTTTCATTCAAGATGAAGTATTTATGGCCGCCAGTTGTTGTTTTCAGCTGCAAGTCTCCCGGTTTCATAGCCCGTTGGTTTTCACGGCCTCTTTTACCAAAGTGTAGAACTGTGTAGAACCAGGCTGTATTTACGAGACTTTCCGGAGTATCCAGGCCGAGTTGGTTGGCGGCATAAAGGGCTTCAAGGTCTTCTTTGGATATTGGACGCTTATGCTTTGTAGAGATCAACTCCTGTCGCGCGAGATCTTTTAGAGATGCATCGAGAGCTTCATTCGCTGGCTTGAACTCCCTATCTCGAATTATGGAAAATGGCTTTCTTTGAGGGGAACCGGACAAAAGTCTGTCAAGACTAGAACGAATTGCTTTCCTCGTGTTGCGACTGTATGGTTTTCCTTCGACATTTTTGGCTTCCACGTAAAAGTGTTTTAACGTTGCTGACAATTCGGCAGGCTCCATACTCAGTTCAAGCGTGTTTGCAATATTCCTCTCTTTCCTCCATGCTAAAAGTTGGTAGAGAACGGTTTTTTCAGAGTAAGTAAATACTTTGTTGTTATTCTATTTTATTACCACAGTTGTGACCACGTAAAATGACTCAATTTACGTTCGCGGACTGAATTGCTGCTGAATGTCGACTCGTAACTTTTAATTACTCACCTTCAAATACGTTAACTGGGTATTTTGTCGACTTTTTTGTGTTTTCCGGAACAGCATTTGCAACAAGTTCCTTTATTTGAGCGTCACTAGATTCTATAAAACGAGTTTGTTTGTTTTCCATGGAAATTAAATAAAGAAAACACTGAACACTAAATGTTTCCGTTTCTTAATTGTGATCCAAAAATCGGACGACAACTATCGCTTCGGACGAGGGTATTGCGTAATACCCGTCCTCCGATTTTGTACCACGTGACTCAAAATAGCCAATACAATTGCTCAAAAATTAATCGGTGGGTTATAAATATATATATATATATGTATATATAGGCGTTTCTGAGAAAACGTACCTATAGAAATTTCACCTGACGTGAAAAATCAAAGCGTTTTAAGCTTTAGCATTTCAGACCAATTACCTCAACCAGACATAAACCAAAGCCTATTAAGCCCCCCTATTCCCCCACATCCCTGTCCTCCCCCCTTACTGCTTCCCTGCCCTATCCCCTGCCGACCCCACCCCCCCTCCCTTTTTCGCGTCACTTACTCTCTTTAGGGTTTACATGCAAAATAAAGTACCTTACACAAGCTCTGATTACACACTGATGTGAAATCAAATAAAATAACAGAGATGTTTAGCCTTAAAACCAAAATTCCCTAACCCTACCCCCGACAAAGGAGCACCAGTCCGATAAAGACTACATACATACAGACACACGCACACACACACACACAGACACACATACATACATAAACTTTATTTAAGCTCGAATTTCAGAGTAGCTTGACAAGCTAATATTTCCGAGAACAAAATATTTGATAACGAAAAATTAAAACTGATAGAAATTGCTATTTACATATTTACAATTGATTTATGTTAACTAATTACAAAATTGTCATTTACATGTTTTATGAATTGGTTTTACTGATGTGCTTTTTGAAGTCTGAGAAGTTACATAACCTTATAAAATTGGGTAGAGAATTCCATTCTTTTGTTGCCAGATAAGTAAAGGAGTGGAGACCAAAAGTTGTAGTTTTAGGTTTGGGCATTTCCAGTATATAGTTTCCACGCATGTTGTATGAAGTAGAACGGAACGAGAACATGTTTCTCATATAGGCCGGATAGTTGGTGAAAAATAGACTTTTGTACAAAGTAGTAAGGAATTTACAGATACGTTGATCATGAAGTTGGAGACAGTTTACCCTGTCTAGCAGCGATTCAAAATCGCTTAGAATGAGTCTCAGAATCCTTTTGTTAAGAGCTTCTATTTTGACCCTGTTGTTTGCACTGCAAAAGTGCCAAACTGTTGAGCAATAATCAAAGTGAGGGAGTATGCAGGCCTTATACAGTTTCACTAAAATGTTTTTGGAAATAAGGTTTCTGAACCTAAGCATTACATTAAACTGGTTGTTGACTTTTTTTACAAATAAGAGATATGTAATTGTGAAAATTTAAATTGTTATCAATGTTCATTCCCAAAATGTCAATTGAGTCCTTTGTAGGAAACGAGAAAGTGTGTTCCGATTTTCCCAGGATCAAAGCCTGATGTTTGCTTTCATTGGCCAACATTCCACCGGTTTGCTGTCTCGACTGCGTTACGCATGCGCCCATCTAGCGCAACAGGATCACTGTCCGATGAATATATTTGGTGATCGTCTGCATAAGCATTTAACTTAACCTCCCCGCAAAACAAGAAAATGTCATTTATGAAAATATTAAAAAACATGGGACCGAGGACGCTTCCCTGAGGCACGCCTCTTCTTGCATGTAGCCATTCTGAAAAAGTATCCCCTATCTTGACCCTCTGATTTCTTGGGGAAAGGTAGTCCTTAATCAGGGCACAACTTGCCTGGTCCAATCCGTAGGCTTTGAGCTTCGCAAGAAGAAGAGAGTGTTGGATTACATCAAACGCCTTTGACAAGTCTATAGATACAACTGCCATAGTGTCCTCTTGATCTCTCATCCTTCTCCATTCCTCCGTCATGCGTAGCAGGGAAATTTCACAGCTGTGAAATTTCCTATAAGAGCTGATATAGTCCGATAGAATCATGCTATAGAAATCACCACCTTGCGCTGCCAGGAGTCTTTCAAATATATTATTTAGCGCAGGAAGTACAGTAACCGGCCTGTAATTTGCTTTATTTAGTTCATCATCCTTTTTGAATAGTGGTGTAATCTGTCCCATCTTCCAAGATGCCGCATACCTACTCTGATCAATAGCGCAGTTGAATAGCACTGTTAGCGGCTTGGCGATTGCAGAAGCAGAATCCTTAATCAGCCTGGGTGGTAACATGTCGTACCCACATGCTTTGCGCGTATTCATGTGTTTAAGCATTTCTTCTACCAACACCATGTTCGTGTGATGAAAGGTAAACTGTTCTGGTGCATGTCTTTGCCCATTACGAATTGCCAAAATACTCGGATGATTCACGAAGTCTTCTCCAAAATAACTTTCCTTTACATCATCAGCATTTTCCGTCACCTTGACGAAGTGATTATTCATCAACTCCGCAATCTGTTTCTTATTTGTGATGGGAACTTCATTTTCCTTAAGAACTATGTCATGTGCTTGTTTAGTTTTACTGTTTAAGAAGGGGTGATATGTATCCCAGAATTCACGCGGATCCTCACGCCCACTTTCCGATTTCTTTTTGAAGTGTTCTTTTATCGCTTTCCGTCTGAGAGACGTACATTTGTTTCTTTGCCGTTTATACAGCTCGTAATTACAATCCGTGCGATCCCGCATGAATATTTTCCACAACTTGTTGCGATGCCTAATTGCCTTGCGCCAATCTTCTGTCATGTACGGCACCTGGTTCTGTCATGTACGGCAACATGGCAAGGTAGAACGGGGTATAACAACATGGCAAGGTAGAATTCGTTGGCACCATCAAAACCGTTCTCCCCCATCAAACGAAAAACGCCTGCTAGGCCCAATTCCGGGCATTGCCCGAAATTGTGGCTCATTTCTCAACTGAAACTTTTTCCCGGAAAAAAACTGCACTCAGCATGGGAAAATACAGGACAATGTAATGGCTAAAACAACCTAGCGTTGGTAATTTTTGACCTGTTTGTGCAAATCAAAAGTTTCTGCGTGAAAAACTTTTTATTTTCGATTTTGTAGTTTGGCGCGAACATGATACTGCTCCATTCGCCACAAAAAATGTAGGAATTTTAACCTAAAATTTTGGAAAACGCCCCGTTATCCCCATGTTACAGATGTCCTGGTCCTAGCATTACGGAAACAAAATTCCAAAATGGAAACAAGCCATGCTTTAACATTTCTGTTGAGGTAGTGAAACTATAAGGTCGCTATTAAATCTAAGCCATATGGCTGCCAAGCGAGAAAAACATAACTTTGTATCAAACAAACAAGTCAGTCCACATTCGTTAAAATATGACGACGCGACCTTTAAGGTTGCTGTTTATTTCTAGTATCAGCGAAGCGTACCGGTAATGATCTTTTCCCAGAAAAAATTTGCATTCAGCATGGGAAAATACGAAACAATGATATGGCCAAAACAAACCAGCCATTGGTAATTGCCAAACTGTCTGTGCAAATTACAAGTTTCTACATGAGAAACTTTCAATCGGTCAAAATATTGGCTGCTATCAGAAATGCCATCCCTAAATAAGAACTGAGATATTTAGGGCCAAAATCTCATAGGATGTGAAATAATAAGATTAAAAGTGAAAATGAAATATAATGTTTGCTGCAGGAAACAATGGCAAATTATTTGATGCCTTGAGGGGCAGAAACTAAAAAAAGACGAATATGACATGGTTCAAAAACAGAGAATGGTAACAACAATGGTTGACAATGGCAACAGGCAGCGAAAAGACAAATTACATTTACACAAAACAACATAATAATGTACATGATAACTAGTATTAAAGGATGAGCGAGATCACAAGGTCAGTGGTACTGTTTTCTTGTTTCAGGAATTTTAACAAGAGCGCATATTTAATGTCACAAAACTAGTAAAACGCTGATTTTACTTCGGAAACGTTAGAGGAGTACTGATTCGGTAAACCTTCGATCGAGAGTGATGCTGAACGGTAGAGCAACTGAGTTTTTATCATCACAGTCGCCGCAATATTCTCGATCACGCACGCACGCACACTATACAAAAAATATCCTATTTCAGTGATTTCATCTTAAAAAGGTATGCTGTGCATTTAGCAAAGGAATAGGATCACTTGGACAGTGTGGCCCACTTAATGCAGTCTATCTGAAGAAAAAAAATGATTTGGTTATTCAAGGAAACACACTTTGGTAAGCAACGTCATCAGAACATCCAGACAGACCATCAAGTCTTAACTGGTGTTTGGGTAGTAAGTTTTCTTCTTGCTAGTCAAACATTTCGATTTGGTCAATCTAACATTTCGGTGATATTCGGTGAAAGATGATGCCATGTAATCAAACGAAGAAAGTGCCACCTGGCAAAACTGGTTGTCATGCCGCCTTCACTGCATCTTTATGCGCTGCAGCTACTGGACAGTGCCTGATGTCTGAAAATACAACGAACATATATGACATACTGCCGAGGGAACACAAGGTAAAACTTTGGAGCAGAAGTCGCAATTTAACGCTGCGTGTGCTCACACGATAATTATGGTAAGCTTATTGTTGGTACTGACTTAGTATTAAGTCCAAGTCGCACAACTTTAAAGTTTCTTTGCGCTTGCAATGTTTCGAAAATATGAGGCGAGCATTGAGAATAAGTCCTTTTTCTTTCACGGGACAGCCGGAAATGCTTGATAAATGTTAGAATACACTAAGTGTTAGTACTACGAAAGGACTTGTTCCGAGATAAACGAAAGTAAACAATACGAAATCGTTAATAACCTGTACAAAAAGGACTCTCTTTTAAGCACAAACTCCAAGCGAGAAAACGTGACTTCTGATGCAACATAAGAAACCATAGAAGCACAAGCAAGGAATCAAGTAACAACACGGCTCTCACGCGACATAATCAGTACAATATAAAGATTGAGCGTGTGTGTCGGGGAGTGTGTGGTAACAAACTGAGCAAAATCAATCCTCTAAGAATGCAACACACTGAGACCTCATTTCCTACTGTTACTAATGGCATGATTTTAACCCGATAATCATTTTCTTCTATCTAGTACAATGTTGTATTTTGTGAATGCGATCTAGGGTTTCATTGGTGACAGATTTTTACTACGTTTGTCGTGACCCCACGTGGCAAAACAAACAGTTTAATAGACCTTTTCAAGGTTAATTTCGCGGGGAGTGCAAGACTACTGGGGCGAGCGCGCGGTCAAGGATAACATGCAAATGTAAGAAGCTTATCGTCGCTTTCACTCGTGCTAAGAGACCAAAATTAAATATCTTCCTCGAAACCGAAAACACCGTCTTAAAACTTTATTTGGAAATCCCTTTTTTGTTTTTATCGCTAAAAATCCGCCCACACGGCTTAACGTTTATTTCTGATGCCTCGACAAGCAGAGGAAGTTTTTCAGTACGATGACTTCCTCGGTTGGACCGTGTCATCACTGAAGGATTTTCTTTCATTGAGGACTAAAGCAAACGGGTAAAAAGTCTGAGCTGGTGGCCAGGGCTTTTGGAGCCTATGAACTTAATGCGCCCGTGAAGTTTTCCCAGGAGCAAATTTATCAGCAGATAAAAGAGGAGTACTCACGTCGGCTATCTTGCAATGACATCAAGACTGATCCAAACAGCATACCTCATGACGCTTGGATTGACAACGTGAAAGAATGGCCAGAAGTCGACGATGGTAAATTATTTGGTTACATTTTGAGGATCCCTGTTAATGGAGAGCATATTTGTACATTTTGCAAGAAAGCTGTGCATGCCTGGTGCAGCAACCACGAGAACATTACAAGCTCTGCAGATCTTGTTTGTAATTACTGTATTTTAGATTAAGGCATGTGCTGAACTTTATAAAGGTGAAGTTTTCTCAATATTTCAATATTTTAAATAAGTAGACTTTGTGTAATGAGGGTGGCTCATAATAGTCCTGACAACTAACAAACCTGTGACCCTCAAAGTTTTATTCGTTCACTTTGATCATTTGTTCATGTGTTTTCTTGACACCATAGTCAAGTATTAACATTTATTTTTTTATGACCTGTTAATGCCTTATTCAAAAAATTTCGTTTATTATCCATCAATTTAGTTGTCTGTAAATACTACTCGGAGGGAATATATTGTCAGAATTAAAATAATTTTCTTTTCACAAAAATAAAAACAGTAGAGTGTACCTTATAAACTTAAATACTAAACACAGAGTGGTGGAAGCAAATTGCACAAAGCACAACAAACACGTACAATATCATCAGCCAGGGAAATTAGGGTAATGGGAAGTTCATTCTTGAGTATGAGGAAGACTTTCAGTCGTCCAATAGCTTGTTCAACATAAATACGAACATTTGCAATGTTTGATGTTTCTCTTACATCACGTGGTAGCAGCTGCATAGATGATGCACAACTGGGTGGAATGCATAAAGTTGTCATATGCATCATTAAGTCTTCTCTGATTTTAAAACCCCTGTCTGCCATGATTTCATCATAGGGTTCAATCATGTTTAAAAATCCACTGTCCCTTACAATGAAAATGTCTGATGCCCTGCCTCCATAACAAGGAGAGACATATGAAATAGCCCCATTTGGAGTAATTGCAACAAGGGATTTAAAAGTGTAGTAGTAGTGGTGTTTTCGAGCGGCTGGGACAAAAAAAAAAAACGGCTGGGACAAAAAAAAAAATCAGCTGGGACAAAAAAAAAAAATATCAGAAAATTATCAGAGATTTTATCAGAGATTTTATCAGAAAATTATCAGAGATTTTATCAGAGATTTTATCAGAGATTTTATAAAAAAATATCAGAAAATTATCAGAGATTTTATCAGAGATTTTATCAGAGATCAGCTGGGATACAAATTTTAAAATTGATTTAAAGAAATACAAATATTTACTAATAATTGAATGATGGAAAATCTAAAAGTTGAAGAATTGAAAGTCATAGCTCGAGAGCATGGTATTAAATTGTATAGAAAGCGTAAAGCAGATCTCATCAAAGCGTTGCGTGATATAGGTATCACTACACCAAACACCTTAAATGAAGAGATCTCAAACAAACCACAAACTCCACCAATTCCAGAACCACATACTAATATTATTGATGATAAAAAAAAATAATAAGTATTATTATTACTGTATTCATGGAAGACAGAAATCAAGATGTAAAGAGTGTGGAGGATCTCAAATATGTGAACACAAAAGAAATAAGGCTTACTGTAAAGAGTGTGGAGGATCTCAAATATGTGAACATAAAAAACAGAGGGCACAATGTAAAGAGTGTGGAGGATCTCAAATATGTGAACACAAAAGAAAAAAAGCTTACTGTAAAGAGTGTGGAGGATCTCAAATATGTGAACATAAAAAACAGAGGGCACAATGTAAAGAATGTCATACACAACAAAAACATTAAGTTATATAACGCAAGTCAGTGTTACATAACAAAATTTAACTTGTGACTCATCTACCGAAATAGATACCACGCTAATCCACCAGCGACAACTATAAATGTTAATATATTTTTTTCATGTTGCGTTGAGTCTATATTATTTTCGTGTTTCATTGAGTATGTTTGAGTTGAGTCTGTTTTCATTGGTGGTTTTGGTTTCTTTTCAGTTCTATGTGGTAACTTTATCTTTGAAGATCCTAAGTTATGTTTTATTCCAATCTGTTTTGCTTCAGTGTTTAGGGAATTATTCACTCCAAAATTCATATCGTTACTAGCTTTCATAAGTTTATTATTAAAACCAGTCACGCTCTCTGTATTGATTATCATATTACTAGGCATTAACCATACACCAGGAGCAATAGCTAAATCAAGCCGTAATTTCGCTTCCTGTACAGCTAATTGATATCTTTGGATCGAACTCGAAATGTCATTCTCAATCACACTACTCTCAAATAAATCTATGAATTCTTGTTGAGTCTCTATCGCTCCACCACCATTACCGTAAATTGAGTTTCTAGTGTTGACTTGCGCTCCCAATATGCAGTAAACAAAAGCTTCAACAGATCGATTCAATCTACCAAGTCCAGCTTTAGTTAGTCCATGACCACTTGTTGGGATAAACCAAGCATATTTGAAATCAGTAAAATCGTCATTACGGATGAATGATATTAGATCACCCTTTTCCTTCTTACCTCCCTCATCAGCGAATTTACCACCTTCACCAGGCCATTGATCAGCTTCATCATCATAGTTCCTTACAATATGTACATTTTGATAACCACCACCTCTTCCATTGTATCCAGCACCATAATCTAAAAATATATCACCCAATCCTCCGTTTCTACCACCTTTCCATCTAAAGTCAGAGTTTTCTGAGATATCAAATTCAGCACACAATCTTTGATATGCGACTTTATTATAGGGGTTATTATTTATTACAAAAGGTTTCCTATCAGGTAGTGGAAGACTCAATTCATATATTATCCGCCTTATAGTGAAATATATATGAAACTTAATGAAACTACTCACGACTTTAGGATAGTTGAGACTCTCAAAAGGACTTATACCACAACCAGAGGTCGCACACCAAACTGCAAAGTTCAGCTGTTGAGGCCAATAATTCATATCAGGCGCATTCAGCCATTTTCTACTCTGTTTACCAAACTTGAAAGTCACAACTTGGGATGTAAATATGTTTCTCATCTTTGCTGTGAATTTTTTAGTATTTGACACATATATATCCAGTGAGGTTAACATTTTTGTTATATTACTTGTAAAGTCATCAAAATCAATGGCAGGTATTGGGTAAGATCGATTGGTTATAGTTAAACTCTTTGGGAATGAACTCAATGAATCATCATTCAATCCTAAATCTTTCCATAAAAGTCTTTTCAAACGGGGTGATAGATTATCAGTCCATGTTTTTCCAGTGGGATCATCATAAGACATGATTGTTGTACCATTAACTTTCCATCTAATGTAACCACCATACCGATCAGCTACAACTTCGAATTGACTGTGATCAGCTTTTGGATATCTATTTCTGAAATCATTGAGTAACATTTTATTATTTACGTTGATAATAAGATGTTTTTAAATCAACACCGTTCTTTTCTAATACCAGCCTCACAATTCCATCCTACTGGCGTTCTCTCAAATGAAATTTTCAACGTACGGGATTGGTTAACTCCTTTAATATTTCCTCTCGAACCTCTGTCCTTATCTGATTCATATTTAAGTTTTTTTCTGTATCTTTCCGGTTTTTTTGACGGATTTCGAGTTTTAGTTTTTCAAACTTGTCCACCTCTGATAAAATTAGTGAAAATTCTTGGTCGGAGATGGCATTATCTTTCAGCGCCTTTGAAACTAAATCGTGAATGGTGTTTACCTTTGCTTTTGCCAGAGAAACTGTCTTTTCATGTTTACTAACTTTTTGTGAAAGTCGTTTAGAAGCCGCACCGAATCCGACAGATATTCCACCACAAAGACCACCAACCGCTCCTAATGGAATACCAACAACAGCACCAAAACCAGTAAGAGAGGTTCCCAGTCCACTTGCAGATAAAATAACTGAAAACACCCCACTACCAACACTGATTTTTGTAAATATCCCCCTCGCTCTATTGTATTTTTTCCTAACATCCTCATAATGTCTAATTTCCTTCTGAAGATTATGTACTACTTCACATGATTTTTGAAGCCTGAAATTATTTTGATCACAATTCATGGGAACTTGTGGATAAATTCTATAGTCATCCATTTTTTACAAATCAACAAGAAATCTTTAAATGAATTCGGATAGGTTCGTTTTTTAAGTTATACTTTTTTCCATCTTTATCTAAAATCAACAAAGTAAAGTAGTTGACTGGATTTTTGGTTTTTGGAACTCTTAAACAAGGATGCTTTTGAGATGGAATAACAGCTAATACTTGTGAGGGTTTAAGTTCTAAATTTTCACCTTCGGGGATATAAAAATTGGAATATGAAGACTTTGGCTCTATAAGATCACACATTAAGTACATGGGATTACTATACGACAATATATTCGAGTAACTAACTTGCATTTGTATCTCTTTTACATTGGTTAAGGGCGGATCTAGATAAATTCTTGTTTCAGAAGTTAGCATAGTGATAAATAGAAACGTTGTATCATTCATTATTTTTTTTACTTAGCTCCTCTTCTTTTTAAATTGTTCCACAAAATATAGAACCACAGCCACTATCAATAGCCAAGCGTTCTTACCTAAAAATCCAATAACATCACCCGCTGTTTTGAACAGAAAGCTAACGATAGTTCCAACCATTCCAGGTAATATTTCACCGAGTTTCTTACCAATCGTTTTCAACCCATTACCAACACCTTTACCTAATTTGGTTAGACCTTTAGAAAGATTAGAAACGATAACACCAATTACTACACCTACAGCATTAACAACGGCAAAGACTGTAAAACCGTACTTTTTGAAGATAGCCTTTACCCGATCACGAAGAGGCATCTTTTCAAGTATTTCATCATTTTGTCTCTCCAGATCGCTTATTTGTTCTTGATTGGAAATTATCTTCTTTCTCACTAGTTCTTCCAATTCATTAACCTTAGAGATTAACCGATCTCTACTTTGTTCTACCTTTATTAAATTGGAAAGTCCCTTCTTATTTTTATCTAGTTCATCTTTGTATAGTTTCAATTCACTCGAAAGTTTCTCAGCTTCTGTTTTATATTGTATCTTCTGTTTAACAGCTGTATCTAAATAGCTATCTTTTTCCGCGATTGTTACTTGTTGTTTCTCAATGAATTTACGCAGATCTTTTTCATTAGAATATAACTTTGTCTCTCCAGATCATTTGTTTCCACGGTTGCTCTTAACCCAGTTAATGCATTATGTAAATCCTTAATTTGTTCATTAGCTTCATTCAAATCATCAATTAGTTTATTATTATTCAGAAAAAGACTCTGAGAATCCATACCAATTGCTCTCTTGATTGTTAAAGGAAGTTTGTTATAATCTACCAAATCCCCATTGGGTTTAATAAGTAAATGCTCTATATTGTTAACTCGATCAGTCAATCTAACCCATACCCCCGTATCATCGATTCTTGCGCTGAAGGGTGAATTTATTGAGTCGAAATTGTAGAACTTCTCTTTTATCTTTTTAAAGCGATAGCCCTATTGTCTTCTTTACTTTCCTTAATATTTGGGGATTCTTCATCATCATAATCATCATAATCATCATCATCATCAAATGAAGTTTCTTTAAATTTTGTGCTAGTTTTAGTTTGAGGAGTGGTGGAAGTCATTGGTATATTTACACTATCATCATCACCACCTAGATCGGCTGATGTATCAAAAGGATTTTCTTTGTCTGGTAATTCTGATATATCTCCGCCTGTTGCCATGATTTTTTACTTGTAACAGTAAGAAATCTTTAAACTGGTCACACAATTAACTAAAAGAATTTACTAACCATATAACCCAATGCCAGCATACCACCACCTACATATACCATCTCCCCCATCTTTTGATTGTCACTAGGTCTATAATAATCAGAGAATTTTGGTTCATGTGTCTGACTATACAATGCTAAAGCTTCATCGGTATTAGAAATATTTTGTGAAGCTATATGTTTAGCATCCTTCTGTTGAGAGTACCAATCAATGAGATTCTGTCTCTTTTCCTGGTATGAAGCATAATCTTTTTGATATTTTTCTATTGCCTTGTCGTGTCGTATTCGCTCCGAATCTGTTTTATCACCTGAGAGATATTTTGCAAGATATGATCCACCAACGAATGTAGTCGCATTCAAAATGGCTCCACCAATCATCATTGCTATTGTCGCCATAAATCTTTATTTTGGTAAAATATTTTGATCTTCTAAATAAGTTTTTAGGTACATACTACCAGATAGAACAGCGACCCATTTAGCATAGTTTGTAATACTTGAGGAGGGATCGTTTATAAATGATTCTTTCATGGCCTTTTTAGCTACATATCCAACACCGGCAGCCAATCCGATAATTACGGCTGAATCAGTAACAGTTTTCACAAGTTTGTTGTCAGTTGACATGATTTTTATTGAGGATATAGAAAACCTTTAAACTACTTTCCTCATAACATTACTATTTTCGGAGTTGGTTGAGGTGGTGGTTGGGTAGTTGTTTGTGATTGTGGTGGTTGGGTAGGAATGTGAGATAAATCGACTATTCTGTTTTTGTAATACCTCATAAACATGTCAACTGCAGTAAACCCTATTCCAACAATAGATAACACAGTAGTAAAAGATAGCTCTGGAATCCATGCTGCCGATTCGCTCTCTTCATTGGAATTTTTTTCCTGTTCCTTTTCACGTTTCATTTCCCTGGCTAACGCTTCTTTAGCTTTTTTGTTATATTCTGCTAGTTTTTTACCTGCAGCGACCTTTTTAGGATCTTTCTCTTTCTTTTTAGGATCTTTCTTTTCAGGTATAGGATCCATTGTAATTTGTTCAACAACTTCATCAGACATGATTTTTTATTTCACAAAGTAAAGAATCTTTAAATCAGTTGTGCTCAGTTTTGTTAGAATCCTCAGTATTTGTGCTTGAAACTTCTTGTATTTTGTTGATTTTAATGTGTTTAGCAACCTGGAATAGTCCGCTGGCAAGTGCTACCAATCTTCCACCTTTTAAGAACGTGTCCACATGAGATCCATGCAATATGAAAATTTGAGTCCACATGGTATCCTCCAGAATTTGATACTATTTTGTGTACAGACTGGTATTAGTCCAAGTTAAAAGCCTGCCAAATGTTTTTCCGAAAGTTCGAGCAGTTCACGAGATACAGTGGTCCGAGTGAAATGACACACAATTTTAAGTAAAACCATTGTAAATTCGCTCGTGAAGTTTACAACTTGCTCAGAGACGATTCGGGGCAGAAAAGAATCTTGGCAAGTTTAAAATGAATAGCATACTTATTCTAGTCAACTAAATTTGAAGAGGATGCGATAACCATGTTTGAAAATATTAATGCATTCATGAAATTGAGAAACCTCAAAAAAAATGAGATTTTTCATAATTCGAATTTCTAGTGAAAATCGCTTAAAATATCTTGGATGCGGCCATGTTTCTGCTCAAAATTACTCCATTTCCATAAAGTTTATTTGTTTAGGAATATGTAGATGTGATAAAATCTATGTGAAGCTACGTACGTATAGCCATGCGAAACAGATATTTTGTGTAGTTATTTTGCTTACGATGACGAGCGAATGACATTGGGGGACTATGACATCTATTGACATCTGGTAAAACATATTGCTGATTCTGATGGAAGACATTCTGAGCTCATATTATATTTTTATACAAAATATTAGGTTTATAAAATGTACCTGATGAAACAAATTCAACTTGGAGTGCTACTGAATAAAAGTGAACCGCCGCCATCTTTATTTTGACAGTATTAGTACCACAGGGTACCCAAGGCATCAGGGTGTTATTATCAGAGGATTACCGCTGGCACGAAACTTTTTGGAATCGGAATAATTACAGCAAGTAAACTTTTAACTAAATGCAAATAGTATAAAAATTGTGCTGTTGCGTACAAGTGGTTTGGAAGTCTTTCTCGTCGGAAGACAGCGCATACGCCTGGCAGTGGTCTGCGCACGGGCTTTCCTCAGTAACATGCAGCTTGTCTTTTGTTGTTACCATCATAACCATGCTTTGAGCGAACATGCTGTGTTCATTTTAAAATGTAGCCGGTATTCCGACAATACATTATTATATGAGTTACCTTGTCCAGCCTCGCAAAGCAAACCGAATTGTAAGTATATTTTCTCGAAATCTCCATGGATATCCCTCTATACGGTTTCTGTTTGCAGGATGGCCGAGTGGTCTAGGGCGCGGTATTTTCAATGCGGTGACCCGGGTTCAAATCCCGCTCTGGCCACTACCTGGTGTTGTTCTGGGTAAGTACCTGGTTCAACTCCTCGATCATCCTTGTAAATAGCCAACTGGTCTGCCTCCCACCAGTTGGGATTCTTAACTATGTTGTATCTTGTATGTAAAAAAGTGACTCTGAAAAGCCCCGTAGAGGGGACGAGCCACTATATGTATGTATGTATGATGCTCGGGATATTTACAAACTTTACTTGGCCGCCTTCCCAAGCCAAATTCGTTCCTGTGCTCGGGGAAAATTGTGAAATCTTCTCTGCACTCGTCGAACAACCCAACGCGGGCCAAACATAAGTTGCCGTCTTCCTCGACTCCTTCACGGGAGGTTTTAAAACAACCACACAAGTGCCCTTTTGTGCTACTGGAACAATTCTTTACAGTACAAATAGATCTAGCACTCTTGCTTTGAGCAGAAAGGTTGCATGCCTTCTTAGAATATTTCTGAAAAGAACAAACACATTTAAAGTCTTCCTTTTTTACGAATTGTCTGCTGGCATGATTATCCATGAAAAGCGTGGGAAATGCACTTGGTATCTGGTGCGTGTCACGCAATCCTCTCACCGCGTAACCAAAATGATGTCGGCGGAAAGCAAAATGGTCTAAATATATTGAATTTGTATCTTACTTGATCATTGCTTTACTTTTACTGCAAACAAATAAGGACCTTTCCGTTTTTTTTTTTCATCTGTAACCGACGTAGTATAAAAGGGCCTAAAAGTTGCGGTGTAGTAAAAAAAAAGTAAAATAACAAGCGGTCGGACTTCCCATATGATTTTAAGATAAGATAAAACTGGAATGAAACATGAAAATGGTTTTTTTTAAAATACTCCTCAAGAATTATAAACACACGGACTCTGTATTACAATATTATCGCATGTGTCACGTGACCCACATTGCCGTATTTCAAAGGCAAATTCTTCATCTAAAATGTAAACATCACACGCTTTTATTTTTGTAATTACTTAGATCATCAATTGTGCAAACTGGAAAAAGCATTGAAATGAATCAAAACATGGCCGCTTGTTTGCTTTTTCCCGCTATTTTAGGGACATTTTCCGTAATTTCGCAAAATGGTGAAAATTGTCAAGTTGGATTGATGGCTCACAAATATAAAAAACATTACAATCATACATTTTTATATTTGTAAATAAAGATCTAGGTTTCTGCTTTTACTTATCAAAATATTTTTTTGTTGCCTTAGAATTTGGGAGAAAGACACACCATGAATTCACTGCATTTTTGGCACGGATTTTTGCGCACTTTTTCACAAAAACTTCATACTCGTATAGCTCTCTTAAAAATTAGTATCTGGATAAACCTTTTGGTCTAGATTGTAGGTTCGTCGTGGGCAACAAGTGAGCCAATTTTGAGCGAAATTGGTGAGGGGTCGTGTAGACTCGTCTGCACGGTTCTTAGGTGGACACGTTCTTAATGCTAAGAGACCTACAAAGTTTGTCAGTTCACGATTAACCAAATCATCATTCTTCAAGTCTTTACAAAGCGCATCGATGTCATCTACAGGAACTAAGTATGAAATTACATGAGAAACTAATTGAAGAGATGAATCTACTAATCCACCACTAATTTTCTTACCTAATACTGTCTGGTATCGATTATAATATTTTTCAATGTCTTTTTCTGTGAGTTTCTTTATATCACCGAGACTCATATCAACACCTAAATATTCCTTTGTAGTTCCAAGAGCTGCGAGAATGGCTAGTGATTCTTGTTTTATTTCAATATCATTATCTTTTGTCTCATCTTTTACCTCATGTTGTTCTTCAATAAAATCTTCAACTTCTGTCATCTTGCAATTTTCTAATAATACATAGATTCTTTTAAATCACCGCGGGAATCTCTAAATAACATTGGAATGGATAACGTAAACATAAACAGAGTCTAGAATATTTTTCAGTTTTCAGTAGTTGTACAAACTTTTTACTGGTTTCAGAGTCTAAATCACCTCCATAATCTTCGAAAATCATCTTCATACCTTTTTGTGATGGATTATGGAAAGTAACCACACAAGCTACATTTTCACGGAATGGTTTTGCAATGGATGTTAATTGCTGAGTGAGAACCCACACTGATAATCCATGATGCCTTCCAGAGAATGCTAAATCTATAAACTTGTTTGAGCGTTTCTTTAGATCTTTCGATACAGCACAGTCGTCTAAAATTATTAGTGTATTTGTACCAGAGAACAAAGTTTGACAATCAGTTAATAACTCGTTAATCTCATCACTGTTACTAGAATCTGGTGATAATACCAAGAAACGTTTATCTCCGTGAGCAAATTTATGATAGGTTTTATTTTTTGCAAAAGTCGGACATATTAGAACAATGTATTCAAAAACTTGCTTATAGTAACTTCGGAGCTGATCCGTGAGATACTTTGTCTTTCCACAATTTGTTGGACCTGTTATAATGCAATGAAAAGGAATTTTATCTCTCAGTTCTTCCATATTTTAACTAATACATGATTGATCTTAAGTTTGAATTCATGATCTCCATCAACGCGTCGGCTACCACAAACATGTAACAGGTGATATTTCCTGTTCCTCCAACTTCTCTTTTCATTTCAAGTTTTACTCCATCTCTTGTATTGTTCAATGCCAGCCCTCCTCCATGAATACTACTGTCAGGGTGAGTTCTCAAGTCAATCCATATAGCAAACTTGTTGGCATAAAAATCATTTAGCTTGACACCCTCTCTACCGAAACGTTTCTTAACCGAATCCCAGAAGTCTGACGGTTCCATTCCCTTGGAGTATAGACGGTTTGGTATGCCGTCAACGTTAATCTTTATTGATGTGATATTTGGATTTACAAACTTTTCAGAATCTCTTGCTCCTCCGCCATATCCCTCTCTGAACAAGCACAATATCCCCGTCATTGATCTCCTAGGTAGATTAATGTTCTCGTTTATGAAACTGTCATTGGGTTTGGAGATGGTAAAAGTTTTGTGAAGAAGTACATTCTCGTAAAAGAATACTTTACCAACCTGATAAGCTGACTGAGCCTCATTAGCTAAGTATTCACTTGAGATACAAGCATATTCCAACTCAAGGTTTGCGATTTTGTAAGTTGGAGTCTTAGTCGTGTCAGAATAAACAACAATATCGTAAACTGGGGCCAGTGTAATCTCAAAGATTAGTGAATGAGGTAACGCCTTTGGATAAAAAACCCCATGCTTGGTGAGAATAGGATGGTTGAGTGGGATGCGGTACTTGGTGTTGTATACTGCTGCAAGAACTACTTCCTTATCTTTTCCTGAGGTTACCTTATCACCAGCTTTTGTCCTAATCTTCCTTATGTTTTCAGAAGAAATAACTTGTTTTATTCCATCCTCACGATCTTCAGCTGTTAAGTATAAGTCATGGTATGTTTGAAAGAGATCATATCTTTGAGTATCCTGTAGTGTTTCTCCACCAAAAAGAACCCTGAGTCTGGATACAAGGTTACTGCCTACGTTATTCACAAGGGTGTTGTTAGCATGACCATCAACAGTCAAGTCAAATAGTAGAGATACACTTCCAGGGACAATCACTACATTCTCAGAAAGTTTTGGAATATTTATATATAAGGTTTCTCCAGGACTAGCGGATGATGGATTTAGTGTAATTCTATTCAATGACGATTCCGCTTTCAAACCGAGAGGCTCTAGTGGAACATAGCCAGAAATTTCGAACCGGGCGTGTGCAATAGACCGTAACACTTAGAATATTAAACTTGCTGAAGAGAGAAGGATCAGTATGGGATTCATATAAAACCAGCTTATAAAATTCGTACAATCGATGCAACAACCCCATCCCAATGTTAGATCGAATAATATGCATCAGTACTTTCATTGCATAATTATTTTGTTTTGGTAAATCAAACACTCGTTGCGGTTTTCTTGGTTATTTTATTCCGAATAAATGCCCTTTACAACACACTAAAATGGCGCGTACCTTCGTCAATGACACTTTCAACATCTTGACTCAGCTGAAATCGTCTGCTGGAATCGATCCATCCCAATCAAATAATTTAAGTTCAAAGATGGTATTCCACATTTACGGCAAAAAAGACTTTGTAAACCCCGAAAATCTTGCGGCTTTTTTAGCTTACTTTCAGCAAGTATGAAGGCATCCACGAACAGTAATTGTACTAAATTCTGTGCCAAAACGATCGCCATTTTGATACCATCAGCTCAACGACAGATAAAAGACTGGTAGCTACATGGTGTGATTACGAGGCTGGAGGCTCGGTGGATAATGCTTTTTTGGAGGGAATTTTGGAATTATTATTATTTTTTTGTTGGTTTTCGGGCAAAAAGAAATCATGCGCTACAGCCAAACACTTACCGCTCCATTTCTTTCACGTCTTTCGACGAGCTTTTCGACTTCCCAATAAGTAGACCTTGTGTACTTAATTATTTTCTTTGGCAAAACAAAGTCGGCATCAGCATTTAGCATTTAGCTCGGATAAATACCCTCTCTGAGTTTTATTACGCGACGCCATTTTGGTTGACCTTTAACAGATGGACCAATCACACCCTAGCGTTATTGACAGGTTATCATGTGTGCTGGTGCGTAACAGAAATAAGCACCGCCCACTTTGGTTCGGAATTTCTGGCTATGTCCTGTTTGGATTAATTTTTTCAGGTATAGCTTGTGACATGTTATTATTTTAAAGATAGGTAGAGTATTATTTTAAATTAGTAACGAAAACATGTTATCAAAAATATACTATTCAACTTATGGATATTGGAAAGGTTATTCTGCCATTCCTAAATTAGCTGAAAAAGCAAAAGTTAGTGAAGATAAGGCTAAAAGATGGCTTGAGAAACAGGCGATGTGGCAAATCTATCTACCAGCTCCAAAATATATCCCTAGACCTCACTGGAATATTGAAAAACCGAATCAGATTCACCAAGCAGATCTATTATTTTTACCACATGATAAAGTTGGAAGAAAAACATATCGATATGCTCTGGTTGTGATTGATATAGCTAGTCGATACAAAGATGCTGAACCATTAACATCAAAAGAAAGTCATGAGATATCCAAAGCCTTCAGTAATATTTACTCCAGAAAGTTAAAATATCCTAAAACATTAATTGTTGATCCTGGAAGAGAATTTATGGGTGATGTGACAAAACTTATGAATAGATATAATGTAAACATACAACGGTCTGAAGCTGGAAATCATAGAGCTCAAGCATTTGTTGAAAGAGCAAATAGAACATTATCAGAAAAACTATTTAGTCATCAATATGCACAAGAAATGATTAGTGATGATCGATCTAGAGTATGGGTGAAACGATTACCAGCTATTTTGAAAACTTTGAATAGTATACCAACTAGAATAACTGGTAAAGAGCCTGATAAAGCCATAAGAATGAAAGAGGTTGATATTAATCCTCCAAATTATAAGCGAGTTGTTGGACATGATGAGGTTAGACTACCTTTCGGTTTTAAAGTTAGATACTTACTTGCTCCGGGTGAACTTGAAGGTGGTGAACGAAGACGAGCCACGGATCCTATCTGGAGTATTCAGGTTTATGATCTATCACGTAGTGTGGTTTCATCTAATCAGCCAGTGTTGTATTATTTACTAGATGGACCTAGGCGTGGTTTTGTGAGGGAAGAGCTTCAATTTGTACCAGAAGATACCGAACTCCCACCCAATTCTGTGTTGAAACGATAATGTCCGTATGCAAAAGTATGTATTCCATCTTCACAAATGATTCTCTTGTCATCATCGGCAGATAGTGCAACTTTATTAACCGTTTCAGTATAAACATCATGCTTATGACTTCTTATTACATTCATCTTTCTCATCTGAGGTTTTTTATTGAATAGACAATCCCTGTAATTATTGAAACTGATGGTTTTCTCAACGACTGATGCCTTTACCCCTTTGTCCTTTTTTATCTCTTCTCCATTATCCATCCTGTATGAGTATAGCTTGGCTCGTAGACCTACAAATTCAGCTATCTGTTTACCGCCAGCTTCATCTTTGAACATATTAATGACTTTCTTATTAACACCAGTCTCGATACCTGATGGATGGTTTTTAGGATAATTACTAGTATCAAACATTTCTCTCACATCTGGACTGATATCCTTATAGAAATCATCTGTTTCTATCTCATATGCAAGACTGTCAGTATCTGTGAACAATAACTTAGCCTTTTCATCATATTTAGGTTTTATGTAATTATAGTGAAAATTGTACATTATTGTTTTATTTAGATCCAAAATACACATACCTAAGTAAACAGGCTTATTGAATACTATTTTTGTTTTCTTCATATGGATGGCAACCAGATTTTCACAAAAGATAGTACGATGCTGAAAGTTAGGTTTTGATATTAATTTTTTCGCATCTTTTTTATTTGTAACCAATCGCACATCCACCCTTTTTCTAATGTTTTCCATGGTTTTCCCAAATACAGAGTTATTCATCAGCTTGAAGAAATCTTTTTCAAAATCGTTGGTTGCTTTTGCTCTGAGTTTAGTATTCAAATCAATGTATGGTTTTAACCAAGCTGACTCTACAAATGTAATACCCCTATGAATCTTAGTGACTTTTAATCCAAGACTTTCATAAACTTTCAGTGCCTCGTGGTGAACAACATATTTTACCTTATCATTGAGGTTTGGTATCAATTTCTCAACCTTATTAACGACAAGTCTCTCTGGAGCTAGAGGATAATCATTATGCAAGTCGTGAAGGTGATGAGGATATTCTAAATCAACCTCTAGTATGCATGGGATATTTTTCCAGTCTGTAAGCTCTTTCTCATTCATCCATCTAAAACCGTGAGTAGGGAGTGGTTTACTCATTCCACCACCATATAGATTGTTTGCATCGAGATATTCGATATACTTTATGGGTTGGTTTGAATCATATTCATCCATGTATGGGTTGTTAGCTTTACCATATCTAGTAGATATCATAGACACACCTCCTCGAATTCCTTTCTCAAACATAAGTAGCATGTCAATGTCAGTTAGCATCTCTAAATTCACTTTAGTTATCTTTAATTCTGCATCCTTAGATAGTCCAGGTGCTGTGTAGTACCAAGCAGGATCCAATCCATAGTTTTTACTACAAACATCTCTAAAGTTCTCAAATACATCAGCTAATAGTAGTACATCTGACTCAAGATATATATCATGGTAATCCCTTTGTTTTCATATTGAATGTTTCCCATACCTTTTTAGCATGTTGGTAATTATCTTCTGTTATATCTTCATCGTTTAGTTTTGAATAGAATGCATCCTTTGGTGGAAGTTGGGTTTCGTTTAGTTTATCGAAGCCGTCAAACCAATCATATGGAAATACGCCCTTTCTAAACATCATATTCGTTTTATCTTTAAAAAAATCTTTCGTTTCAGCTAGCTTCTTATCTATTGGAGAAAGACACTTACTTCTAGATAATACACCTCTACAGGCATCACACTTTCCGCATTTAGTAAGATTATCAACTAAGCTGTCAAGATTGGTTGACATAAATCTAAATGAATCGATGAATCTTATTTCTCGCTTAACATCATGATGCTTACCTTCTTTTTCAAAGGTATCAACTACAATCTCTTTTGTGAAAGAAATATACTTTTCCTCATTATTAGGTATGCAGTTTATATTACCTTCTGATATACCAAGGTTCTTGATAAAAAGATGAGCGTCATATCCAGATAGGTTGTGAAATATTACTGGGAAGAACTTTGGAATCTTATAATTTAAGTTGCATTCTTTATGAGCTGCTCCTCTATACTTTCCTGTAAGGTGACAATGATCTAATACCTTATCTTCTCCTAATTCACCCATGCATATGTGACAGTGAGTAGCATTTTTATAGTTGATTTCATCATTTTGTGACATCTCCTCCACCTTCTTATGGAATTTTAACTTATTTGATTTGATTATATTATTATAAATTTTCTTAATATCTGACTCTAATTCATCTACAAATATCTGTGCTATATCTTCATCTGGTGATTCAGCAGTATATTGTACAAGTTCTGATGAAAATATGTTATCGTCAAAGCACTTGATGTAATAGCAGAATCCAGATGGTTTGTGCTTCTGGTATTGTTCAGTAAAGCTTTTACTTTCATCTTGAGAGCAGGTGTTTATTTTCTCTGTATAGCACTCAAAGTCTGCATATATAACAAAGGGTACTCTCATTTTTCTGTTATATTTATTGAATTTAATATACATTGGATTTCCATCTTTATCTTTTGGCATAACAATCTTAACTGCTTCGTATGAGTTACAGTATTCCATATGTTCTTCTAATGAGGTTTCGGAGTGTGATGGGTTGCAGCATCTATGACAAAATTTGTGCTTGTGATGATTTTTATCGACTTGAGAGGATGCAGCTTTATCAAAATCCTTTATCCAGCAGTAGTGATTTGTTTCATCATTCGATATTAGAAGTAATTTAATCAAATAACCTCTTTGTTTCTCACTTATTCTTAGAGGGTATAATTCACCTTCATCTTTATCAAATCCATAGACGTTAATCATATAGTGAGGATTTTGCTTTTCAAACTTATCAATATGTTTCCATTCAACGGGAAACTCTATTCCTGACCAGTCGAACTTCTTAGAGTTTTCTCTCATTTTTTTTATTTAGTCTCTCTGGATGAACATCTTGTGTATATATAGCTGAGGTTACCGCCCACTTAAAACACTCATTATCCTTCTCATTCTTAACGTTGATGATAGCTTTCTTTGATGCTCATTTTTCTGGTAGTGGAATATAGGAACTTCCAGAAAGAGGTTCATTAGGGTTGATGTGTATATCAAAGTATTCCATATGGTCAAATACCCAACCTGATTTGTTCTTTTTAAAATCCTCTAATAATTCAAGCAGGTAATCTGTCATTTTATCGAATAATTCTGATAAATCGGTTGATTCATAAATCGTTTCTGGTTTTTTAGTAATAAAGGGAATTGATGTTTCATAGATATGTCTAGTATCAGGATCTTCTTTTATGAACTTACACGTTAAGATAAATTTCGCCTTGATAGATTTCAACCTGTGCGATTCCTTTTGCTGATTAATGAGATCTATAACTTTTGGTTTGATATTAGCGATGAACATCTTTTCATCATATCCTTTCTTTCCTTCTATCCTGTAGTTTTTCAGATACTTATTAAACGCTGATTTATATTCTTTTGGAGTGAAATCTTCTTCCTTCAATTGGGGTGGTTGGTTTGTTGGGGTTGGTGGGGTTTGTGGTGGGGTTTGTGGCGGGGTTTGTGGTGGGGTTTGTGGCGGGGTTTGTGGTGGGGTTTGTTCTTCTTTTTCATTCAATTCAGCTCTCACACTCTCAGATATACGGGGTGGTCCGTTATTATTAAGTTTGTAGATATTTTTATTGATGAGATTCGCAAGCTTTTTACCAACAGACGACTTCTTAACTAGATCCACCAATTTCACTGTCTGATTCTTTATCCAATTAAACTTTTTGTTATTTGTTTTTGGGGGGATGGCCTTCACAAACCGCTTACCAATATCTATGAAAAGAGATACAATATTTTTTCTAGGTGTAGGGATGGGTGCAGGTTGTGGTTTGTTTGGAATATTTTTTCTAGGTGTAGGGATTGGTGGAGGTTGTGGTTTGTTTGGAATATTTTTTCTAGGTGTAGTGATACCTATATCACGCAACGCTTTGATGAGATCTGCTTTACGCTTTCTATACAATTTAATACCATGCTCTCGAGCTATGACTTTCAATTCTTCAACTTTTAGATTTTCCATCATTCAATTATTAGTAAATATTTGTATTTCTTTAAATCAATTTTAAAATTTGTATCCCAGCTGATCTCTGATAAAATCTCTGATAAAATCTCTGATAATTTTCTGATATTTTTTTATAAAATCTCTGATAAAATCTCTGATAAAATCTCTGATAATTTTCTGATAAAATCTCTGATAAAATCTCTGATAATTTTCTGATATTTTTTTTTTTTGTCCCAGCTGATTTTTTTTTTGTCCCAGCCGCTCGAAAACACCACTACTGTAGTGGTGTTTGTACTCACTCCACAGAGTTGCTGCCAAATCAAGTGCACTTGGAGTTTCAGTGAAACACTCAAAACAGTCAATTATGCATCTGACTTTAGGATAGAGTTTTTTGAAACAAGTTGGGAGGGTTTTCTTAACTTGTTGTCGACTTGGGCACACAATTAACACAGACAGTTCCTTGGACATGAGCTTGACCCAAGTGATAAAAATACTACTGACAGTGGTAGCAGAAACATGGAATCTGAAACCCAAATCAATGGTTTGAAGAGCTAGTCTAAGTTTCATTAGAGTCAATAAAAACTCCTGTTCTAGTCTTAGCTTCCTCTCTGGTCCAGGTCTTCCTTTAACTGAACCAGTTGCCAACTCAAAAGGAGAAGAGGGCTGAGGTGCCTCTTTTGTTGTTTGTTTTCCACCTCTCCAATATTGCATACACCGAGTGTTTTCACTGAGATGATCAAATAAAAACTTGAATGTCTCACTGGAGGGTAGACCGGTGTACACTTTAACCTCCATTTCTCTAGTCAGCTGTTCGAATTGCAGAGGAACTGAAACAGAATAGTCTATTTGTCTTTCCATTTCTGCATCAGAAGAATCACTTCCCTCACTATTCTCATTTGACACTTTGGAGCTGGGGAACAAGCTTTTCGAAGGACCTGCTTCCTGTAACTTGTTCGCTTTCCTTTTCCTTGTCCTTGGAGACTTCTTCTGAAGATAATCTGAAACGGTCATAAAGACCGACGGATAATCCGTTTTTGGGTCCTCAGGCGTTCTTCTCCCGAGTGGAAAATGATTAGAGCACACGAAAGTTCCACTAGCGCCAGGAGAAGGATTAAATATATCACCTCGAGTCTTCGCTACTTGCTTTCGCCATATTTCGGCAAGTTTCGGGTCGATTGGCCACTTGTGATAGATCAAATTCTCCACATGAGATCTAATATAAGCAAGTTCAGGATATCTCTTGTCATTGTCACAAAATCCAACCGTACAACGAGCGTGTTTTGGCATGATGACTACTTATTTAACCGTGCCGCCATTTGCATTTTATCCTTGACCGCGCGCTCGCCCCAATAGTTTTGCACCCCCGGCGAAATGGCGGAATTAACCTTGAAAAGGTCTATTCTACTCCGTTTTCCGTCTTACGGAACATACAGGGTTCTCCCTAGTTTTCAGCACAACAGATAAGGGACGTTTACAAACCGGTAAACCATTTGGTTAATACGTAGACTTCTGAGCGTTTGCAGGCGGTAATACGTGCTCTTACAAGCGGTAAATTTTACCGGTTGCCGCCTTATGAGAACCCTGTGACAAAGGGTAAAATATTAACAGTATAAGCGCCAGGAAGGTAGCTGTACTTGAATAATGTTCCGGAAATTAGATAGAACCGGCGTTTAGCCCTCTTTTTCAAAGCAGTCAACAAATTGAACACAGACTCTTGTTGTAGAATGGCACATTAAATGCGACACTCCTGAGTCACATACACGGAGTACTTAGCCGAGGATTGCAGCCAAAGGCGCCCCCGGGAAGACGCCCTGTTCACTCTTTTTGCTAACTCCCAATTTGAAAGAGATAGCTTTTCAAGAAGGCAAGCAAACAAGCTCCTTCAAGACTTCAGTCTTACAGTCGATCGAGAGGCCGATCGAACAAACAATCCGGCCGAGAAAGACTTTAAACGAAAGGTGAGTTTTCCAATTGATGTTGCATTTTTACTAACACGTAAAGGGGACTGCTCGCAAGTTGTTTTAATAATAATAATAATAATAATAATAATAATAATAATAGTTTTTTAATGAGGGTGACACTAAATATCTACAGATAGTATACACGCGGCCCTCAAAGAAATAAAACTAAAATATACAAGTCAAAGTATAAATCCCTAGCTACGTAGATATAAATGACAAATTCATTACTAGAAAGCTACCTAAACCGAAAGAGTCACACTTTTGAGTTGGCTATAAAAACCATCATATGATTTACACGCTTTCATTTCATTTGGCAGACTATTCCAAATTTTCGCTGCACTGAAGGTAAAAGTTCGCACACCCGACCCTTTCTTAACTTTTGGAAGTACGATATTGTGAGCCGAATTTCTTGTTTCCTTGGCATGAATTTCGCGGAAAAGCTTAAACTTGTCTCTTAAGTAAGTCGGACATTGTCCATTTAAAGCTTTGAAGATCATCTTTGCCTTTGCTTTCTTTACTCTCTCTTGAAAAGGAACAATGTTCATCTCTTTAAATAACAAATCAGAGTGGGCATCCCATTTAGAGTCTGTTATGATACGGGCCGCACGTTTCTGCAAAAGTAGCATGGTATTCCCTGTTGCACCTGTTGTGTCACCCCAAATAGTGGCGCCGTAGTCCATTACTGGCTGTATTATGGCATTGTAATACGCCAGTCGGGCTTGCCTTGTCAGAAATGTTCTTGTCCTCAATAGTAAGCCTAACCGCTTCGATACTTTGGCCCTTGTCTTTTCAACATGGATGGACCACGTTTAAGGCATCGTCGATGTGCAGACCAAGTAACTTAGTACTTTTGACAGCCTCTATTGGTCTACCTGAGATGGATACATTCAAATACGTATTATTGCCTTCCAACACCCGATGTTTGGAACGGCTGCATACTAGCATGGTGTTTGTTTTCTCAGTGTTCAGAGCCATTTTGTTGTCGTCCGCCCATTTGCTGATGAGTGCGAGATCTCCCTCCAACGATGTCTTGATTTCTTCCACGCTACGGCCTGCTGCGAATTGCGTCGTATCATCGGCGTAAATGTACATGCTGGTCGTCTTCGTGTGAAGAAGTAGGTCGTTAATGAAAATAATGAACAGGAGTGGTCCGAGTATCGATCCCTGTGGTACGCCTGATGTTACTGGCAGAGAGCCCGATAGCTTTCCTTGGACACAGACTTTTTGTTGTCGCCCCTCAAGGTATGACTTGAACCAACATAGGCACGCGTCAGAGAAGCTATAAACCTGCAGCTTTTGGAGTAGGACATCGTGATCGACAAGATTAAAGGCTTTCCTGTAATCAATTAGTGTCAGTCCCGTCATGCAACCGCTGTACATATTCAATAGCAGATGGTCAACAAGGTCAATAAGAGTTGTCTCACACGAGTGAAATGGTCTGAAGCCAGATTGGTGCTTAAACAAAAGGTCATGACTATTAAAGAAATGGTACATTGCCAGGTGCACATGACGCTCCACCACTTTAGATATCACAGGTAGGACACTGATGGGCCTATAGTTTCCGACACAGAGGTAGTCACCAGCTTTGAATACCGGGGTCACTCTGGCGAGCTTCCATGATACTGGGAATATCCTCGCGGAGATTGACAGGTTGATGATCTTGGCGAGTGGTTTTGCGATTGGAGGAGCAGCCATTTTCAGGAGAAGCGCTGATAAACCGTCTAACCCAGTCGCTTTGTTTGGTTGAATACTGGACAGATATTGCATGATGAAGGATTCCGATACCTGGGGAATTTCGAAAGTTGAGGAAGAAGGCATCTTGGCTTGTACAAACTCTTTCAAGGCTTTTAGGTCCGCATTGCCACCACTCGATGATCTATATTTAGAGGCGACTGACGCGAAGAACTCATTGAAGGTGTTGGCGATATCCTCAGGGTCATGAATAACAAACTCTTCTCGTTTTACAGATGACACAGATGGTTTCTCATTTGGTCCCATTGCATTCTTGAGAACTTTCCAGAAATCCTTCGAGTTCTTGCTTCTCTCTAACGCGTCTTTGAAGAACGCACTCTTTGCATCCCTGATAGCTCTGAATGCAGCATTTCTCTGTTCTTCGTAACCCGCCCAGGCCTCTTCAATGCCTACATTGCGGGCTCTTTTAAGTAACCGATCGCGCTTAGTCAGTTGCTCGTGGACAGCTGGAGTCATCCATGTTGGCTGCCGCTGTCTCTTCACTTTCTTTTTTACCAGGGGTACGTGAGCATCAGCAACATCAAAGAAGGTGCGGTTGAAGTACTGAACAGCATCCTCAGGATCCTCATACATGTCAAGTATAGTCAATGGGGCGTTCAAAAGATCGTCCAGAAAAGCATGCTCATCAATGTTCCTCCACTTCCTATAACTGATGGTGTGAGGCTGGGTACGCGTCTTTTGGTGCTTCCGTACGTTGCAGACAGGAAGATGATCAGACATTCCATTATTAAACATCTTGGTGTTGATTATGTGCTGTTGTCGATTGGTATAGACATGATCTAGACATGCTTTACTGGCGGGACGAGTTATTTCCTTGAAAAGTTGGGTTATACCGATTCCAGACATGTACTTTATAAGGCGGTGTTGCGCTTGCTCTTTATTCAGAACATCGATGTTAATATCGCCAAGGAGAATGAATTCCTTATTCGTAACGTACAGGCGTTCCATAGCGGCTTCAATGTTCCGGTCATACTCAACGTTAGACTCGGGACGGTACGCTCCCACAAGGAATAATGGACAGTTGGACTTGAAGGGGGTGATCTTGACGCACAGAAGTTCTAACTCATCTGACTCGAACATTGCCTGTCTGCTGTAGGTTGACCCAGTAGAAATGTACATCAGTACGCCTCCGCCGCTTCTACCGACTCTGTCCTTCCGTTCTATGTTAAATCCAGGAATGTAAATCTCGGAGTTTCCACGACCCTCATCAAGCCAGCTCTCGGTGATTACAAGCACATCCAGTTGGGGATTATCGGTGGTAAGAAGGGCGCGTATTTCTTCATACTTCTCGTTGTTGAGGCTTCTCACGTTCCAGTGGCAAACACGCAGACCTTTATCAGCCAGGGAGATGTTGTTAGGGGCAACTGGACCAGGGTTCAGTTCTACATCGCTGGATAGCTGTATTACCATAAGCGCCAACAGCGCTCGCTGAGTAAGGACCAAACCAGCGCGAGCCAGGACGAACCCCGAAGGAACATCAGGTCTATTTCGTGCCGTTCTCAGGTGATTTTGGAAAGATGGTATTTGAACTTTACTCACTTCTTCCGAGGAGAAGAGCAGCTTGGGAGACTCCACTTCTGGGCTCCATAAACTTTGTACAACAGTCAGGACAAATAGTAGAACGCAAATGTGTCTCATGGACACCATCATCAGATCGGATTCAAATTCTCTGGCTCGCGCACAGAATTGCGGTTGTAAGCGTAAGCGCAGGTCACGCGCGCAGGTCGTTAAGAGTAGCTCGCGCAATTTCGCGATCGTTAGAGTTGCTGACGCAAAGTTTCTTGCTTGCTGTCGATAGACGCTCCTCGCTCTCGCGCTGCTTGACGAATGCAGCTACCACCAACGGATTTCAATTCAAAACTTTCGGGAGATGGTAAAAATCCAATCAAAAATCAGCAACACTAGCTTGTCTCAAAATAAAATCTCTAACAACTCACAGTTGCTGACACACTGTAGCCTTAGCTTCAGCTCACTTCAATTTTGCAGCACCTCCAAGGCCCCGGCGGTGAGAAAAAAAGCGAAAATCGAAGAGCTTAACTGTTTGCGTCCATTTGTGTTAACTTTTATCTTTTAGCCATCTCACGTATTTTGACGCTGTAAATACAAAAAAGTAATTAACTGTTAACTGAAAAATTGTAAGTAGAAAGACGGTGAGTCTATGAAAAACGACTTTGAAGTCAGAGAAATCCAAATGGCGGCGTCTTCAAGGTGGCTGGATAGGCTAAAATGGCTTGACTGAGGGATCCAGAATGAAAGGCTAGAAATGGACGGTTCCTTCTTGGTCAAAGTTAAAACGCTCTGTTAAACTAGTGCCGGCCATAAACCTTAAACCGAAGTTTGTGGTTCGCCGTTCACAGGAAAACCGACCTAACTGGAATTCTTTAATAGGAGAAACTAATGCATTTTTTCGACAATTGGATTTCCCTGTCAAGTTCTTCACTAATTCTTATCTGCTAACTCTACTGATTAGAAATTCTACTACGGTCAAACGTTAACGGTCAAAGCCAGTCTTGGCACTAATCCTATTTTCTAGGGCAATTTACTGTTCGGTAAAACTCTGGAAAAGATACAGTGTTCTCGGATAGTCATCCAAATAGCTAAGAAAAAATGCTGTTAAGCCATTTTTCACAAAATGTATGCGTTTGAAGTATTTTCAGAATGGATGAAGGATTATCGATGGAGATAGATTACTCCTCGACAAACGACGACGCCGAAATGAGGTCGTTACCTGATAACTCAGATGTTGAGGTGCCCTCTGATAGAGTAAGCAATCACTAAAGGCCCTACCACAAGTTTTAGGGAACGAGGGAACAGAAGCATATAATTTCAGGGTACAGGGTATATTTCAGATAACTTTCAGAGAACTAGGGAACCTCTAATTTAATTTGGGGAACAAGGGGAAAAATGCATATAGATTAAGGAAACATGGCAACATGTACTCCCCCAATTACTTAATCTCTTCGATCAGCTTCTTTTAAGATGAAACCCACACATGCTCTTACCCTTTGATATATCATATTCAATGAAAACGATCAAATTTGACTGAATAATTCTCCACTGCTTTTCTACTCAATTCTGTAATGGTTTATTTCTGTGAGAAAAGAGAGGATAACACTTACAATAACAACAAGACATCTGTGTTTTTCCTAGGAACATGTGTTTTTCCTAGGAAGGGGAAAGTGGCAATGAAGAACGCCAGCAGTTTCTACAGGAACCAGGCGATAATGCCGCAGACCTTGACGAGCAACCTGCCTTAGAGGTAGGACAATAACATGTGTCTATGGGTGCTAGTTCTAGCGAGGGCGTGGTTCAGGATGCAGTCTTGATTGCACTTTTCTCCAGACGTTTTCACTCCAAATTTCAGAATTATTTCTTGTCAGTGAATGCCATAAACATCCATCTTGATCAAAATATTTAGAGTTAGCTCAGATCTAGTATTCTTGGGTTGATACTTTTCTCTATTCTCATCATCTGCAGTGGCTTGATAGTAAATTGATACAGTGAGATGAAGCAACATATTGCTTATTATAGGGAGTGAACACATGAAATTTTCTTTCACAGAAAAAAAAGAACCTTTCGTTGCTGTAAACCTGGACTAGCCCTAATAACACAGTGACTATACTTCACGTGATCTCGCAAATCCCTCAAATGTATGACGGACACAAAAAAGACGACGTTTTCGCTCAGCAGTCTAATCACACGACGTTTTCGAAATCTAAAACGTGGCTTTGATATTTTTCTTGTAGCCAAATTCGCTTGGAGATAACACCATCCAGGGTTTTGATTTAACTTGCACAGAACCCAGTGAAATTTACAGGTAAGGCACAATACCAAACTTCTTTTAGCTTAATGATCAATCATATTACTCTTAGCTCTTGATCTTGGGACAAAATCATGCAGTGTTAACGTTCTCTGGAAAGCTACTCAACAGAACGATACTGCGGTCGTGTTTGTTTTCATACACAGTGTGGTTCTTAAGTTTTCATGGGTTCATAGACTGGAAGCGTGACCATTCTCTGGTAAGCTACTCAACAGTACTGTACTGATGAGGTGCTCAACTTGTTTTACTTTGCAGTGCCGTTCTACAGTTTTCACTAATCTGGCTGTTGACGAAGCAAGGCAGAGTCACTATTGGTTGAAAAGTTATTGAAAAGTTCTCTAGTATAACACACTCTCATTCTTCCGTACTCATCAGAGTGTGAATAAAATTGTTTCATTGCTGCTTGGGAGAAATAAAGTGTGCCAAAGCAATTTTCTCTACAAGCAGGACCTGATCTACTTGAACTCACAACCAATTCGTGCTTGCTTGCTCTCTCTCCTGTTATGCCTGCCTGTCTACAGTAAACAAAAGCGTTGTAACTATCTACCTTTATGTAATACTGAATATTCATCATTATGAAAATGTGCACATATAGACATCTCTTGCAGGGATTTAACAACACCACGCGTTTTTGGCTCAGAATTGTTTGAACACACGAATCAGGTGATTAACAACTTAAATTACCACTATTTTGGTTGCAATCCCTTCTACCAAGTCCAGTGAGCTGCAGCAAATTTTCCTCTTAAAGTCAGTGTTGTGGAAGGGAAAACGTGTATTTTGGCAAGCTCAATGAAAGCGCCAACTGGTTAAAAAAATTGCATGAAAATTGCACAGCAACTCCTGGTGCTCACTTTAATGACAGGAGTTCCGCCACAGTCATTATATGCAAGAACAACTTATCAAGGTCGCAATTGTTGTTAATGTCAAAATTCTCTGTCAAGAAACTCGTAATTAGTAAATAAGGAACTGAAGGACTGTCTCTATTTCCTCAGGAGAACCAAAGACCCAGCTCAGAGAACAATGCCAACATTTTTATTTTGCCGTGTCTGCTGGTACTGCTGCTACTCGCAGATCGCAGTGGCTCACGCTGAGAGAATTAACACGACAGCAGGCACATGTTCGATACATGGAACACCTGATGAACATTTTTCTTAGAGATCAAAGACCTGCGCAATTTTTCAGTCCGGACTAAATAATTCTTTATTTTATGTATTTACTTTGAAACTCATCTGAGTTAAGATTGGCCCCACTAGCTTAGCCATTACTACACGTGGGTCAGTCCAAAGTGAAATGTAAAAATTGAATTCAAGTTTTGATGTATACAAATGTATGTATTTAACCATTTAATCTTAAATCTGCGGCAATGTGTTGTACTATGTCAGTGCAAGGCTGATCTACTTACTGCCGCCAATGTTTCCCCAAACTGGCATTAACTGACTGATCTGCATAACGTGCTCCATCGTTGAGTAATTTACTGGTTGGTCCCACACCAAATTATACTTTGGTAATTATTAAGGCACCCACAACCTTCACGATCATCATGACCTCGTTCAGTCAGAACAAATATTACCCCATAAGCAACACATCATAAATGCACTCACTTCCTTGAAAGTGCATGGATAGCAAATTCTTAACATATTCCAACAATGTATGATTCACGTGAAAAACACTCTTGCATCAAAGCATGACAAAGAAAAATCAAAACGAGAACGAAAGAGCAGCTCTGGGAAAACCCAATTTCGCTAAACTTCACTCGATAAAATAAATAGCACCAAGTTTTTTAGAGAATCATGTTTAAGGGGAATACACCGACAATCACGGGCAATGGGAAAACCCCAGATTCCAAAGGAGTTACTATCCGGGGAATTTCTTACATGAATTTTCTGTCCATTCTATATTCATTTCAACTTGATTGTCTATGTCACAAAATCGCAACTTATGGCGGTCCATTTCCGCCAAAATTCGATCTTTGTATTTTATACTCGACTTGCTGTATTTTATGCTACCTTACACAATGCGACATCCAACTGTGTCTATTGAACATGGTACTTTTTGTTTTTCAAATTCAATATCACCTATTCGTGTTGTCAAATTGACGATTTTCTTCTGTTTTTTTATAAAAATGTAAACAATGCAAGTTTCGAATTTCGATGTTTTGTATTCAACATCCAAGTTCGTGTATTCGGCTTCGTTCGACATCCTTCCGCAATCCATTGAGAGGACATCGCAGGCGCAGCTAATCTCCACCCCCATCCCTACGGTAACTGTGGCAAAAAGGCCTCCAGTAGAGTGTAGTAGGGATAATGATCCTACCCCATGATGGTCGCATGTTTGTCTTTTCAACATGGCGGTTCCTAAACTGTGGAACGAACGCAGCACAACATTACAGTTAAATGGTAACGGAATGAATTAAGTAACTATTTTTATTGTCATACATTGTGCTTACCTGCATTGAAATGTTCATAAATAAATTAGATATTTTGATTACTTCCAAGATATTAGCATGTTTAATTCGAAAATGAAGTGATTGATTTATTTGAATACTAGTAGGAGGTAGCAAGGCGTGACAGATTTTAAGAAAGACATAAGGACAGTCAGAGAGACAGCAGAGCAAGGTTTCATCCACGCTCTAACAAGATTTCACTACCGCCGTCTAGAAAAACAAAAAATTAAGCTTAACAAAGACAAAGCTAATTATATATATAAGGCCCGCCGTTCAAGTGAAAGCGGTTCAGAAACCAAACGTTACAAATCCAGAGCTACCCCGCCAACGGCGGTTAGCCGCAGTGATAAACTTAAAAAGCTTGAAAAACTAAAAGCTGAAGTAGACCAAATGATGTTAGAATTGAATAAAGATTGTAAAGAGTACTCACATGTGTCTGGTAAATGTGTCAACACACCAAACAAATAAGGAGGAAAAAAACATCAAAAACCTCTCAAATAAAAACCTCACTTATTTCCAAACTAAAGTGATCTCCAGGTGAACAAACCCAACACAAACAAGATCCGGCGGCAATTACTGCAGGATTTTCAACATTTTGAAAGACGAATGCGTCTTAAATAAAGACGTGAAAACGGATCTGGCTGAGATAAAGATAACTAAGCCTAAACATAACTTGTCACGCTACGAACGAAAAGCATTAAACGAATTAAAACAAAACAAAGAAATAAACCTTAAGAAAGTGGAAACACCACTGTTGTCATGAATACAATACACAAGATTCAAGAGGGCCAGATCCAAATCAACGATCAAAACAACTACAGGCCTCTTAACAACCCCATGGTTTTTGCCTTTTGTCACACAATATGAACCAGTAGTGCCAAACATCAAACAAATTTTAATGAAAAAATGGCACATCACACAGGAACAACGACTACTCAAAAAAATCTTCAAAGATCCACACATCATATCTTTTAAGAAAGGTAAATCTTTAAAAGATATGCTCATTTGAGCAAAAATATAAAAGGTTCTCAAATGTTTCACACCGGTAGAGATTGTGCGGCCTGTCACGCCTTGCTACCTCCTACCGCTCATTTTAAAAAGACAAACATGTGACCGTCATGGGATAGGATCATTCTCCCTACTCCACTCTTCTCGAGGGCTTTTTGCCACAGTTCCCGGGGGTATGAGGGTGGAGATTAGCTGCGCCTGCGATGTCCTCTCTCAATGGATTGCGGAAGGATGTCGAACGAAGCCGAATACATGAACTTGGATGTTGAATACAAAACATCGAAATTCGAAACTTGCATTGTTTACATTTTTATTAAAAACAGAAGAAAATCGTCAATTTGACAACACGAATAGGTGATATTGAATTTGAAAAACAAAAAGTACCATGTTCAATAGACACAGTTGGATGTCGCATTGTGTAAGGTAGCATAAAATACAGCAAGTCGAGTATAAAATACAAAGATCGAATTTTGGCGGAAATGGACCGCCATAGCAACTCGGCTTGCAAATTCATGGTAGAATTTACAATTAACAGTTGACTAGGAGTTATTTTGTGGTCACGTAAAAAAAAGCTGTACTACCAGAAACCCGGACATCCCTTCTGCAAGACACTAATCTCATACTAAAAACACAACATACTTCGCTTCAAAATGGGAATAAATTAAAAGCAAGGAAATTACTAAAAAAAATCCCCTTCAAGCAAATTCACAACTGGAACAATAGGATGTCAGCATGGTTTCCAGTGTCCCAAGGTTGCCAAAGCCACGGTGTAAGTGGAGTCACAATTCTGAACGAAAACATATGCAGATGAGTGATTTTTATCGATGACTTCACTGTATATATATTTATATAGCCAGTGGAAGATGGACTTGTCTGAACACATTCTTGGGATTATGTCTACATGAACAGAAGACGAAAATTTCCAAATGCTTTAGCTTCGCTTTAGCCCTTCGTGCTTGCTCGACCGCAGCTAAATGAAGTTTCTAATCATGGCCTTATACAAACGTCTTTTCAACAGAAGCTGTTTTTACGACAAAGTTGGGTTCACAGAAGGTACTGAATATGCGTCACAGAAAAAGATGTGAGTACAATTTGTCAAATAATCCAAGAAATTTAAATTTATGTCCAGTGAAACCTTTATTCAAACTTTACTCGCGTTTAACTAACAGACTTTTTCTGTAGTAACAACACTGCTGTGCCTTAAGCTACCCGAGAGACCCTCGAGTCCGTCTATGAACTCGCTCAATGTTCAGCTGCCTAGGCGGAAATTAGAGTTTAAACGTCGTCGGCTCGTAAACATTCATTGACTAAATCAGCACCACTGTACCACTGTACCAGCAGCCAAGACAAAGCGTTTTGCTAATTCGTTTTTCGTGAAGTGTGCGGCTGAAACCAACTCAAGTTTGAGATGAATGAGAACCTTTTAATAGAACTTTAAGCATTATATTTATAATTTGTATATTAGTCGCTTGTAAATAATTACGCAATTCAGTATTTTACTGCGATGTGATTTAATAATAAACCAGTCTTTCTTTCTTTCTTTCTTCAGCGTAGAGAGCATACTTTGTCTGATCGTACACCTGGTTGCAATGTGCACATGTCCTTTGTCAGTCAAGGAAGCTGCGAAGAGTCGCTGGAGCTTTCTAACAAACAATTGGGAAAAACAGCAAAATGCCCCAAACAACTATGTCAATGTTTTACATAACTACAATGCGAGCACAGTAATAAGTGAGTGACTTTATTCACACGTTATTGAGAAACATGAATTGGCCGCAATGGAAGGATCGCCAAGTGCTAGGATGTCCAAAAATGGCACTGTTTAGCCTTCTTTGGGGGAACAGTAAAACAGCGACATACTCCTAGCCAAAACTTACAGAGAAAACAGTTGCAACTATCAATGAGAGGTCAACCAATCCTTTGAAAAGGAAACATCTCAGACCAATGAACCAGTTCAAGGTAACTGAGTCTCTTCTCCTTTTTCCTAACCACACTGCATAACAAGTACTGTACAACAATAATCAATTCCTTACGCTAACACAACATTCATACCTAACTCCTGCAGTGTTTACAATAAGGAGCCGTTGTTTAGCTACAAAAAAGATGGGGCGTTATTCGTTTCACAACACTACACCATAATCCAGAACCCTGTCAACAAAAACCACAGCGAGAATTCTCTAGAATTTCTTTGTTACTGTCTTGGCATTATAGAGCCCTTTCCCGCCAAGTTCACGTTCGCAGTTAATTGGTGGAATTGAGATAACGATCAGCCACCTGATTCGCCAAATTGCATCCTTGGTATTCATGCGCAGACATTATCTTGCAAAACGAAAACACGTGCCTTCAGTGCGTAGATGCACAGTAGTCGAAATCAAAGGTGTTGGATTTCGCGCGTTAAATAACTGCAAGGAACCATTTGAGTAAGTACAAAAATTTCACTATACTGACATATCTACGTAGGCAGCGCAATTTCGACCTGGAAAGCGACCTGAAACCGCTTCCAGGAGATATTGAAAACAATGGCGCACGAACACTCCTTGCTGGCAATGAATTCTGCTAATTCTAAGCGACGTATTACTAAAAACACGCGCTAATCTTGCTCCTATTAACCACTCAATAATGCTGGTACTAAATAAAGTTTGTTCTTTTGAAAACAGAGTTGGCAATGGAATTGGGATGGTAAGTACGCTTTGCTAAATCAAGTTAATTCCACGTTTCGACATTTACAAAACACTTTAAGGTTAGTTTTCTTTCAAAGACTTGTACATGTATCACAAACTGACGAGCAAAAGCAATGGTATAAATGAAAGATTCTAATTCGAGGTGCCAAAATATTAAATTAAGAAGTTACAAACACTACATTGCCCGAGTTTCTTGAAAGACGAATAGTGGTTATATTTACAGGAAACATTGTTATCCAGTGAAAACATACGCTTTAACTAAGCGACTCTTCGCTATTTATGCAGTAGATCTGTGTATGGTGCTACATGTTTATACAACCTTTTAACTATGGCAATACTTTTGAGGTCTCTTCTGGTATTATTCTATTACGAAATTATCATTACGTTTCAAATAACTGCCGATTGTTTAATTACCGTGGGTGGTTCTTGCTAACGAGAAACAAACTCAACTAGATCCAACCTTACTTATTTGTGATCTGCTCTGCATTTTTCCAGTGTTCAAGACATGATTCCAGAATCCCTAGAGGTAACGCAAACGATGTTAATAATTACTGTACGTTAACTTTAGACCCAGCAAGTACATTGTGATTTCTTGCCCTCTCCTCAAAAGCACCAAACTTTATACATAATACTGTTTAAACCATAATATCAGACTTGAGACTCAGAGACCAGTTAAAAAAAAGGAGAAAATATATCATTCACCAAAACAAATTTTCTAACGGGACGAAAGCACTTTCGTTTCTACTGAAATTTTTCTACATCTCAGTCATGTGAAAGACATGAAAATGTTTCACCCATGTGAGTAGTAATCTCGCTTAACAAGCGCAACACGCTTCCTTGTTAGTCAATTTGGAATATTTTTTTAGAATATTCTAATCCTACTTTTATGTTGTAGTATAGATACAGTAATTTCTTTAGTCCTCATATTCTTCTTGTTTGGAAATGTTTTGATATGATAATAAAATGTTCTCTTGGTTAATTCACTGAGCAACGGGTGAAGACTAACACTGCAAATTCAGTGGAACCAAACCAGCTAGTCAATAAGGACTGCATCACTGATCAAACCACTTTACCCAGAGACGTTCCACCACTATGGGGAAAGGCACTGATTGCATTTTTGTTTCCACCCAAATTCTCTAGACAATGTGGCTTAATGTAAACCACACAATACATGGTACATCCATGGAGACTTTTCTTACTGAACATCCCCGAGACAAAAAAATACATACATTAAATACAAAATACATTAATCAGTGTTATCAAACAATCATTCTTGCATACTGAGGTGACATTAATTTTTACATTAATTTTGTCCTCAATTCAAATGCTTGGCTCTTTACATGGCCAGCATTGTCCATGGCAACATGCACCCAATGAAATCAGCCAATATTATACATTTTGTACAATGTACAGGTGTACCAATAAATCTGTTACATATTTTGCCATAATAGTTATTTTGAAGCATTGCAAACAATATAAAAACATGTCTGCAGTTTCTGGGTATTTTGTGTGACTACCAAATACAGAGACTTGTAGCTAAAAAACAAAGACCAAACCAGAAGCTGCTTCCCTCCATAAGAACAAGGAAAAGTTGTGGCTATAACTCTTTACAACCCCTAAGCTTCATGAAACAACTGAAGAATGGTTTGTTCCCACTGATGTCAGCATATAACCTTTTTCTGTGTGGGAGCAAGAAGTAAACAAGTAATTTTGTTGGCTTAACGTGATGATCTCTATCATTTTAGCAGGATTCAGGGGCTCGTCTGACAAGGTGAGGTTTCTCTTAAAATTATTTGACACTATAACTTAATCACCAAAAGTACTGGCCTAAAATTTTGGCTATTTCGTGGGTTTTCTTTTTTTTCCAGTGTTGTCGACCTTGACGATGCTATATCTATGCACTCAGACAACTTAATCAATTCAGAGGAAATATAGTGCAGTACCCTACCCTTCACTGGGCCCATTACTAACAAGTAAACAATGTGGCACAATGAAAAAGATGCACACTTGACACTTCCAATATTCATACAACTAACAATTTGCTGACTGAAAATAATTTTCTCTTTCTTTTTTACCAGGATTGAGCAAATAAGAAATCATCATTCCCACCATGCGGTACGTGTACTTGCTACTAATGCTGTAGAAAAATTAATGTCCAATTCAATAAAATCAGAAATAAACAGTTGTCAACTCCACCCTCATGCACTCCTTTCTCCATATTCCCTCCACAAAACAATGAAATAGTAAAGCAAAAATAATCATCACATCATTATTTTAATTTGAATACAATCCTAAATTGAGAGAAGTCATCACTTACTCACTGTAGTCTTGATTACAATCCTTAAACACCCTCTGTGCAATGTTGACAGCTAATAATTCAAACAGCCAGAGATATAATATTGATCAGGGGAAAGTGAGGCCCCTTGTGTTATATGGGTATTTTCATGTATTGTTGGATGTTAATATTGACATTTATCATTTGGCTGTGTCTCAGAAGGACTGGGAACTACCGAATTCACAAATTTGATTGGCTGAAATCAATATTGACAGCGGTCTAGATTTTCCCATCTAGACCGGCATCTGTAGACCAGTTTTATTTTGCATTGAAAAAGTAGCAAACTAAAATACAAAAATGTTCACCAATTTCTTTTATTTTCATCTCAATCATTTATGGAAGTGCCAAAAAGCCTGATAGCAAAAAAAAGTAAAGAAGACGAGCAAATTTCGGCAGGTTTAAGTTAAGCTCAAGCCCATCAGCAACCCAGTTACACTAAACAAATTAAAGTTTCCTTCTTTGCCATATAATAAACATCTTATTAACCGAGCTGGAGGTCTGTATGGGAGAATCTTGACCTCGGTCGTGTGTACAGACCTCACTGCATTCGGTCTGTACTCATGACCTCGGTCTAGTTTCTCCCATACAGACCTCCAGCTCGGTTAATAAGAGCTAATTACTTGAAAACCCTTCCTGCAATGTTTCATATTCAACGTTCCTCACTATCCTCGATTTTCTGTAAGTACATGAGACTGCAGATTAGAAATTCATCACAATAATGCTTAAGAACACTGGCCACAAGCACTACACTTTAAGTCATCCATCCCATAATTATCCAGCCAGAATACAAAATCACCAAAGCCAGAGCAAATAAATCAAGCAAATCCTAACTGCACTGAACAGCTGTGCAAACAGTACATTATATGGTGTGTATACTCTATCTGATCAATATTGACTCACATGTAGAGTAATTGCAAATGAAAAAAAAATTGAATCCTTATAAATGCTTCTGGAATAGATAAATTTTTCAGCTGTCACTTATCACATACATTTCTGCTCAGAATTAAGCGCTACCACGGCTTCTTAAAGACAAGAAAGGAGACCACATGCTTGTTATAAAACTTAAGAACTTATGTGGACTTAAAATGGAGCTTGTCAAATCTGTGTTCCTTGGAATTGTTTATAAATGCTCCTGCATTCCAACATCTTTTTTGTATGGCATTTTGATATGTGTAGTCACATGTGCTTCATGAAATCCATCAAATTTTCGAACAAAAGGACATTGTATTTCCCCATGGTTACACAACTATTTTTAGTTATCAAAAGCCTTTGTTCATGACATACAGTAATAAATCAAGCTGTTATATTGCAAGCAGCACTCAAACCTCCTTGGAGTTTGACAATGACTGTATTTACATGATATGTTGATAATTATGTCCCCTAATAAGGTAGGCAATCAACTAATCTCTGTTTTCCTAAAAGCTTCTTTCACTGATGTTAAAACAGAAAACACAGAAGATGTTTCAATTTGACTTAATCTCCTCCCTTCGCTTTGCTCTTAGGACACTAAAAAAAGTCTCTATGGGTCCTAGTTCTAGCAAGGGTGTGGGTGGTTTTGTTCACAATATTCTGGTTCAGGATAAGTTCTGACTGCACCTTTCTCCAGAAGTTTCGACTACAAATTTCAGAACTATTACTTCTTAGTGAATGCCATAAACATCCATCTTGATCAGACTGTTAAGTGTTGTCTCAGATCTAGTATTCTTGGGTTGATACTTTTCTCTATTCTCATCATCTCTAGTGGCTTAATGATAGTAAATTGATACAATAGGATGAAGGAAGGATTAGAAGGATGATGTAATTTTCTTTCCTAGAAAAAAGTAAAACATTCCATTACTGTAAACTTTAATCATCCCAAATATCACATTGAGTATACTTAACATACAAATATTTTGACATGACCTCCCAAATCCCTCAAACGTATGAAAGACAGAAAAAAAATATATGTTTTCGCTTAGCAATCTGATTACACATTTTCAAAATCTAAAAAGTGGCTCTGATATTTCCTTGTAGCTGAATCTGCTTCCCGGTAACACAATTCAGGGTTTTGGTTTTGACCACTCTCAAAATTAGTAAATAAGGAACTGAAGCAATGTCTCTTAGATAGATAGATAGATAGCAACTTTATTTAAAGAGGGTAGCACGTGACAGAAAAATTCTGATAAACCTGTGGCCCTCTATTCTAAAAATTACAATTTAAGATACAACTAATTTATCTAAATTATTCTAATTACAAAAGTTTAAAATCTTTAAAATTATGCTTAAATTACAATAATTAAAATTAAAAATACAACTTATTAATTTACTCTTTTTCCTCTTTTTCCTCAGGAGGACCAAAGGCCCACATCAGAGAACAATACAAACGTGCTAATTTTTTTTCTGCTACTAAAGCTACTCATAGGGCATAGTGGTTCGCACTGAGAGAGCTGTTAACGATGAGAGCCAGGACATCTTTGATATACAGAAGATCTGTTGAACACTGTTTTGAAGACCAGTGCAAGTTGTTCGTCACGACTAAATAAATCTGTATTTATCTTTAACCATTTAACTTGTTTCCGACAAACGCACGATTATGGGGTCTTGTACGACCCATGATTTAGAAAACTTACCAAAATATTACGTTACTTCCTTTTGCTTCCAAATTTGGCACACAGGTAGTTAATGAACGCACCCAATCACCTGGTGAATTTTAGCTCGTATACTTTAGTGACAGATGCATGACGAATTTTTAAATTCCGATTTGAGAGCGTGAGGAGAGGTTAAGGAGGAGGGTTTTTCCTATCATTTGACATCATACTCTGACGGACATTCCCATATGGATATAACTCCCCGGAAATTTTGAAAAACAAGCTTTTATCGATTTTGTGTTTGTAAAAATGGCTTATAGAAATTAAATTGTATTTTAAAAATTCTGTATTTGCTATTTTTCAAGCAGATTTGAAAGAAATAATACCAGATAAAAAAAGAAAACTTTTTTCTTTTAACTCTTTTCAGCAATTGGCTAGCATCTTGGGTTATGGGGATTTATATGCAAATTGTATGCATAGGTTACGTAAATTAGGCAACATGCTAAATTTTTGTGGAAAATATTATTGCTTACTAGAATGTGAAATATACATGTTTGGAAAGCCTATTTTGTACCCTTCAAAATGAGGTATATCTTTGATCACTGCTGTAAATATCTGCGGAGATATTAAATAACAATGAAATGTCCGTCAATTTGCTTGATTTTTGGACCGTCGGAAATGAGTTAAGCTTTAATCTGTTAAAGGGGAACAGACTGAAAATCACTGACAATATAGGAAAACTCCAGATTCTAAAGACCTTAGTTTTCAGGGATTTCTTGCATGAATTCTCTGTCCACTCTCTATACTCATTTCAACTTGATTGTTTATGTCACAAAAACCCAACTCAGCTTTGCCAATTCATGGTAGTTTTGTGATCTCGTAAACAAAATGTACTACTAGGCCCCGGACATCCTTCCTGCAAGATACTAATCTCATACTTAAAAATACAACATACTTCACTTCCAAATGTTAGTTAGCTCAGTTGGTACGTAGAGCACCGGACTACCGTGCGGGAGGTTGCGGGTTCAAACCCCGGCCGGACCAACACTCAGGGTCTTAGAAATAACTGAAGAGGAAGTGCTGCCTTTGTAATGACATCTGTAAATGGTTCAACTTTCTAGTCTTCTCGGATAAGGACGATAAACCGTAGGACCCGTCTCACAATACTTGTTCCTAATAATCTGTGGGACATTAAAGAACCCACACACTGATCGAAAAGAGTAGGGGACGTAGTTACCGGTGTGGTGGCCTATCTCTACGTCTGGTTTCATCTGACAATTCATGCATGGGTTGGGTGGGTGTACAGATCTCCATTTAAACCAGCTATGCTGAACTGGAATTTCTGTATAAATAATGTAATTATAAATAAATAAATAAAGTAAATTAGAAGTAGGGAAAGTGACCAAAAAATTAACCTTCAGAAAACATTATAAAGAAAAAAAATAATAAATAAAAATAACATTTAAAGAGGATGCTCCCATCACATTACAGTATGTGGTTTTCAGGGAGGTCCTCACTAACTAGGTTAAAAATTAAAAATCACTAAACCAATTACAACAATCTAAAAAAACTAACAGAATACCCATAAAAATAATTAAAATTTTACAAGAAACTGGACATTATAAGCTATTGTTCATAGAAACAACTTCACAAAGTTACCACAGATGATTCCCTTATAGGCGTCTCTAGATAACTGGGACAATAGAATGTTAACATGGTTTTTCTGAATCCAATATATTAAGACAATACAATCAAATGTGACACAGCAATGGCATAAGTGCCTGTAACAGAAGCCACAATTCCTATCGAACACTGACGCAGTGGAGTGATTTTCATCTATGACTTTGCCAACTTAATATTTATATATACAGTGGAAGGGAACTTGTCTGAATGCATTCTTGGGACTAGTAGGAGGTATACTATGCTTGATTGTACACCTGGGCCGGGTTGTTTAAAGCAAGGTTAAGGTAACCCAGGGTTAGTGTGAAATTTAAAAGCAGATATGAGAGCTTTAAAAGCATATTCAGTATAATCTTTTGGAACACAATTTGATGATTTTATGCTCTGAGAAAAATAGACTGCAACAATCAATGAAAGGTTAACCAATCCTTTAGAAAGCGAACATCTTGACAGACCAATGAACTTGTTCAAGGTAACTGAATCTATTCTCCTTTTTCCTGAATACGCTGTACAAATACTGTACAACAATAACCAATTCTTCAACATTCATGCTATACTACCCCATGTTATGGTTCCACCATACTGGGTGAGAATTCTCTAAAATCTCTTTCTTGCTGTCTTGAAATTTTCCTGCCAAGCACACGGAAGGTAAAGATCAGGACAGGCACCCATCTGATGGGTCAAGTTTTGCCTCACTGACACACACTCTTGCACTGTCTTGAAGCTTCATTTTACCACTTCAACACATGCATTTAGCCTGTGTTCTTGAGATGAACGCTTGCTTAATTACCATGGGTGGTTATTGCTAATGAGAAACAAACTCAATCAGATGTAACCTTACTTGTTAGTGCTCTGGTCTGCATCATTTCCAACGTTCAAGACATCTGCTATTTTAAAGACAGGATTCCACAGAATCTAGAGGTAAGGCAAATGATGATAATTATTATAATAACTGTATGGATGACCGCTGAAATCATGAGTATAGTACCATCAAAACTCCACCGCTGTTTGCAATGACAGAAAAGAAACATTTTATTATTCAAGGATAATGCCCCATGCCATCCTGACAGCCTGCAAGGTAAATTTGAGAATATTAAGATTGTCTTTCTACCAAAGAATGCGACCTCCAAAATGCAGCAACTGGGTGAGAGAATAATTGCAAATTGGAAGGTGCACTACAAGAAGCAACTGTTGCATTATAAATGCAGAAAAGTGACAAGCTCTAATAGTGCATCTGAGATTGTAAAGTCTGTCAATTTGCTGATGGCAATCGAGTGGGGAAAGCAGGCTTGGGACGAGGTTTCTGATACTGCAATCACCAAGTGCTTTAAGAAGACAGGACTTTATCCTGACTCAAACGACACCGACAAAGACCCCTTTGAAGGGGAGGAACTTCAGGATCTCTCAGGACTTACTGTAAGTGACCTTCTAGGTGCAGAAAGATAACTGTAGCGGGCACAAAAAGCCATGAAAAATGGGGAGCATTAACCAAAGTACTTAGTGCAGAAATAGAATACTATACCAAAGCTTTGTTTTGATTTTCAAGCTTTCAACTGAATGATACCATCATACATCCATATGTAGCTTCTATTTAAATACCAATTTTTGTTTCGAGTTTTCGTAAACGCCCTAGCAATTGAATCACACTGTGAACGACTGGTCACGATCACTTATACATATCACATGACAACTATGTTTACATGTAAAGGTTCACTTTGTTTCGTTAAAATCATATATCTAATAAAACTGAAGACCGGCTTAGACTTGTTATTTGTATGTAGTTGTATAACTGCATGAATGCCCTCTAGTGGTAAAAGCAGGCTATTTACAGGTAAAAGTATAAATTTTCATACTTGATTAACTGTTCAGTCATCTGCAATTTTGCATTCTAACATCCGCATGGTTCTTTACACCCCTTCCAATTTTTACAGCTGCCAATTTCTTCTGATATTTTATAAATATTTATGTTCTTTACATTTTTTTAGCCATTTGTAGCTATCCTGTAGCGATGATCGCAATGTCATGAGTTTTCCGCACCACTGCTAAAGTGCTGCTTACCGCTTTCGATATACCGTAAACTAATACCTCGTAAACACATTCTTGGCATATTCAAAGCCCATTGACAGCGCCACTGCAGTGCTGATCATGAATTTAGAAAATGTCCACACAGCTGTCAAATCGCTGTTTAAAGTTGTTAAACGGATGCTCATAGCAGTGTTTAGCAGCCAAAATTTTCGACCGCTGCAGCCAGCCACTTCACAGCGGTTTTGCAGTGCTTTGTGAAGCTGTTCTGCAGCTCTGCAACAGCGCTGCCCATTTTGTACAGGCAGGTTCTACTGTACATCCAAGAAGCGCTCAGGCATACAGTGATTTATGCCTGAGCGTATGATGTATGCCTTTATTCGGGCATACAGCAGGCCTTCTGATAGGGTGCGATAAAAAAATGCAAATTATGCGAAATTTGCAGGGCAGATTATGCGATTACAGAGGCCAATTATGCGATAAATAATGAAGATTGTGCGATTTTTTTCTGAGCAATTTTAAGCTTGTTTTATAAGGTTTCAGGATACAAAAACACTTTTTTGCTGCTCTTAAGACATTTTGAATGCATTTCTGCTTTATATGAAACAATTTTATTGTGTAAAACACAAAGCTAAACTCAACCTTGTTCCCAGGGTCCTCTCCCACTCGGCCCCCGAGTAGGAGAGAGCCCTGGGAACGAGGTGGAGCTAAACTGAAACACGATGCCGACGTCTGTCGACACACGTGCAGTACAAACCTAACATTGTCTGTGATAAAAAAATAATGTAAGAATACTCAACGCATCAGCGAAATATTCCTAGCTAGCACTGCCTTACGTTGTGGAGTATATTCCCGTTTCAAGTGGTTTTTTAGACTAAGTAGAACCTGAGATAAATAAATGTTTTAGTGATCTGTTCAATTCATAGCGCCGCATAATTAGTTCAAGGCGATAAAAATATAATTGTCGGCACGCATGTAAACAAAACACTGATAAGGATCAGGAGCCCAGGATCGGGGTAATGGGCTCCTGCAAGGATAGAAATAATACCAAAATACTAGACGCATCCCGTTTCAAGCAATTTCTAAGACCCGGAAGATCCCGAGATATTGTTTCTTGAGGAAATTGCGAACCGAATTTTACAAGTTTGTTCAATTCTCAATAGTTTTCAGTGGTTCTGAAAACTTGCTAATAGCATGCTGAAAAGTATTTTGTTAAGCAAAAAACAAGGAATAAAGTTTTCTTCGATTCTAATACGATACGATAAGTGTTTCCACGACTCAATTACGAGAAATACGAGTTCAATTAAAAAAATGCCTGAAAGGCTCAGAGCAATTTTCAAAGCGCTCCATCGCTTCAAATTTTGTGAGTTCTCTAACTGTTTTGCATAACTTTCTTTTGTTTTTGTGTGCGGGTTATCTGCAAGTGCGTGTTCTGACGATTCCCTTTTTCCTTTTGGCAAAAATCACCCGTGGGGGTAGTCCGCCGTGCTGGTAAACGGCCGGAAATTACAGCCATTCAGATTGGCTAATCTGAACAAGGGGCGTGTTTGTGTTACACCAATAGGCGACTCTTTAAGAATGAGACTCGTACCAGGTCCTTGACATTCAAAATAAGGCCTTAACTTCGAATGAATACGAAATCAAAGGTGAAAGAGTCTTGTTAGCCTTTTTCCAAGGTAAATCATCTTAAAAATGGCGTATTTTTGCAGGAATTCCAAAGAAACGTGTTGATTCATGCTTTATTTTATGAACATTGTGCGTTATTTTTTTAATTATGCGATTTTTCGTGAATTGTGCGATCGGATGCGATTTGAGGTCGATTGTGCGAAATCGCACCATCGCGTAATATCAGAAGGCCTGATACAGTGATGCCAGAACTCCAACCTGGGTGAACAATAAAGGATAATTATACAACATTTGCCCACTGTTTCATTTATATATACGGCTCAAAATACTAATCATGTTATATAGCTCAGGCATACAGAGATCAGCCAAGACTCCAACCTGGGTGAACCAGAAAGGATGTATATGTTATGTACCAGGGGGAAGGTCTGTATATGGGAAAAAACTGTACTCAAGACCAAGGGCACAAATTGTTCCTATATGGACCGACCTGGCCCTGTAAATAACTTGTTTATTTTCTTTGGATGTCTTCCTTTTAAAGTAAGAAAAGAGATAGGAAATTGCTACAGCAGGGAAAAGATCTGGCCTGGGAAAAAAAAAGGTGGACCAGTCATGCGTGCATGATTGCATTGCCAACCAAGTTTGAGGATTTAGGATTTCAGCCTACTCAGATGCTTGAGAAAAAAATTAATACTATTATGTTATATCGCATACATCTGCATACAATGTGTACAACAAAATGTAGTTACATTTTGCATCACCATCTATTATAGACAGTTTATATCACTTTATATCAATGTTTATATCACTTATGCATGTACATGTAACTTATGCATGAAAAACAGGTATAGTGACAGCCTGCATTACCAGCTACTGTATACAGCCAAAGGTTCTTGATAAAACAGTGCATGCAGACTGTACAATCACTTCCTTTATAGGACCTCAATTAACTCAACACATGTTTTAGGGATAACACACTACTGGACATGTATAGCCAAGAATGTTTGACCACATGATCAAAATTACGGTACATCACATTTTTTAAATCATTTTTCTATTTTTTTTTATTTTTTTCACCACAGAAAAAAAAAGAAAAGGAAAGATGAAATACATGTACAGACAGTACACTAAAGCAATGTGGTGAGGAAGGCCAAAAAGAAACCATGAGGCTTGTAGATATTGGGCTCCCTCAAAGTATAAAAGCAAACGTTTATAAGGTCAGGATCAAGTGTATACAGATTAATTACATGACAAGGGGAAAAGGGGACATAAAAAGGGGACAACTAGTATAAGTATGTATCAATGAAGTAAAGTAGCAAATGTAACACCAAATGATGAAACACTTAATTGAAGAAACCGATATCTACTGTTATATTTATGCGTGTATAATACGCACTTTTTCTCCCCAAAATTCACATTCAAATTTGCAATGCGTATTGTACACAAATCCTACTGTTTTCCTGTAAATAGAACTGCAAATCCGCTCAAAGGAAACATCTTTCGTGCTTCAAACTTCTCTACTTTAGTAACCTGGCAGTTTAACTTCACAGCCACCAGCTCATTTGTTTATCGAGTTGTTTTCAAAGAGTCCTGACATTCTTTCCTGTTTTGTTTGAGTTATAAACCCACTTTTTATGTATTCACACTTCAGAAGGTTTGCTTGAAACCATCATGTTTGATTTTGTAAGTATTTTACAAAAATTATGGTTAAAATGACCACATACACATGTGCTGCTAAACCAGGTATAACGCTCGTATATGTACCATAATATTAAACTTATCACAGATCCAGAGTAGCTGAAAGAAACTTCTATAAAGTACAAGACAAGTTGTACAAGAAATTCGTACCCAGAAATTATCAGGAAAATCTAGCTTTAGGACTCAAAAATTAGGGGGTCGCCTTATACACAGGATCAACTTCACGGGTAAATATGGTAGGTTTTTGTATGGAAACTTCCATGAAGAAGTAACTTCTTTTGGTATTATAATAAAGATTTAGCAACAAAAAAAAGCGAGAAGTTCATTATTTTCTAATTACAGAAAAGCACTCACATGACTCAATACTTCACTCGATCCTCGATTGTTGCGTCTCGATACTCGATACTCGCGAGTATCAAGTATCGAGTCTTGATACTCGACTCGATACCATGTGTCAACGTACCTTTGCACGGTGCTGTAGGGTGTGTAAGGACAGGTGCATGTTATACACGCATAAATACAATATTTCCAAAGATTATATGTGTATATATAATATATTTATATAAATATAATTAATAGTTCTCATAAATGGGGTCACCACCTTATCGGGGTGGAGCGGTTTGTGTGTCTCAATGCCCCTAGAGCTATGTCGGCTGGAGTCTTGTACTCCTGGTGTGACGCTCGTCACGCGTGTCACGCCGCGCTTCCGTTTTTAATTGTTATTTGATTCACCTATTGATTGTAATTTTAGACGCCCTAAGAATTTTTCTATCACACGTAATCACTTTTCACAATCGCACAATTCGACAGTGACACTACGCCCAGCACAGCTTTTCTTTTTTCGTTCTACCACTATCAGTCTGATTGTGAACACTTGCATGCCCGGAGCGGAACAGCGTAAGTTTTCTTGTTTATTTCTTGTGAGTTTTCTTGCCTGTTCTCATTTCACTTCATTTGTATCATAGTTTTCTACCTCGTGCCATGAGGGCGAATTTTAAATAAATCAACTTGAGAATCTGGCACGCATTGGTTTAAACGGCGTTACCTGGCTCACCGCACTCGGGGTTGGGAACGCGACACCCGGTAGGGCCACCCATGCCAAAAAGAGTGACCCCCTGGTCCTCCAGGTTGGGGGTTGGGCATAGGGTTAACAACCCTACCCCATAAAAAACAATTTGTTACAGAAACTGGAAACATGGACAATGACACAACACTAGCTGAGGGTGTCACTGCTGGGGCTCCAACGACGCTCTTGGGTCAAAGCCAGCGGGAAGCCCAAAGGCCGATAGGCCCGTGGTAGCCCCCAAGCCACAGACGACCATCGGTTGCTGGAATGTGAGGACCATGGCAGAAGCAACACGGGCAGGGCAGGTAGTCAAGGAGATGTTGGCTATGGAATTGAAGTGCTAGGGATAAGTGCAGCCAGGTGGAAAGGATGGGATCAGTAACACTACAGAGTGGTGAGACAGTTGTATACTCAGAAGATGACGAGGTGCACCAGGGAGGAGTAGCCATCATGATGAGTGCAAGAGCAAAGAGAGCCTTGATGGAATGGACGCTGCCTAGCAAAAGAATCATCATAGCACAATTCTACTCAAAATACAAAAAGCTGACAGTGATACAAGCATATGCACCAACAAATGATGTGGTGGACGAGGAAAAAGACAAATTTTACAATCAGCTGCAAGACACTGTTTCAAGCTGCAACAGACATGATATGATTGTCATCATGGGCAATATGAATGCCAAAGTGGGAAAAAAACAAAACACTAACAGGGAGGAGGTTGTGGGGAAGTATGGGATTGGAGTCATGAATAACAATGGGGAGAGGCTATGTGACTTTGGTAGTGCAAATGGATTAGTCATCACTGGGATGATATTCCCACAAAGAGATCCATAAGTTGACCTGGAGGTCACCAGATGGGAGGACGCTAAACCAGATTGACCATGTCCTGGTAAATGGATGCATGAGAACATCAATCCTTGACACCAGAATTATGAGAGGAGCAGACGTATACAGTGACCACTACCTTGTGAGGACCAGACTAAGATTGAAGTTGGCAAGGATTAAGGGGAAAAAGATAGCAAGGGAAAGGTTTGACGTATGCAAGCTGCAAAGTGAAGAGATTAGGAGGAGATATAACATTGAGGTGAGGAACAGGTTCGAAGCCCTAGGAGATATAGAGGTTCCGGAGGAAGAGCACGATCTGGTTTTGGCAACGTATAGGGAGGCTGCAAAGAAAGTTATTGGGAGGTCTAAAAAGCAGAGCAAACCGTGGATAGGTGACAAAACGTGGGAAAAGATAAAGGAGAGGAAAGAGGCAAAATTGAAAATGGAGGGTGCTAGATCAGAACGACTAAAACAGAGAAGGAGTGAGGAATATGATGCGAAGGACAAGGAAGTGAAAAGGAGTGCTAGGGAGGATAAGAGGAATTGGATAGAAAAGAGGGCTGCAGCAGCAGAAAAGGCCGCTGAGAATGGTAGAAATAAGGAACGATACAGCATAACCGAGACAATAGCCAGGGAACAGAGGAGACAAGAAGTAGGCGTGAAAGACAAACAGGGAGTGCTTAAGACAATAATGCAAGAGAGGCTGCAGAGATGGGTAAAGCACTTTAGTGAAATATTAAACAGAGATAACCCATGAATCCTGTGGAAGAGGGTAAGATAGAAGAACTGGAAGAGATCGGGGAAATAGATTTAGGAAGATGGCGATTACAAGTGGTTAAGGACACACCAAAGGTGACAAAGCCAGGGAAAGCGCCTGGAGTAGATGAAGTGGGCCCAGAGCTGTTGAGAGCGGACATGGAAGACACTGCACACAGGTTGACTAGATGCTATAACCAGCTTTGGGAGACTGAGAGGTCGCCGGAAATGTGGAAGGAGGGACTGATTGTCAAGATATTTAAGAAAGGCGATTTGCGGGATTGTAACAACTGGAGAGGAGTGACTTTACTACCCGTAATTAGTAAGATATTCTGTAAGATGCCGCTAAAGAGGATCATGAGAGGTGTACACAAGAAGCTTCAAAAGGAGTAGAGTGGGTTTAGATCAAAGAGAAGTACAACTGAACAGATCTTTACACTAAGAAACATCTTGGAGTAGGCAAATGAGTGGAGGGCGGGTCTGTATGTGTACTTTGTGGATTTTGAAAAAGCCTTTGATTCGGTACACAGAGCAAGCCTATGGAACATCATGAAAAGCTATGGGATACCACATAAGATGGTGAGAGTGATTGCAGGCATATACCAGGGCTTCGGGTGCGCACTTGTTGATGGAAGTGAGACATCACAATGGTTTAAGATCAAGTCTGGAGTAAAGCAGGGGTGTGTGATGTCAGGATTCTTATTCTTACTGGCCTTAGATTGAACCATGAGGGAGGCAACAGCAGACAAGACAAGAGGAATACAGTGGAATTTCACAATGGTGCTGGAAGATCTTGACTTTGCGGATGACATTGCACTACTGTCATCCAAGATTAGCAACCTGCAGGAAAAGACTGGGAGATTAGCAGAAGAAGCAGCCAAAGTGGTCCTCAAACTTAATGCAAGAAAGTGTAGAACACGGAGGACTGAGTTTACTCGTAGTTCAGAGGACGAGGACTTCAATCTTAGTCTGGTCCTCACAAGGTAGTGGTCACTGTATACGTCTGCTCCTCTCATAATTCTGGTGTCAAGGATTGATGTTCTCATGCATCCATTTACCAGGACATGGTCATGGTCCTTCATGGTTCAGTTCATGGTTAATAATGAGGAAGTAGAAGATGTTAAGGAATTTGTATACCTAGGTGCTACAGTAAACAAAGAAGGAGGAGGCAGTAGAGATATTACGAACCGACTGCTGAAGGAGCATTTCAGAGACTAGGGAAGGTATGGGAAACCAGAGGAATAAGAAGGAAAACCAAGATACGCCTATTCAAGACTTAAGTTTGACCAGTCCTGCCATTATGGCTGTGAAACATGGAGGATCATTAAAGCTGATGAACGAAAACTGAACAGTTTCCAATGCCAGTGCCTGAGACTGATACTGAGAATTAGATGACAGCAAAGAATTACAAAAAAGAGAGTGGTTGAAATGGCAGAGGTCAATGACATAAGCTGCGAGGTACGACAAAGAAGGTGGAACTGGTTGGGACGCATACTCAGGAAAGAGGGTGCGAATGACTGCTTCACAGCATTAGGATGGACACCAGGAAGGTTGAACAGCGAGAGGAAGGCAAAAAACAACTTGGAGAAGGACGGTGGAGAAGGAAAGAAACAAGACGGGGTGGAAGAGCTGGGAAGTAGCCAAAGCGGTGGCACTGAACAGGGAGTGTTGGTCGACCTTATGCACCTACTGGCGCGACAAGAAATGATGATGATGATGATAAAAGTATTTATGAAGTTTAGCTTTAAATGAGGAGAGAGAAGAAGTGTCTTTGATTTCATTTGTTAAAGAGTTATAATAGGATGGTCCCTGGAAACTGACAGAAAATTTACGAAGGTTGGTTCTACAAAAGGGGAAGGTGAAAATTATCAGTTTGTCTAGTGTCATAGCTATGAACTTCATTGTTAAAACAAAAGTAATCCTTAAACTTTACTGGCAGAAGAGAGTGTCTAAAAGAAAACATAAGTTTACCCAGTTCTAGTTGTCTAATATCAAAAAGTTTCAATAGTTCTAAAATAATCTCTGAAGATAGGGTTCAAGTGAGCATCAAAAGTTGATTTGGAAATAATTCTGACAACTCGCTTTTATAGAGAGATAAGATGACAAAGATTGGCTTTGTAAGTAGATTCCCAGACAGAAATACAATAATAAAAATAAGGATAAACTAGACAATAATAAAGAGTTTTTAAACAGCATTTAGGGACAAAAAAATCATGCTCTACAAATGACTCCTATTGATTTAGAAACCTTACAGGCAACTTGAGAGATGTGAGGTTTCCAAGACAGATGTTCATCAAAGACTACTCCAAAAAAGACTGTTTCCTTAACCTGTTCAATTCTTTGTTCATTTATATATATTTGCACTGGAAACTGACACCTTTTCTGTCTTTAAATACCATATAATTGTTTTTTTTTTTCAGGTTTAAGGACAGCTTGTTTTCCTTGAACCAAAAGGATAATTTATTAAGTTCGGAATTAAGTGACATTGCCAAGCAGGAAGGATCTTTATGGGACATAAATGAGTGTCATCAGCAAATAAAATTAGCTCAGTAAGTGTGGATATGTTATTTATATCTTTTACATATAGCAGGAAAAACAGGGGGTCCAAGATGGAACCCTGGGGGACACCACAATGGGTAGTTTAAGAAGAGGAGTAGTGATCTTTAAATTGAACAAACTGCAACCTGTTTGAGAGGTAGTTTCTAATCCAGTCCAGTGCCACGCCACGAATACCATAGTGTATTACTTAATTTTCTTAATTAAGTAAGAAAGAAGTCTACTTAATTACATGAAAGAAGTCTACTTAATTACATGCATTTACTTAATGCATGCTGTAATGAAGTTTGCATTACAAACTTCTGGATAAAGCCAACTGTCTATGACAAAAGAATGTATATATCACATACTCATGTTTGCATTAATTCTGTGCAGTGTAAGCTGTACAGAGAGCTTGCATTACTAATATCAGGACCCAGCCAACAGTTAATGACAATTATATTACATTTATCTAGTGTTAAATTTAATGACAATGAGCAAAGTACCTCTTTTTTGTCAGCTTATTGTACCAAAAACTTGCAGGCCACTCATTTGGTCAACAACAGCCCCCTGTTAAAACAAAAACTTACAAGCATTATTTTGAAACCTACTGAAGCTTTTTTAAACAAAGACATTACCAATGACTACGTTTTGCCTTTCTTGGCAAAGCTACAAGTTTCTTCTTACAAAGAAATTTGTATTTTTGTTTGGAGTAATTATTGCCACCCTGAAGAAAAATACAACTGAGAATAGATTACAAAAGCATTCCATGAACCACCCTTTCGACAAATTCCACAGACCCCCTTGTGGACACTCCCTCACCCACCCACTTGTAAAACCAGTAGTTTAAGGCCCCAAGAGATTTTTTAACACTAGCACTCTTATACACAACAACTGGCAACCATAGAATCCAAAGGAGAGAAGTTCAAACCAACTGCCATCATATGAATTTTCAGATGTGTTCTTTGCAAATCTTTTGAGGTCATGTTATTAACCTGTTAACACCATTGACAGATTTACAAAGAAGGGAGATTTATATATTTCAATATTATCCACAATTACTGATCACTGGCTGTCAAATTTACTTCCTAGCGCGAGCTTTATACAAGGTTCTGTGATAAGCATACCATGCATTTTATTCGTGCTTCCCTTAGGTTTCGTCTGCATTATACAGGAGAGAACTTGCGCAAATCGGACAGGCTTTATGCTCTCACACGAAGTACAGTTTCGGAGTGAATTTTGTTTCGACCCGCCTCTATTGTTCCAGTTCTGAGCCGTTTTCATTCAAACTTAGCCGGCACATTTTTCATCTCGACAAGAAAAACTATCCGGTACAGTATAGAAATAGCTTTAACCGGACAGAAAGTCAATTTCCAGATTTCTTAATAAATACCTCAACACTTATTTCAAGCCTGAAAACATCCAATGGTTTTACTTCGTTTACCAAGGTATAAGAAGTCGGCAAAACAAGCACTACAGAAAGTGGAGAATGGCGGCTTGAATAAAGTCATTACACATGTCACTTTGAACTCTACTGTACATGGAATTCAACGTCATGGCATAGGTCACTCAGTCAGAGCTAGGTACCACTTTGTTTGCAGCAATAAGTATCTTTCTTTTGAGCTAGTCTCCAGAAGGATAATTTTTTTTTACGCAACAACAGCCGTGATCATCAATTGGGTTCCTCATTCTGGCCATTATAAATTCACCATTTTGCGCGAGCATTTATAACTTTTCTTATAGGGCGAGGGTCCCTTAAAAAGGACGAAAGATAAAGTACAATGAAAGATAACGCATAAACTGACAGTTACTTGAACTAACTGTTAAAACTACCGTGAACATGGTACTACTACCTGGAAATTGGCAACGCGTCTTCTTTACCAACAGAGCCATCATGTTTCATCAACATGAATTCCCATCATTCTTTGCACTCAACGGGGGTGAAAATGAGGGAAGGAAACAAATTTATGCGGCATGGGGGGGGGTCTTATCTAGAAACAATAAACAGAACCAGAAATGCTCTCCATTCGAACAGACTTTCTACAGACAATTCCAAAAAAACAGTGACAACGAAACGAACCGAAAACATCTCCCCGTATCACACCAAGATTTCCTGACAGCACGATAGTGAGGCCCTCTTAGGGTAATTTCCGACAGGCGACATGGCTCTGAAACGGCGACACGACGGAGCTGAAATGACGAGGAACGACGAGCTGCTCACGCGAAATTACGACAGCGACCTGCGAACCTTCCGAAATTGCGACGTGAAAAAGTTTGAAACTCAGAAGGGCGACATAAAGAACCTCACTAACAGGGCCTCGAGGGACATGCATGATTCGAATTTGGAAAAATAAAATTCAAGCTATGCAAGCTGCGACTAAGAAAATTTGAGGTGTCAGATGCGGCGAGAAATTTAAGATGCGAAATCTCGTATTAGTTATGTCACATCTCATATTTCTATGCAGCATGTTGCATCAATCCCTTTTCGTTTCTATATACGACTGTGCATTTTCTGGAGTTTCCCATGTTGACAAGCCACTACAAAAGTATTTCAGCCAGCTGCTTGGTCGGAAATCTTTGGCCCAATCTAATTAACATGGTTGACATGGGTAGAAAAGAAAGAAGATCTCCGAAATTATAGCATTGAAGAAGACCAACTCAATCCGGTTTACGATACCAACAACTGAGGGATGCCGGGAAGTATATGCAAGTTTACGCCTATTGATGAAGTCATTTCGGCCGTATGAGAGCTAACTGAAGGTAAGCTAACCACGTTTATTTTCGTACTCCGTCATATTAGAACGTACTGTCCATGTTTTTTCGTAATATTTTCAAACCGACAAATCGAAAGAGTTTCGTACAAGTTATATTCCCTCAGGTTAAAGAATTTAGTTTCCAAAGAAACTGTACTCATCATATTCAAACTGGTTTGAATTTTTGGGACAAGTCCCTGCAACTTGTCCCCCAAAACGCTTCGTGTGAACTGTTCACAAGCTCCCACAATTCCTTCCGAGCTCTGTTTGAAATAATTTACATGACGACTGGAGATCTTAATCGAATTTTCGCTCCTTTTGTTTCTGTATTGCCAACATCTAATCGATAAGAAAGCGTTATTTTCCGCTTACATCCGAACTGAATCAGAAACAATTCAAGCACTGAACAATTTCGCTGAACAATCTGTGGTTTGTACTGAGCTGATTTATTTAAATGCAGTTTTTGCTACTTTTGTGTGCAATCAGTCCCCGCGTGTAAACACTTCTTGGGACAAGTCCCTGCAACCAGTCCCTTCGTGTAAACTCTTTAGGGGGCTATTTGCAGGGACTAGTCGCAGGGGCTAGTCCCCTCGTGTGTGCCGACCTTTAAGCTTGATTGTGCTGCACTGATGTTTTTGCAGACGTAAATATGCCCATTTCGACCCATGCCCAGAAACAAGATTCCATAGAGACAGCCTTTGTAGCAGTATGGCGCACGGATCTCGCCGGTATGATATAATCTTAATATCTTTACATTTAAAAGTTTCTTGTACCTACTTCGAAAATAAAAAAAGCAAAGGCATACTAAAGAATTACTCTCCAAAAAAGCATCAGTAAAATACCAGCATGTGCATGCGTTCAAATTTAACGTCACCTACCAATAGTTTATGATTATACGACCGAGATCGTAGAGCAGGTTTACAATTAAGCTCTCTTTATATCAGTTAACATGAATAAGGTCATGTATTATATGGCAGGTTCCGCGAGCGGGCAAGATGAGACGAATCCTGAGTTCTGATTGGCTACCCGAGCGCGCAAGATAAGCCTATCTTACCCGCTTGGGATTTCCAGCGTAGTCCCGCAAAACAAAGCCATGCAAAACGGCCATACGATAAATCCTTTTTATTGACCAAGCTTCTTTGGTCAAGATAGCTGGATATTGGCCTAGTTCTTTTTTTCTTACGCATTTATTGACTTCCACTACGACTTGGTCAATAAGGGTTCTACATACTTCATTCTAATAAACTTAAAACACTTTTTTTTCGCTTTTCGTTTTACAAGGGAAGACAGATCAAGTTTTTTTCGATATATATGCGTTATTGACAAAGCGTAAGGGCAAGATGGCTGCATATTTGCTGAGTTTATTTTTTTGCGTTGTTATTGACCGAGAGACCAGAATTAGCCTCATCTAGCCCGCTCACGGAACCAGCCATATGACAAATGATCGTTCTAATCAAGTTTACTTTTTTAAAACCGCTCAATAGTTTGTAGACGCACCACGGTGAGATAAGAGCAAAGCGTTGTCCGGTCACAGTTGAACCCCGCTGTCTTGAAGTCTCAAGGGAAATGAAAAATAGTTCGAGATAACGAGATTCGACTGTAATTTATTACATAAGCAGCAATAATTTCCTTTCACTGGTAACAGCAGGTTAAAGATACTCCTTGCAGGCAGCTGGGGTATCATACGGGAACTTGCTCACAGCCTGTGGCAAGTGGGGTTCCCCCGCAAGCAATGAACCAATCAATACAGTTGATGTCACCGTGATGCCCCGTTCTAAACAATATTGAAAATAATAATAATAATAATAATAATAATAATAATAATAATAATAATAATAATAACTTGATTTAAATGTCAGGGTAAGTATTTAGCTTACAGAAGCTAATTGGGGACACTCCTACGTAAAATAGATCAAGATTTAAAATGTACAATTAAGAATACGAAATTAAGAATTAATTGAGTACACTAGACTACTTTACAATATATTAAAATTAGCAGTATACAATTGTTTCTAAAATTACAAGACAAAACAGAGTGGTTTGCCGGGCACACAAGGAAGTGAAGATTCCGGATAACTGTTCTTAAAAATATTGCCGAATTACACTTGGATCCTATTGTGCTCTGAATTTTTTTTTTCACAGATTTGTAAGTTCCTCGAGGCAACAGGTAGAACCATGAGCCGGACTAACACAGGCAGCAAAGCAAGTTGGCTAAGGTATCGTATCTCAAATACCTTATCAGTTGAATTTCGTGATAATCTCGGAAATACATACCTATAAGTCACCATTGACAAGCTAAGTAGTGCCAATTGTGTAAATTAACAGTCCAGTAACGAGCAGACGGGGAGAAATCACTTTTCGTGTTGCTTAACCCAAGCCGATATTTTCTAATAAACATATTCGGACATTTAGACATCAAAGCCGATGTTCTGGCAGCCATGCCACTTTTTAAATGCGTTACATTCATGAGAGTTTGCAGCATCGCGTTTATTGTTTGAATTTTTCAAATGGGGTATCTGAGATTTAGTGCAAATGGAGGAAGACTAAATTAAAATGTAATTTGACGAAATGTCGCGCAGTAGAATGCATTTATGTACGAAGCAACAAGCCTGGGCATGTCATTTACAGGGGCTTTCCCCTGATGATTTGATTGGCTGGCGTTTGTCCTATTGTTTTCGTCATCAGTAAAAAGGACTTAAAAACTGATGTGAGAGGTCAACGCATAGACGAATAAGATTTAAGATCAGTACCAAGGCGCGAGTTTTGATCAGCGCTAGCCAAAATATGTTTTCCCTGGTCCTAATCACACCGGTAAAACGCACACACATAAAAAATATTATTAGATCATACAGTAATTAACTTAAATGAGCATTGTAAAAATTCAAGGAAACGGTTCATGCGTGTAGCGCAAGTCAGAGATAAGCCAGGGTGTCGTTTTGCATTTGCCACAGATAAGCATTTTTTCATGACATACTTAGTACGGCTACTGGTAGTTTTGCAGTCTGCATGAAACTTGACACCCCCCAAAAAGTGGCTGCGTTCTGAATTTCCCAAACGCTACGGTTAAAATTGATCATTGGCAGACATGGGCCATCACAGGCTACGCTTTACCAGTAATGAGCAAAGCCGCATAAATCTAACTTTACTCTCGCGATTTTTAAAGACACGGTCTGATGTATCATACGTACATCCTGAAAGCATCGAAACCCACTGGGTTCCTGTACTGAGTGAAAACAGCGCTACACTGAGAAGAGCACTGCGTGATCCCCAGATGAATGAAGATTAGGAATACAAAGTTAGACTTTATAACGCAGTATTTCGGCTTTACGGTTTCAGGGTGGTTTCTCCAGATCAGTCAGGAATTAATTCGGAGGCTAGGCTCTCCTAGTCATTATCTACTGCAAAAAGTAATTTAACCGCGGGTTTGACTCATTCAACTTATAGCGTGACTTGGTATGACAAATCGAGGTGCAGTCTTCGGTGAACGTTTTGAGGTTATTGTTTCCCTTTGTTTCTCACGTCAAGGAAAAGTTTAAAGGAAAAGCTTCAGTCTCGGCCCTTGTATAATAGCGGAACCTCACTCCCTGACGGGTTTCTCTGAAACTGCAATATGCGACATGCATACCATACATGACTCAAGCAATACTGAGTAATCGAGAAACTAGAAAAATCTAGGAAATGTAGTGTTTATGCTCTTCAAGAAACACCTTTGTTGCCATCAGAGATGGTCACATCAGATAAAGTAATAAATACCTCAAACAGTTTCATACTGACATAAAGCAAATCGAGGGATCGAGTGATGAATTACATTGTGTTGCCATAGTTAGTCCCCTCCACTAACTCGGTGTTACAGATGATTTGTTTATATGGTTGGTATGGGTGATCAGGGAATTGTACAATCTGTACAGTGAACTCGAGAGTCGCGAAATCAGCAATGCAGCAAGAAGCAAAGCGCTCGTAACTTTCAACAAAAGAGTTATGCCAGCTTGGCAAAAAATTGCCATAGCTGCTAACCCGCCAGTTTCGTTTCCTGCCGATGATACCTCCAAGAATACTGGCTTTAAGTTAGCTATTTTAAAACAGTAAAGATAACTAAATCGCCGGTCCAGTTGATTGCTTAACTGTCACAGGCCAACTAGCATTGTTCTTCAAGATCCAAACACTCACAAAGTACATGGTAACTTACCCTACGAAGATCCGTTGTGGGATTTTTCATGTCCTATGACGCGCGATCTGTTGGATTACAAACATGGATTGTTTTCCAGTGATGCTTGACGAGAGCGAAGGTAACACCAGAGTGACACATCATCACGAGGCCTAATTGGGCCCAGGTGGCAATTGCCAATAAACTGGTAGAACATAGACAAGGGTAATGCAATTCCTCTGATGGTCCGCTCTTTATTCTTGATCGGTTGATCCACTGGTGAAAGAAGTGCCTCAAATCGGATATCCGTGAAAATATCTCAGATTGTATGCTGAGAAAAATGAAACTGAATGAGAGTTTTGGTCAACTGAACACTAAACACTCGACCAAGGCCGAGCAAAACGAAGTGATCAGATCCACAACAGTACGAACCTATAGACATGCAAAGTCCAGAATCCAGGGAAAATGTCCAACTGATCCACTCAACTGGTCACTGAAATATATTGTTAGCGAGCTCAAAAGGCCAAATCCTCAGATCCATCCTTTTCTTTCATTTTCCACCTTGTCAGTCTTTCTTAATGAAGACACGAGACTTTTACTTGAAAATACATATTTCGTTAAGGCCATATATCCTCATTAAAGTGGGATTACTGAGGATGTAATTCCAGCAGTTTCATTATGGGGGCTTGAGAACAATATTTTACTCAGTCACAGCGCTCTCCGTAAAGTGATGCCAATACAATTCGAAAATAGAACCCATACAGATCTTAGCGAGAGAGCAGGGCAGCAGAACTACACAACCTCGTCCCCAGTGGTCTCTGTTGTCATGCGCTCATAATCGTGTCCGCGTTCTGGGGACGAGATTGATCAGTACCGGGACATTTTCAATTTTCGATTTCTTCCCAAGATGCATCTGTATTCTAACCACAATGTAACTTTTTTCCTATACTCCTTTGTGCGCCCATTGCCATCATAAATGTATATACCGGTCGCGCTCCAATGAATCCAGCTAATGTTTTAGTGTTTCGCTACTATTAAAATTTTGTGGGGCTAGTCAAACTTCTTTCTTTAATATGTCTTTGTGACGAATTCCTTTTTTGCGTTATGATACTTCTAAAGCGACTTTTTCTAATTGTTTTTGTTATATGACTGGTTCCTCAAGCGAAGAAAATGAGGCGAATCCTGACTTCTGGTTGGCAACCCGAGCCAGTGAGATGGGCCCATCTTGCCAGCTCGGGATTTCCCGCGCTGTCCCGCTAAACAAAACAAAACAAAGTGGCCATATGATAAATCAGAAGCCCACCAATCCTGAATAAATCCTTTATTGACCAAGCTTAATCGGTCAAGATGATTGGATATTGACCTCGTTCTCTGATGCGTTTTTGTTATTTAACAATTATTCCATGAGCGTGCGTTGGATATGAGATGGTAAATAGGTACTTGACTCGATTAGTTTTAACTATTATCAAGTTCCTTGCGCTCTTTTCAAACATTAACTTATAAGACATAATAATTATATGAATGTAATGTAACAATCTCGAGTGCTAAATAAAGTGTTGTTGTAATAAAGTGTTGTAGACAACGAGGCGCGTATCACCGAGTTGGCTATCGCCAATCTCAGATCCAACAAGCACGAATGGAATAATTGTTTTATTAAGTTTTATTCAATTCTAGACGTTTTGACCATTGAGAATTGAGCTAATTTTTTGGCTCTCCTTTCATTTTTCGCGCGGCCAAAACCGAAAACCCGTTCCTCTTTCCTCGGTCTTTCGTTGTTCCGAAACCCCATGGAAATGCTTTCTACACAGGTAACAGTTTTCTGACAACAATGTATCCTAATTCAAATAGAATATTCCTAAACAGAGAGGACCTGAAATTGTCGGTTTAAAGTGTCTCCAAGCGCTCTTCAACAACAACTGCATTTTTCCAAGCGCCCGAAATTGACCAAGCAAGTTAGAACTGGCATGATGACAATGAAAAGTTAGCGATACAAACTGGCCAACTTCGCATCAAATACAATAAAGATTTTTTTATTCGCTTTTGCCCAAGCATGCAGGAAAAAGTTAAAAATTCTTATTCGGTGTAAGATTTGTCGTATTTTATCGCGTTATACAGCGCGGGCAGTCTGTTTCTTTGCCTCAGGTCCTCCGCGCGGACGTTAGCGAAATGATTATGCAAATGAGGTTAAAAGCGGGATTTTAATGAGTCAGAGAAAAAGTTGCGTGACAGTGACACTTCCAAGACACAGTGAGTTGTACAGTTTGAATATTTCAGATTTTTCCTGTTGTAATGCGATGAAGAAATAGCAGCGAAGATTGATATGACCACACAAATAAATATTATAATTTCATAAGCCGATGAAACTTTATTTTTTAAATTTTTTTTACGCTCTTGATACACAACTTCCAATAAAAAGCTTGGCAGAGCTATCTTACCTGTTAGGTACATTGGTCGTATGACTGGTTCCGCGAGCGGGCAAGATGACGCGAATGCTGATTGGCTATTTGAGCGAGCAATATAAGCCTATCTTCAATTCGGGATTTCCCGTTTTGTCCAGCGAAACAAAACAAAACAGGATGGCCATATGATAACTTTATTGAGTCCTTTATTTTTTATTTATTTTTTTATTATTAGATTCACATTGAATGTGACAGTCAAAAACAGACTAATAATTGTCTTGCTCAGGCTGAGCAAGATCATATTTACTGGAAGTACTTTTTTAAAGAGGTTTTTGTTGTTAGGTCAGTCTCGAATACAAATAGGGAGAGCATTCCAGTAATACTTATCAATAACGGTAGGGCAGAACTTCCTTATGTTTATTCTAGAAAATTCGAGTAAAATAATTATGTTGCTCAGATGCAATGGGAGTAATGGGTCGAGCTATGGCGGAGTAGAGACGTGGCCGGTTTGCGGCCGTCCGCGGAATTTCTGTCTACAACAGTGGGAAACGTCTTATTTTTTCGGACAAGTTTTAAGTCAGAGAAGACCTAGGTTATCGACCTCTTCTGACGAGATTGTTAGCTCACCAGAAGCCAAGAAATCCAAGCAGTCCAGATCTCCGCCTTCACCAGAACTTGAGCACGAAGATGAAGTGATGACTGCTTTGAATACGTCTTAAGACCTCGGAACAACGTTAAAATCTATTTTGAGAAAATTGGAAAAGCTGGACGTTATAGAATCCTGCCTGAAGAATATCGAATCCAAGTTAGAGAACTTGGAACGGCAAACAGAGCAACTAGAAAGCTTCCAAGAGACTTCAAAGAAAGATATTGTGATGATCTGAAAGCTAGGCTAAACTTCTTAGAGGATGATTTCAAGGAGAAAGTGGATGCCTTCCAAGAAGCAAAGAATTTGACAGAAGATCTCTCAACAAAGGCAAAATCGAACGAAGAAAGAATGAATGAAATCTACACGAGAAACTTCTACTTGGAAGCATATTCGCGGGGAGAAAATATTAAATTTATTAATACACCTGACGAAACACCATTCAACGCAGGAAGCAAGGATACAGAGAAAATTGTTAGAGATTTCTTCGAGCGCGAGCTTGGTTTTGCGGATGCCCAAACTGTTGAAATTCAGAGTACCGTGTCGTTTGGAACTCCTCAGGAAATTTACTTGATTGTGTCAATTATTCTTATGATTTTGGTGAACTTTCAAATACTCAAAAACAGGTCGTTATAAAGCTAATAGAAAAGAAAGGGACAGACAAACGACATATAAGTAATTAGAGACCAATTTAATTGGTTAATGTTGACACGAAAATTGGTTCAAAGACAATCGCAAGAAGACTTCAGGTGTTGCCTGAAATAATACATTTCAATCAAAATGCCTATGTTAAGGGAAGATCAATACTGGAATGATGCCGTGAGAACAATAGATGATATCTTAGAATATACAAAAAGGAATAAAATCCAAGGATTATCAGTAGCTATTGATTTCCAGAAATGCTTAAAGCGCTCTCTGTTTTCAACTTTGGTCCAACCTTGATTCGCTTGACTACAACTTTCTATGGAAACATTCTTAGCACAGTAATGAACACTGATTTTACGACAGCCCCATTTAAAGTTCTTAAAGGTGTTAGACAGGCTTGGGAGACCCATTGTCTCCATATCTATTCATCATATGTTTCAGTAGAAATTCCGCGGCCGCTAGCTATTAATAAACGTCTTAATAAAGTAATTCAGGGTATCCTAGTGGATAATAATGAGATCAAATTAGAGATATTTGCTGATGACTCGACAGCTTTTTTGAGGAATCACACTTGAGGAATCACACTTCACTCGATGATCTGTGGATAGCTTCACCTCATGCTCTGGGCTAAAAATTAATTACCAGAAAACAGAAGTAATGACTTTGGCGAACGACAAACTGGCAATGCCGACGTTAAGAGCCTCCGCCGGCCGACAGAGATATTACCGTTGTGAAGGCTATCAATATCTTAGGTGTTCACTTTACGTACAATCAGACCCTTTGGAAATTAAAAAACTAAATTTTAATGAAATTTTGAAATCTATTAAGAAAAAGCTGCAGTTTTGGAACTGGAGAAATCTGACAGTGCTTGGTCGAATACACTAAATCATAAAAATAAAACATTTGTCGTTCCGATATTTATGTATAGGGCCGGTTAAGTTAATGTACACAAAGATATAATCAAGGAAGCAAACAAAACACAATTTAATTTTACTAGGAAAGGAAAGGACAAAGTCAAACGGTCAGCCTTGATATGTGATTTGGAAGCCTGGTGGCCTTAAGGGCACAGTGAATCATGTGCTGCAGGATACTGAATTGTTGAGGAGCAGCAGAGTAGTTAGAAAATAATTCTTTCACATTATCTTAAGCACGTTGGTGGTAAATTAGTCTTAAGTTGTACATTTAACGTTAAGAAACTTCCTATCAAACTACCTCAATTCTATGAAGAACACTCTGCAGCAACGGGAGTGAACATGCAACTTGGATACTGCTGCCAGAGCGAGTACAACAATATAGAATGATAAACACAGTTTAATTGAAGGAAAATTGGTGTTGCATAACAGCTTATTTAAAGAAGGAATAATCACGCTTGAGGCTCTTGTAAATGTTAAGAATGAAGTAATTCATTAAGCAGAATCTATACGAATTATATTTTTCACCCATGGAAGCGTTCTATTGGATGCAAATTTATGACGACCTACCAACGCCGTGGCGAAATTCGTTGACGTCTTGTGGGCCTAACAGTGGGAAAGATTTTGTTTTAACGGATCATATTAATTTAAGTTTTTAAGAACGAGCGTGAGCGAATCGATAAAACTGTCTCTAAAAAAAGTTTATAAGGAAATACGATCCAGGCATGAGACCACTCCAACTACACAATACAATATTCGAGTGCGTGCTTAGCATGGAATGAGATATATCAATTGCCATTAAAGGTTCTTACGGTTGCAAAATCTCGAGAATTTCAGTTTAAAATAATAAACAGGTACTTAGCTAAGAATTTGTTTCTTAACAAAATTGGATTGACGACCTCCCGTTATTCACATTCTGTGAACAGGAGAGCGAATCCCTTGAACGTTTACTCATTACATGTCCTTATACAAAGAGTTTCTGGCTGGACTTCACTAATGGGTGTAAGAAAGTAAAGTCAGTGGATTTGGAGGAACTTTCACATATTGGCATGATTTTTGGAAAATGGCAAAGCAACATCTTTTAATCTTAGCTAAACAACACATGTATGAATGTCGCATGAAATGCACCCGGCCCGCATATTATAGAATTTTTACAAATGAGGTTGAGCATGAAGTAGAGTTACAGATAGCGAAATCAAATGAAAACATTTCCAGCCAGAAACATAGTCAAAAATGGGAAAAGTACAGATTAAATGAATTAGAAATGTCTTCCTCAGTAGCGTTTTGAATTTTTTATCGTTCCTTCATAGAGTCAGCTTGATCTGTGAGCATTACATAGCAACTGTCAATAATAGAATCTATTAAGTAGGATAGTATTGTAGTGCGTTGTATTGTCAACATTGGCTATACTTGTTTATATGTATGTTTGTAACTATATGTTTGTAAGTAAAATAAAAATAATTAACAATTATTCGCCGAAGGCGAAGTGATTCTCGGTGAATATTCACCGAGAATCACTGAGCCTGAGGCGAATAATTGTTTTAGTATAAATATACAGGTGATTATTTCAAAAAAGAAAAGAAAAAGCTTTGTACAACACGAAAAAAGTTTATTTCATCAAAAGCGCGCGAATGACTGGCAGCCATTTTGTTCGTCGAGGTCAGTATCGGCTGATAATCCGAGATAGCGAACCAATCAGAGCGCGCGATTTTGTATAATCACCTGAGTATTTATACTAATAATAAATAAATGAAAAATAATAAGGAATAATAGGATCTCGCAAAGGGGTTTTGTTCATTATTCTAACTGCCTTATTTTGTGAACTAATAAGCTGTGATAATGGACTATCGTAATTATTTCCCCATACTAAACGACCATAGATTAAATAAGAATACACCAGAGAGTAATAGATACTGATTACACAATGTTTCCCCAAATAGCGTTTAACCTTAGTCGTAATATTAATACTTCTACCGTGGGTTTAACACATACATAATCAATACGGTCATATGCCAAGATAGGTGTTAGTCAATAACAATTCCTAGGTATTTGATATTGAACGCTTTCTCCAAGATTTCTTCTGCAAGAATTAGCGGAGGCAATAAATTGAAATTTATTTTTTGGCTGAAAAACAAGATATTTTGTCTTCTTGAGGTATTAGCACAAAGCCAGTCATGCATATTTGGTAATTCTATATTTATTTGGCATAGTAAGTCATCTATAGTTTTCCCGAGACTGTCACCACCAAAATTACAAGATCATTAAACGGCAAAGAAGAAAGACAAATGGTTTAGTGATGGTTTGCGTAATGGAATAAATGATTGAGAAATGATACTGTCTAGATACAAATAGTTAGGTGTTCTTGTGTCAAATGGTTTACTCAAACAATGAATGATTTAGACAATTTAGAAATGGTTTAGTCACCGATATTAAAATGGAACAAATAAATAAGAATCAGTTTATTTTAACAAGAATCCATCTGACTACGATACGTAGAATGATCAAGTCTAAACACAAACGGTCAAGTGCTCTGTCTTAAAATGGTGTAATTAATGGATGGAAGGTTGAAGTATTCTACATATTATTTAATTCACCGACAAATGGTTCAACTCACCGACAAATGGTTCAGTGTATTGTCAACTGATTTACCGCAGAGACAAAGAGTGTAATAGCCGGGCGATTGATTCAATGCGAAATCAAATCATTCGTGCAAATTGCAAATAGCTTAACCTAATGTTGAACTGGCCAGTCATAGAGGGAATGGTACACCGTAGTTTGAAATGATTTAACGAAATTAAAAGTGATTTAGCGTGACACGAAACGAAACACCGTACCTTACGCGCCGAACCGCAAAAAATACAAGAGTGAAATGGACAAGTCAAGACTGAAATGGATCAGTCAATGTGGGGTCTGACGCCAAGGCGTTACGTACTACCATCCAATTTGGCGCCAAATTGGAAGAGTGAAGAATCGCGGCAACGGCCACACCGACTCAGTGAGCTTGATCTATCTCGTTCCTTTGAACTCTGGTAAGTTTGCTTTGTTCGTTCCTTTTTGCAATTCATTTCTGTCCAGAAGACATATCTTTCCGAATAGTAGAGGAGACTAGAAATTAACTGAAATATTTCTGAGATAGGACAGGATATTATATCGAGGTCAGGGAAAACGAAAGTCACAATGGGATATGGGATGGACATGTTAGCTTATGGAGACCGTCATCGAGAAACAAGAAAAGCCTGTTATTGTTTACTGGAAACAAGGGTTTACGTTTATTTGCAGGCTAGCCTTGCTACGGCCGTTTGCAATGGACTTTTTTAGAGGGCAACCCTTCGTTGAAACAGGAGACAGTTGTCTAGATCAAAGGAAGTGACACCTCACGTTTACTAATGTTTGTTCTTTGTCTATTTTCAGATTTCATTTTTTCCTACAATTATCTACTATGGTACGAATTTTTCTCTTTATTTTTACGCTATATTCAGTTTAATCAATAGCGTTGGTTTCATAGATATATGCGGCTCTGGCAATCCGGTTACAGCAGAAAGATTATCATGGAAATTACATGTAGTAGAACAAACAACTGGACCACCTCGTCGCCTCCTTGCTGATCTTTATCTGAAATATGTAACACTGACAATGCCTTGAATGAGAACGAATGAAATCTGAAAATAGACAAAGAACATCCTGTCCTATCTCAGAAATATTTCAGTTAATTTCTAGTCTCCTCTACTATTCGGAAAGATATGTCTTCTGGACAGAAATGAATTGCAAAAAGGAACGAACAAAGCAAACTTACCAGAGTTCAAAGGAACGAGATAGATCAAGCTCACTGAGTCGGTGTGGCTGTTGCCGCGATTCTTCACTCTTCCAATTTGGCGCCAAATTGGATGGTAGTACGTAACGCCTTGGCGTCAGACCCCACATTGACTGATCCATTTCAGTCTTGACTTGTCCATTTCACTCTTGTATTTTTTGCGGTTCGGCGCGTAAGGTACGGTGTTTCGTTTCGTGTCACGCTAAATCACTTTTAATTTCGTTAAATCATTTCAAACTACGGTGTACCATTCCCTCTATGACTGGCCAGTTCAACATTAGGTTAAGCTATTTGCAATTTGCACGAATGATTTGATTTCGCATTGAATCAATCGCCCGGCTATTACACTCTTTGTCTCTGCGGTAAATCAGTTGACAATACACTGAACCATTTGTCGGTGAGTTGAACCATTTGTCGGTGAATTAAATAATATGTAGAATACTTCAACCTTCCATCCATTAATTACACCATTTTAAGACAGAGCACTTGACCGTTTGTGTTTAGACTTGATCATTCTACGTATCGTAGTCAGATGGATTCTTGTTAAAATAAACTGATTCTTATTTATTTGTTCCATTTTAATATCGGTGACTAAACCATTTCTAAATTGTCTAAATCATTCATTGTTTGAGTAAACCATTTGACACAAGAACACCTAACTATTTGTATCTAGACAGTATCATTTCTCAATCATTTATTCCATTACGCAAACCATCACTAAACCATTTGTCTTTCTTCTTTGCCGTTTAATGATCTTGTAATTTTGGTGGTGACGGCCGCCCATAGTTATAGAGGTGTCATCAGCGTATTCTTACGAAAAGAAAATCGATGCTTCTAAATCAAATGCCAAAGCTACGT